>CM030935.1:3830386-4159392 GCA_018136815.1 Isochrysis galbana
TGGCTGTCTTGAGGCTTGGCTAGCTGTTAGGACCGCCCTTTGAGGTTGATGTGGATAGGATCAGACGATTTGGCTAGCAAGGCGGACTCATTGGCGTATTATGATGCATCTGTATGACGAATTGGCTGGCCCATAGGGCCTGAGGGCAATGAGGAAGGATGCATGCCGGGCAGGCCGGCGGAGGAGACGACTTCAGAGGTGCTGACGGCTGAAGCCCGTCAGCAGAGGAAGGCGGGCAGGCGGGCTTGAGCGAGGCGAGGACGGCGGCGAAAGCGACATGGAACGAGCGGCGAAAGCGAGGGTGAGTGTGAGGAGGCTGTGGTGGCAGGGGCTGGCGAGGTGAGGGATTGTAAGGTCTGAGTGTTACGAGACGAGAGCGACGAGAGCGAGGAGCGACGACGGATGACGACTGACGACAGGACGACGGACAACGACACCCAGGAAAAACCCCGACTCTCGCCCCACGACTTTCTCACATAACTCACTGAAATCAAACCCAAACACTCCGATCAGACACAACGGACGACGATCAAAGGGCATCTGTCGGCATCTTGTCTGGAACGGGAATCGCACCATAACGGAATCGAGGGCAATCTTGCTACGCAGGATTCCAAGAGACCTACCAATAAGACGAAAGGAGTGCGATGTGCCTAAGGGGAGATGCGAAGAGGTCGCAAATTAAACCTGATTGCCCCCAGAAGCAGATAAAGAACCGCAGGGGAGATAGCAAATTAAACCTATCTGCGAGGCGCCTGGGAGGAAGAAAGGTAGGGAAACTTCCCTTCTCTTTCGAGAGAAAGAGAGGGCGCTCCACAACCCACGATCCCATGCATCCAAGCGAAGCTTTTGACCGAGAACGAGAACGAGAGAATTATAACGATAAATACCGAACGACGAAGAGAAGAGCGAAGCCTAACGAGTGTCGATTCGCGAATGCGACACCCCCCTGCTAGGATCGAGCGTCCCGCGAGGAAAGAAGAGAACCTAACGGACATCGGAGAGCTCCAAGCAAGCCACGAGAAAGGCAGAAGAGCAATCCTGAACGAGACCGAATGAGCCAAGAGCGAAGAGCGAATAAATCCGAAGAGCGAATGAAACAATAAATCGAGAAGTTACGAATTACGAACAACGAACAATCGAGGACGATGAGAACGCGGAACGACAAGAATCGAGATCGAGAGCGAGAAACGAAGAACGCGAACGACGAGAATCGAGAATCGAAGAACGAGAAACGAAGAACGCGGAACGACGAGAATCGAGAATCGAGAGCGAGAAACGAAGAACGCGGAACGACGAGAATCGAGAATCGAGAATCGAAGAACGAGAAATGAAGAACGCGGAACGACGAGAATCGAGAATCGAGAATCGAAGAACGAACGACGAACGGCGAACGACAAACTATAAGAATAGTGCGCGACGATCGAAGAGACAGGAAGTACCACACCCGTCCGGACGATAAGGTGTAGAATCGGCGGCCGGCGCGGCAGACCGCAGGACTCAACGCTGCAACCCATCCCTTCTCTCTTTACGAGAGTTTTACCTGGATGTTTGGGCGGTGTGGCGGCACCCAAGTTACAACGCGGCGTCTCCTGTTCTTCGATATATGAGTAGTCGAACAGCCAACGGCGAAAGGCGGCGAGATATCACGACGGGCTCGGCACGTCACGCGCGAGCTAAACGACGAGGTACGGGGGTCTCCTGACAGAGCGCAGCGAAAGGGGAGGGAGATCCATCCTCCGTGGTCGAAAGGGGGCGAGCCATACCTCACTTCCCGCGGGGGAATTATTCGGCGGCCGCGGGGGGAAAATTCGGCGACCGCGGGGGGAACTGGAAAAGAATTCCCGTACGTTCCCGTACCGCGATCATACGTAAACGATGGCGTTGAGAGATATCTGGAGGGCGTGACAGTCGCGACTGTCAGAAGAACGCAGAGGGTGTATCGAGGAGAGAGACGAGGGTGCGATCCGATGGCGACAGGCGTGCGAGAGCCTCGGAGCGACAGCGAACGAAGGTAGGCGAGGCAAGGGCATCGTGCGCAAATGCGTGGGAGCCAAACCACGGGGAACCGCGCGACGATCCCGACGAGTACCACCACTGCCCGAGGACGAAGACCGCGTGCTGCGGCCGCATCATTGGACCTGCAGGGTTGGCAACAGACGGGCGGGCTGAGACGGGCAAATGGGAGACATGAGCAACGGGGCCACTGTGCGAGGACGGTGCGAGACGAGGCGAGCGGCGCGGGGCCTGATGATCCGAGCCGGTGGTCTCGGATCCCACGGGAGCTTCGATCGCGTGCGACGTCGGCGGAGTTGAGACGGTCTGAGATTGTGATTCTGCAGCCCGCTTTCTCATCTGAGGCTTACGAAGAGGCGGGGAGGGGTGAGCATCATCATAGGCGGTGACGAGCGACTCGCAGCGGCGAAGCAGTTCGGCTAGCGGCTCCCATGTGGCCGCAGCTTTCGCGTAGCCACGCCATTTGACGAGATACTGCCTTGAATCGCCTCGACCTTGCGGTCAAGGAGGGAATCAACCAGATACTCATCTCTTTGGACGGGGTCTTCATCTGTGAGGGTATAGTAGGGACGGAGGTTAGTCACATGCACTTCCCCGGAGAGGAGGCGATTTTCTTGGTCGCGTAGTCGGTAGCGGCCAGCGCCAAGCGCCTCAGCAATGCGGTATGGTCCGCTGTAGTGGTAGAGGAGCTTGTTGCGGTGTCCTGGAATCTTGCGAACCACCCTATCACCTGGGGCAAATTGGATGGGGGGAGAGTGAGTGCGTAGCGTGTCGGCGAGTGCGTCGGCTTGAGATTCTAAAGTTGCATCATAAGCCGCGGCCCACGCCGCCTTTAAACGACAATGCACTTTCCAAGCGTACGAGCGAATTTCCTGAGGTAACTCGGGAGGTGGGCCAGTGTCAGGTGGATCAGAAAGCTGTGCAGGCAGGCGAAGCTCACGGCCATAGAGCAAGGCAGCAGGCGACATGCGGGTAATGCGATTAGCTGAAGCGCGCATGCTCATTAGAAAGAACGGGAGATGATCGACCCAATGACCGCCGCCTTCATCGGTAGCGCGAGCCATGTTGATCAATGTTTGCTGAGCTCGTTCGACCAGGCCCACGCTCTCGTGATGATGAGGTGTGCTCGGCCGCAAGTCGGTGCCGGTGCGCTCGAGGATGATCGAGGTGAGTTGACTAGCGAGATTGCTGCCGGAGTCCGAGCGAAGTTGCCTTGGTACTCCGTGCCGAGAGACGACGTACGACATGAAGGCGTGAAGTGCGTCGGCACTCGAGGGGTCGCCGTTGTGAGGGGCCGCCTCGATCCAACGAGTGAGCGAGTCCACGAAAACGAGGAGCTTGTCGAAGCCTCGAGAGCCCTTGATGAAGTCGTGCGTGGGAGCCATCGACACGACGTCGCAGAAGACGATGTCGAACGGATAGGCGCCGACCTGCGGTCCCTTTGGATCTGCGAGGTGACGGAAGGGAGGCTTAGCTAAGGTGCACTCGTGGCATTGGCGAACGTGCTCACAGACGTCTGCGTTCATGCCAGGCCAAAAATATCGGTCGCGTAGAAGGCGCGCCATCCGGTTGTCGCCGAGGTGGCACAGGTGGTCGTGAAAGGCTTCGAGGTAGGCGCGGCGCATCGTCTTCGGCACGTAGAGGCAAAGCTTCTCGCCATCCCTCGTTGGCACTCGTCGGTAGAGTAGTCCAGATCGCAACAGGCATCGAGAAGATTCACGACTGAGCCAGCGCAAGCGACGGTGATCGAGATCGGGGTTGTGAGGAGACGAGGAGAGGAAGCGAATGAGGTCGTGGCAGTCAGGGTCCTCGGCCTGTGCCTCCTTGAGCGCCTCGGCGTTGGGTGTACCGACGTCGAGGTAGGAGATGTTGATGGAATCCCTGGTCGTAGAGGACAACCTGGACGATCGTTCGTCGGCTTGCAGACTGGAGGCCGTGGTGGTACGAGAACGAGAGGCGGCGACGGCTGGTGGCTGACCATCCGATGCCGTGGTGGAGCGAGAGTTAGGGACGACGGCGGCTAGTAGCTGCCCACCCCCCTGCTTAGGAGCGGACGTCTCCGACGTCTCGTCGTCTGCCGCCACCAAGCGCGACACTCCATCAGCGTCTTTGTGGTTCGCGCCAGGTTTGTGCTCGACGGTAAAGCGGTACTCGGACAACTTGAGCGCCCATCGCATCAAGCGCGACGCCGGCCCACCCTGGACGGTGTCCTTCATGGTGTGCAACCAACGGAGCGCTTGGTGATCGATGACGAGGCGAAAGTGCCGGCCCCAAAGGTACGGTCGCCAAGTGCGAATGCTTTCCAGGGCGGCGAGAAGCTCCACCTCGGTGGTGGTCCAATGACGCTCCGCGGCGGTGAGGCGGCGACCGTAATACGCGACGACATGCTCGTGCCCATGATCGTCGACTTGCGACAGAATACCACCAATACCCAGGGTACTGGCCGCGTCCGTTTTGACGATGAACTCTTTGTCGTGACGAGGCGCCGCCAACACTGGAGCAGACGTGATGAGCTCGATGAGGCGACGGATCGCTGTCTGACACTCAGGTGACTGAGAGACGGTAGCCACATAGACGCCCGTACGAGTAAGGTCGGTGAGAGGTGCCGCGACGTGCGCGAAACCCTTGATGAACCGACGGTAGTACGAGCAAAGACCGAGAAACGAGCGGACCTTTTCGAGCGAATTGATGTGACGTGGATCAATCGAGCGTACCGCCTCGACTTTCTTGGGGTCCATCTCGAGACCACGACGAGAAACGACGTGCCCAAGGTACTCGCCCTTGATAGCGAACAAGATGCACTTGGAGGCCTTACACGAGAGACCGGCCCACCGGAGGCGCTCGAGGACGAGATCGAGACGGTGAAGCATTTGCTCGAATGAGGCGTCGATGCGTTCTTCGAGCGTGCTGCCTGTACCTGTCGACCAAATCCCGATGTCGTCCAGGTACGGCATGCAAATTTCCCATGCGAGGCCTTGGAGCACCGCGTCCATGAGACGACACATGTAGGAAGGGCCGGATTGGACGCCGAACGGGAGGTAATTGAACTCGTACTTCTGGCGGTGGGTGCAGAACGCCGTGATGGGTTTGTCCTCCTCCTTGATGGGCAGACACCAGAAGCCGGAGGCGAGATCGAGCAAGCAGAGAAAGAGAGAATCTCGAGAACCTTGGCCTCGGGATAGACGATCGATAGCTTCGACGGTGAGCGGTAGAGGGCTGTCCGAGATACGAAGCTTCGAGTTCGTGTCGCGATAGTCGACGCAGAAGCGAACGGATCCGTCCTTCTTGCCGACTAGGACGACCCGCGAAGCCCAAGGCGAATTCGACTTGCGGATGATGCCCGCCGCCTCCATCTCGGCGACGTGCTTGTCGACGATGGCGCGGCCCTCGTCACCCATCTTGGACGGAGCGTGTCGGTGGGCTGTAGCACCGGGGAGGAGAGGCAGCTCGACCTCCATGACGTGCGTGTGCCGAGGGTTCTTCGGGTCGAGGGCGAACGCGTCGATATGCCGTGCCAGCAGGCAGCGTACGCGCTGCTTCTGGGACGGCGACAATTGCTTGTCGGGGTCAATGGTGATAGCGTCGAGGAGCGCGCGCTGTGCCTCGGTGAGCGAGGACTCGGGGTCGTCTCCATCACCGGCGGCTGTCGACCGCGCCTCGTGCAACTTGTACTCGATGTGAGCTGACGCCACCGGCGAGTACGCAGGAAGAGTTACAGGTCGTGGCGCCAAGTTCCAAACGGTGATCAACACCTCTCCCTCCGGAGTTGGAGTTTCGACGCTAGTGGCGACCATTGGAGGAGAATCGAGGCCATCACGAGGCGGTAGACGGTCGACGAGGATGGCGGAGTCGGGGTAGTTCTCGATGACCTCTAGAGGTAGGCGAACAGAGAACGTACCCTTCGATCGCGCGGGGATGGTGATGGGCTGCCTGGTGTACAGAGCAAACTCTTTCAACGAGGCAGCCGACGACGGGGATCCCTTTGCGAAAAGCGGCTCGACATCGACAGCGGCGAACGAGGGAGAAGGAGACGAAGGAGGACTGCGAGTGAAGTCGAAACGAGGGGGCGGCTCGAGCTCGGGATCGAGGGGCGGCAATGGAATCGAAGACGGCATCGCCGGCGGCGACTCGCCGTGAGCCTGGCAGGATGAGAGATCGTCCGCGATGGGGACGAGCGGCGAGTCATCCGCCTGAGGCGAGTCGGCGGAGATCATAGCGACTAGCGGTGCCGAAGAGATACGAGGGCGAGTAGATACGAGGGATGGAACGCGACGATCGTTGACCACAAGGGTCAAGCGGCCATCACGTTTCGCATCAGGCGACAGTTCGATACAGGCGGCGTATGCTTCCAAGAAATCGTTTCCTAGGAGAAGCATAGGCGCGCCTTCGACGACGAGAAAGCGGTGCCGGAATTCGACACCGGAGAGGGAGAAGACCAACGTAGCGTAGCCGCGAGTGCGGAGGGGGTTACCGTCCGGTCCGACGACGGCAGGTCGGTCTGAAGCGTGTTCGATCAAGACGCAAGCGTCGCGGGGCAATGCAGCCAACAACTCGGTGGTCACAACCGAGGGGCCGGCTTCCGTGTCGGCGAGAGTCTTGTTGACGGCGAGAGCGGAATCGACGATATAACGAGTAGGGCCCGTAGCGGATTGACGGCAAACGATAAGATCGCGAACATATAGGCAGTGACGGGGGTAGAGGCTCGGCGGCGTGTCGGAGACAAGCCTCGCCGGTACCTCCCTGGTCACAGAAGCGACGACAGCAGGCTGGTTGAGAACAGGCGTGAAACCCGAGGGAACGAAGGCGGCGTGCCGCTGCTTATGGTCGGCAATGACCTCAGCAACGGAGCGGCGAGCGGGGCGGTCGAGCGGAGGCAGCGGCGGGTGCAGGTCCGGCAAGGCACCCAAGCCTAGGCGAGATGGCGGCGTCGGAAGCAGAGCAAGGCGTTCCTGGCCTGACCAGGTTAGACGCAAGGCGGCATGCCAACCCTCTGGAGTAAGCGTGTCCGGAAAGGAAACGGAGGCACACGTCTCCAAGAGAGGAGGCATCGGCACAAACGGCGACGAGGACGAGGGAGAGGGAGAGGGAGTAAGGATCGGCAACGGCTCCTCCTCCACCGCGGGCGAATGAAGGCGGACCTCTGCGTCGAGAGCCGACGCTAGCGACGGAGACAACGGCAGCCAGGCATACGAGATCGAGCCGTGCGCACCGCGCACCGCCGTCCATACACGCCAGCGGTTGCGGACCTTACGAATCATCCGAGCGGGACGAACGGGTAACAACGACGAGCGGGGCGACCCTAGCCACGGCCGCCACTCCCTATCAATCGCGGCGACACTCGAAACATTCGAAGGCTCAGAATTGGAACCAGCCTGAGCCGCCAACCGGCTTGATTGCAGGTCACGAGCCTGAGATAGGAGGGAGGCGGCGGACGCGGCCGGACGAGTCGGAGTACGACGGCAGTAGTCGAGGACGACGGGCATCCACTGCATCGCCATCGCACCGGCGATACCCACGTAAGTGCGGCTGCGCATCGAGCCGCGATGAGGGGACATGGGGAGGTTTGCCATTGCGTGCTGGCGACCAAGAACAATGCACGTCGGCACGAGCGGAGGAAGGCTGGGCGAAAGGTAGAGCCCCGTAGCCTTAGTATGTCCCGTTCCATGTTGCCATGGATGGACGTATTGCGTGGCTTCGAGACCCCCGAGTAGCGACTTGGCATAGTGGTGCATCTTCGGGTTCTCCACCGCCAGAAACGGAGCCCTGGCGTTCAAGCGACGGCGAAATTGCGCGACGGCCGAAATCGTATCAGACATACGCTGCGGGTTGGAATGGATCCACCTCAAGCCAGCGTTCGAGAGATAAGTGCACGGCGGGTTCGCGATAATCAAGTCCCATCCGAGGTCTTGGACGAGATCCGCGTCCCCGTCGAAGTGCGGAACGTAATCGACTTCGGACGGGAACAGATCGCACGTCGCTACATCAGCGCCAGCAAGCAAAAACATGGACGAGACTACTCCACTCGTCTCGCCGATAATCAAGACGCGAGGAGGCGAGATGCCGTCGGTCTGCACGGCCTCGACGTCACGCCTTACGTCTCTGAGTGTGACACAAATTTCGTCGAAGTGGATAGGTAGCACCTGAGCTGGAGACTCAGGCGATCGGCTAGGGCGCAGAACAAGCTGCGCCGCCTCGGCAATATCTTTCGGCATTACGTGCGCGGCACCGTGAGCGGCGGCGCGTTGGAAAGCGAGATCGATAACGTACGAGAGGGTCTCGCCCTCCTTCAAGGAAGGGCGAGTGCGCGCGAGATGTATGAGCAAATCTTCAGCGGCCGGAACCAAAGTCAGGCACACTGAAAACTGGCAAAGCGGAACGACAGCGGAAACGTATACGGGATTGCGAGTGACCGGGATCGACGGAGACGCGGCGGCCAATGTGCGAGCCGTCTGAGCCGGAAGAGATTCGGACGAGAATAGAGCAGGCTGAGAACGGAACAATCGACGGAATGCGCGTTGTACAACGGAGGGCATATTGGCGAATACCCCTCCGTCAACGAACGATTCCTCAAACGAGCTAGTCGGTATCGGTTGCCAACCCAATCGGGTTGGCGCAACCATCGTAGGCGGAGCGAGCCAACGGCGAGCAGCGAGCGTGTAGGCCACCGTCCATCCGGAGGGGCTAACCTCGCTGGCACGGCCAAGGCAGCTTAACGGCGAGTTTCGAGGGAACAAATCGGCCAGTCCATCCAGGATTTGACTGGCGACAGCAGACGGGTCGGCAGCGACGCGGCTCAAGGCAAGAGTTAGCGTTGAGCGCTCGTAATCGAGAGCATTGAACGAATGATTCGAAGACGACGAGAGCGACGAAGGAGGTAGCGAACGAACGGCGAGAGAGAACGGGACTCCCGGAGTCGAATCGTCCCCACCACATATGAGCAGATGAGGGTGACTCCGGATAGATTGAACGACTGAAACGAAAACGCGAACTTCGGGAACGACGGCATCGCAACCTAGGGTAGCATCCCCAGGTTGGAACGACAACAAGAAGGCTTTGCTCAGCCGCCCGAGGGACGGCGAGCTCGTAGATCGGAGAGGCGAAACATTAGAGGTACGAAATGAAACGCGAACGGGAGTGACAGAAGTATCGAGAAGCGAAAGGGGTGGCGGTCCAGGCCGCCGAGGAATCGAGAAGTCAACAAAGCATATGGCGGCGGCCTCGCCTATTCCCTAACGGCGGTTGCGGCCGAGGACGACGAGACGACGAAGGTAGGCGCGGTGGGCGTCGGGAATCTCCGGCTCGCCCTCGCAAAGGAAGCGGATGAACGGTTGACAATAGTACGGCGAATGGGCGCCATCGCCTGTCCCATATCGCCAATTGTCGGGGTGGTCGGGGCGAGCCGTATCGTGATCGGGAGGAGCGGGGCGGAAGGCACAATACGCACAGCCGGTGGCTGTGGTCCATACGCCGCCCTCAGACGTGGGGCGCTGCGTGCGAGGCACCTTCATGGACGCGTCGGTCGGACGGGCCCTAGCGAATGAAGTAGCCAAATCAGCGTGTCCACAATAGCGTGACATCGGGTCGAAGTCAACCTTGGCGTTACGCCAAGATTCCAAATCCCATTTGGCGCCCTCGGGATGGCCGAGGTTGTCCGATGGCGGCGCGCAGCGGCGGCTCTTTTGCGATGGCGGTGCGTCGAGAGGTGGGAGTCCACCCTCCAACTTGGGAGGCGGCTCCCGGGTGTGGTCGGTGCGTCCCTGGTGGGACCGATCTCCATTGCGATGATTTCGAGCTTCGGAGCCGCGGCCGCTTCCGGAGTTAGCGGCCGAAGGTTTGTCGCTCTTGTCCGGAGCCGGCTTCGAGGATCCCAGGCGGTCCTTAACCATCCGAACGACATCGTCGATGTGGGCGATCGTGAGCGGACCATCCACCTGCTTGCTGCTCCGCGAAGCCTCAGCACGTGCCTGCTCCGCTGGAGCCAGCACCATGCGCGCGATCGAGATGCAAGAGAGCGAGTGATGCGGCGCGTCTCCTGCGGCGACCGCCTCAATACCACGCTTCCACGCCTTGAGGAACTCGAACGAGTTCTCCGCTCCCCGTGCACGGTCGCTTTCGTCGGCCTTGACGCAGGCGTCGAATCTCTCGTTGATTTCGTGCGTGAAGGCAGGGAACTTGAAGACGTTAGCGGCTGTCACCGTCGGATCGTTCATCTTGCGAACAAAGGCGTCGGTCACACGAGTGGCAAGAGTCACCAAGTCCTCGCCTTCCGAGCGCGTGGTGCACCGGTCCCATTCCGCGGACGCAGTCTCTTTGGCGAAACCTTTTGCCCCAGCAGCGAATGACTGGTCGCACTTAGCGATCAGTACGTCAGCATGCAGGCAAGGGTTAGCGCAAAGGACCGAGTCCCTCACCGCATCGAGGACATAGGCCATGATGCGAGGGTGGCCTTTCTTTGGATCGCGAGCGGCAAGGAGGAGGCCATTGAGAGCGTCCTGCCAGTCCACGCCCGAGGTGAGCGAGCCCTCGAGTGCGCGGATCAGTTGCATGCGGAATCCATCCCAGGAAGCAGCCGCCTTGTTCGGGTCGGTAGAGCGAAGGTCGGCGGGGAAGCGCAGCGACTGGAGGCTCTCAAGACTAGACTTAGCATCGCGAGTGCCGCCCTTAGTGCGGACGAACGTACGAGCGCGTACCCATTTCGTAAGGGTGCGAGTTGTGTAAATGATGCGAGCGTGCCAGGACTCACCCGAGGGGACCTCCCGAGCCGCCATCACCTGGTATTCGAGTGGGGCATTAGCGGATTCGGAGTAGGCTTTGCCGTGGCGCCCATAGTGACGTAGCCATTGTTCAAGAATGTCCGGCTCATCAGACAGGGCTGGGTCCGCGGGAGGAGCGGCGTGGCGCTTAGCGTGACGGCGACTCTCCCGGTTACTGTGCTGGCCTGACTTGGACTTAGAAGCGTGGGGGCGGAGAGATCGGCGAGGATTAGAATGCAAACCTTCGGGGGCCATCATAGACGGCCGTCCCTCCTTAGTATGATAACCTTTGCCTGAGGTAGCATAGTGGCTACCCTTGGCGCGGCGAGGCTTGCGGCGCGAGTCCGTAGATTCGGATGATCCGTCGGAATCCGAATCGCTGGTCGACGAGTAGTTGGACGAACGCGGGCTGGAGACCGGAGATGAGGACTGGGAGGACGATGAAGATGGGGAGCTATAGCGGCGGCGGCGGCGGGTCTTCTTCTTGTCCTTATGAGGCTTTTTAGATTTCGATGAGGAACGAGGGAGCGGCGGTGGCGGAGGCAAAACAACTTCGCCGCCATCATTGGATGGAGGTGGAGGCGGGCTGGCTTCCTGGACTGGAGCAGGAGGGAGTCGGCCCCGTTCGATCGCGCTGGTGACCGCGGCGAGCTGCTGTGAGAATTGTGCGGCCATAGCCTGCATGAGCTCGATGTAGCGCAGCTCGACGGGGTTGAGCCCCGGTGAAGCCGAAGAAGTTGGCGGCGGGACCGTAGCAGACGGTGGAGAAGGAGAGAGATGAAGAAGGGAGTCGGGCAGCAGGCCCGGGGCCTCTCCACAACGAGACGGCTGGCTTGGCGCGACCGAGGCGACCGAGAGGCGTTCGAGCGAGGGATGGTAGGGCTCATAGGCGGCCTCCGAGTCCGATGGCAGGGGTGGCGGTGCCTCGAGGCATGCGCGGGACGAGTGGAGGGACCCCCCCCAGAGGATTATCCTCATCCTGGAAAGACTCGGGCTTGGACCCGTCTCCGACGGACTCCGGCGGTGAAGGCGGAGATGATGGCGGAGGCACCGCAGAGAGATCAGGAGGAGAGGCGAGGGAGGGCATCACCTCCCCCTGTGAAGGTGGTGGTGGATGACCGTCCGGAGAGGAGAAAGGGGGCAGGGCAGGCATGATGCCCGACTCTGCAGAGGTGGGGGTAACCCCCATTGAGACGTCCAGCGCGGGACGCACCGGATAGGATTCTACACCTGACGAATTGGGCTGGCCCATAGGGCCTGAGGGCAATGAGGAAGGATGCATGCCGGCGGCAGGCGCGGCGGAGGAGACGACTTCAGAGGTGCTGACGGGCTGAAGCCCGTCAGCAGAGGAAGGCGGGCAGGCGGGCTTGAGCGAGGGCGAGGACGGCGGCGAAAGCGACATGGAACGAGCGGCGAAAGGCGAGGGTGAGTGTGAGGAGGGCTGTGGTGGCAGGGGCTGGCGAGGTGAGGAGGGATTGTAAGGTCTGAGTGTTACGAGAGCGAGAGCGACGAGAGCGAGAGCGACGACGGATGACGACTGACGACAGGACGACGGACAACGACACCCAGGAAAACACCCCGACTCTCGCCCCACGACTTTCTCACATAACTCGACTGAAATCAAACCCAAACACTCCGATCAGACAACAACGGACGACGATCAAAGGGCGATCTGTCGGCGATCTTGTCTGGAACGGGAATCGCACCATAACGGAATCGAGGGGCAATCTTGCTACGCAGGATTCCAAGAGACCTACCAAATAAGACGAAAGGAGTGCGATGTGCCTAAGGGGGAGATGCGAAGAGGTCGCAAATTAAACCTGATTGCCCCCAGAAGCAGATAAAGAACCGCAGGGGAGATAGCAAATTAAACCTATCTGCGAGGCGCCTGGGAGGAAGAAAGGTAGGGAAACTTCCCTTCTCTTTCGAGAGAAAGAGAGAGGGCGCTCCACAACCCACGATCCCATGCATCCAAGCGAAGCTTTTGACCGAGAACGAGAACGAGAGAATTATAACGATAAATACCGAACGACGAAGAGAAGAGCGAAGCCTAACGAGTGTCGATTCGCGAATGCGACACTGTAGACTGTAGGGCGGTCAAACAGTGTTATTTTATTAGGGGTAAAAAATGACCATCTCAGAATTGAGGAAATTTGAGGATTATTTTCGGTAGAAAGTTCCCAATACACCCAACTAGCACATATCCGGGGCCCATTAGGACCCGGACCCCCCCCCTTGGGCCCCCACAACAAAACGTAATCGTAATCAAACCTCCCCCCGGCGCCCCTCCCCCTCCTCCCGGTGCTCCTCATCCCCATCCTCCCCCCGCACCCGCCATCCCGCGCCCCCCCACCCATCCGCCTCCTTCCCCCCTCTCAACCCGCTCACGACCCCCTTCTTCCCCCGGGCCACCTCGAGTTTGCGCGGGGGGAAACTCGAGTCTCGAGACTCGAGTTCTCACCGCGAGTTCGCGCGGGGGGAAACTCGAGTTCCACCTCGAGTCTCGAGACTCGAGTCTCAAGACTCGAGGCAGGATTCGCGAGGGCAACGGATTTTATTCCGTAAGTCCGAGCCGGAGTCCGAATTGTGTTTTGACCCTCGAGCCCTCGTCCTCTCGCTCCCTCTCTCTCTCTCTCTCTCTCTCTCCTCTTTTTCTGGTGGGCACTCCTGATTCTGCTCACCAGAGGGGGTCCGTTTAACGTATGTTTCCGGCCTGTTACTGTCAGTGTTTGAGTGCAGAGTGTTGATTTGTGTGTTTTAGCCACTGTATCGCCTGTTGGCTGTTGGTGACCTGCAGCCCCCTGAGTACTCCCAAGCCCCGAGTCTTCCGAGTCATCCTTTTGAGTCTACGAGTCCCTACGAGTCCCAGTCAAGCGGTATCTGCTCGCCGCGCCCTTTTCTACGTCCTCCGTCCCTCCGATCTCCGATTCGCGTTCCGTGCCACTCTCCCGTCCATTTCACATGCCCGTCATTTGCCCTCCCCGTTCTCCCGATGAGCTCGTTCCGGGCTCACCGGATGAACCGTGCGCCGCGCTAGCCGCCGGTGCGCCTTCGCGACTCGTTTCCAAAGAGGAAACGAGCTTCGCTCCGACAGGGCGTAACCCTTGAGCAGTGACCCGTAAGGCGATTTTTTTCAAAATAAAATGTACAGGAAGACGAGAGGGAGGGCAGGCGCCGGGAGCAGCATGGCTCGGCTCGGGTGGACATCGCGGCAGGGGATCATGGAGTACTCGGAGCTCCGTCTCCGCGACGTCAGTCCACGCTAGTACGGTTCACCACCTTACTTAGGGAGAGGCCTTACCCAGCCTAACGCCCACAACTCCGTGCGCACCAGTATGGCTACCCAAGGGAGAAAACCTAAACTCAAGAAGCAAGAAGCCGCTAGAATTAAGTGTTTTCATCGAAGACGAAGAAGTCAGACTAAATATGAGCGGCAACTTTAGCCGCGTAGCGAAGGCACTCGATCTAGCCGAGAGGCTCGCCTAACTAACATAATCATAATAAGGCGTTCCGCTCTGAACGACCCTTTAGAGGCGTAACTGTTGCGCACCCAAAAGTAACCCGACAGAATCAAGGAAACCGCGACACACCCGGAATAAACAGGCCACCCGGGGGCACAGGAGGAAGACGAGGACACACCGCTGGGGGCAAGTGCACCCCGCTCAACCCAACCTTCCACAACCACAACGACCTGAGCCCCTAAGTAGAGCACAAGGGGAGTTGCCGCAAGGCGGGTAGTGAGGGAGCGGATGGGAGAAGGGCATGGATACGTGAAATAGATTCCGTGAAATAGATTCAATGCCGCGTGTGAGGCGAGAATGTTAAATGTTTTTTCCCTTCCCCCCTAGGCCTCCAGTCTGACAGGAAGGAGCCTGAGGGCACGCCCTCCATCTCACCCAACCCATCGTGTGATGCGCTCGGACGAGACCAGCGGATGGGGGGGGTCTCGAATTAGTAACAGGACCACCCTTCAGTCGGCGGAGATGCCGACGGCGGCGGTCAGCCCCTCGGCCCCGCGGGCATGGGCAGTGGCCCAGCGTGCGGAGGCGTGGATGCTCCCGGCCGAGCCCTCCAACTCGAGCCTTTCCATCCATCTAGTGCCACCTAGCGCCTTTCCCACCTTTGACACGCAGCGTTCGGTCCGGCTGCCGTGTGGCCAGAGCGGCTCCCGTGTGGCCAGCGCAAATCTAGCGCGGGCTCCCTTGCACGTGTGCGTCGTCTCGGGCGCGGTGGCCTCCGAGAACCGATGGCGCTGGTCGGGCACGTCAGTCGGGCACGCGGCAGAGTTCCTGTTCAAATGCTCGAGCTTCTGGGAGCAGGCGCTCGACGACTGGGAGGAGAGAGCCTCCGAGAAAATGCCACCGGGGGCGCAGCTGCGACCGCAGAGGGCGATTCTGAGCACTCTGGGAAGGGTCTCCAGCCATTTCACGACCACTTTCTTATCTGCCCTCAACGTGACTTGGCTCAAGCGAACGCCCTCTGACTGTGCGGTGCTTTGGGCAGTGCCCACACGTGGAATGTACCCTGGGTATGGCTTGCTCCATTTTGCCCGCAGCACCGACGCATGGCGTCTTGCCAGTGCTCTCAGCCGCACTCCGCTGGCTGATCGTCCTGGGCTACTCGCTGGGGAGACGTGGCGTCACGGCATCGAACTGCGTGTCGGTTGGTTACAGCGGGGGCCGACGCGCCACTCTGGACGCGAATGGGAGTCGAGTGCATCCGTAATCGCCTTGCTTCGAAAGCCTGACTCCGTTTCGCTGGTGCCTCCCACGCGCGTGGCCTCGGCCGATTCCTTCTTTTTGCACAATCTCAGTTGGCCGGATCAGGTGCGTTCGATTCGGGAGTACGACATTATCTTGACGGCTCACGGATCCCATGGGATCACTTTGCCATTCATACGGCCTTGCACCGTTGTCGTGATTTTGGTACACACGACGTATCTGATTGACCAGCTGGCCGAGTACACTTCGCGTGCAGGTGGGCGTGCCCTGATAGTGCACGCGCGCGCAGATTTGGGCCGTGTGATTCGTCTCACACTAGATGGCGTGAGTGGCGACGGGACTCATGTACGCTCTCTCGAGTTGGAGAGGCGAAAGCGGGAAACTAGTGACTTCAGGAAGATCGACGTGGGAGACTTTGTGCGCGAAGTCATCCCCGCAGCGGTGCATGCGCATCAACAGTGCTTAGGAGTACACAGTGGGACAAAATTGGGACTGGATCAGGCCCGCGACGATTTCGTCAAGGATCGACAAGAGCAAGCTCAGTCGAGCGTTGAGGCTGGAGGCCCCCTAGCGAACGCATTGGCAGTTGGCGGGAAGTTGGGTGGCGCCCATAATGTTGTGAGAGTCTCGACGCCGATCGCCAACGATGGGATCCCTAGACTTGGCGGGCCTCTGGCTCTGAACCTTGAAAATGGCGAGGCAACCATCGTGGCAAGGGCACGAGGACTCAGTTGCCACGAAAGTGCTGTGCTCGATTGCCGAAGCGTGGTGGCTCAGTATGCATATGGCGATGGCGCTGTGGCGTGCGAACACTGCCTACCCTATTTTCGGAACATGAGTTCAGCAGAGGTGTGTAGGAGTTGGAGGAGCGCAGCAAAGGCACAGGGCATTGTCGGTGCTCATTGTCGCTTGCCGGACAATCTACATGTGCTTGTCACATCTACTTAAGTTAATCTCGAACTCAATAGTGTGTGAGACATGGACGAACCGTAACGAGTCTAGCACCTAGGTGCATTTGATATCATGGTAAGAATGTGTTGTAGTCGAGAAGAAGAAGAAGATCCTTGTTAATGTTCTCACCGCGCGCAGCAACTAAGTTTAGTAGTACTTGGTTCGCCCATGGGAGGGCACGAGCCCCCCCCCTCTCACCACTAGACCAGAAGCGTTCATTTATCCCCATCCCTGCGCTAGCACCTTCCGTTGTCACCTGGAGCTTACTTAACACTTCACATATGTGGAAGCACACACGTGGTTTTACGCCAGTCACTCGATTCGGGTAGGGTCACGCGTCGATATCTCGTTGAAATCATTGTCCAAATGTCTCTCATTATAGGATCCCCTTCCCCACTAATCTTATGATTGGTCGCCATGGAGGGGGGCCTCGCGCCCCCCCCACTCTCTCGACTCCCCTCATGGGGGGCCAGAACCATCCACCCCCCTGCGCTGCCTCTTGGCATGCAGGGGGGACTCACTCAGACTGCCCAGACTCTCCAAGAGAGCTGGGCACAGATCGCACGCCCTGGCCCGCGCTGGCCAGCTTGAAGGTGCGGGACTTCTATCGTCCCCGCTCCGACACTTGTGACTTCTAATATCTAATAACCCCCCCCTCCTCCGCGCCAAAGGCGCGGGACTTCTACCGTCCCCATTGTGACTACCCCCCCCCCCACTGGGAGGGCACCATTAGTAATTATATTTAACTGGGCTTTTCACAGGCGCCCCCTTGTGAAAAGGTCACCTGGCTTGTGAAAAGGTTGGGCCCCCCTGACGGTATGATTATTCTCGACCCCCTTCCCCCCGCCGCCGAGCGAGCTCCCCCCCCCGCCGAGCTCCCCCAACCCCCCGCCTCCCCCCCCCCCCCCCCCCCCCCCCCCGCCGACCCCCCGCCGCCGACCCCCACCCTCCTGAACGGGGGGGCCCAGGGGGAGGAGGGGCTGGTCAGAGGGATGGGCAGGCCACGACAGGCCAGGGCGGGCGAATCAGGCGTGCCTGTGGGGAGAGGGATGGGTCAGCATGGCAGTGTGCTCCTGGCAAGCCATCAGGCGTGCCAGGAGACTGGGTGGTTCCTCCCCCATGGCAGGGGAGGAGTGGAGAGAGAGGGGGGCTCGTGGGCTCGTGCGCTCGTGCCCCCCCATGAGAGGGTGCAACTCGAGGTTCCCTTTTTTTGTCACGCCCCTCCCGGGTTTTTAGGTATATAATTTCTGCTTACCCCTAACTTCGCCCCTAACTCGGGGGTGGACCGCGCGCAAACAAACATAAACACGGGGACCCATCAAGCGAAAGACGTCTTGTGTTTCGTTTGTGCCTCCCGTTTCAATATCGCCTCCGCATCAAAGGTCAGTTGCATTTTCTCCGTCTTATCAAAGCGAATATCCGTTGTCTTCCACAGTACCAAGAAGAAAACCACCCCCCGACGCGATGATTGCTGCGCCTATGCATCCCCTTGCTCACAGGAGCGCCCTCATGGTGAGCTAGGCCCGGTGTCCTAGGACCGAGCTTTTTTGTATTTGATGTTGCTCGGCCAGAGTCCCCACGGGAGGGGAAGAAACCCTGAGGGAAAGGAGACCAAATGAAGGCAAGCCGCCTGCCTGGGAGCGCAGCTCAGGGGGCAGGTGAGGCTCCTCTTCGACTTTCCGCCTTGGTGGGAAAATCCAAAGCGAAGACACGCTCCGACCGTCGCTGCGGATTCTCTCTCTCTCTCGCTCTCTCTCTCTGCTCTCTGTCTCTCGCAACGTGTTTGAGTTACCGGCGATGTGGGGTCTCGGTTATTTCATGTTTTGCTTGGTTTGGGTGAATGATTCTAGTGTGTTCGTGAGTCGGTGTCGCAGCATCGTTGGATCCGACGTCTTGTCGTCAGTCGTCATCCGTCGCTCTCGCTCTCGTCGCTCTCGCTCTCGTAACACTCGTACCCTACAAACTCTCCTTGCCTCACCAGCCCCTGCCAACACAGCCCTCCTCTCACTCACCCTCGCCTCTCGCCTCTCGCTCGATGTCGCTCTCGCCGCCGTCCTCGCCCTCGCTCAAGCCCGCCTGCCCGCCTTCCTCTGCTGACGGGCCTCAGCCCGTCAGCGTCTCCGAAGTCGTCTCCTCCGCCGCGCCTGCCGCCGGTCTGCCTCCTTCCTCATTGCCCCCAGGCCCTATGGGCCATCCCAATTCGTCAGCTGCATAAGCCTGAGAACCACAAGAAGGCGCTGTAGGGGTATGACCTGTTTTCGCAGTTGTTCAGTGGCAAATTCTAGCATTTGTTTTGCCGAATTCAATTGCAGAACTACGTGGAGTTTGTCGGCTGGCGTGTTCGCAATTGTGTACATATCAGCCGACAATGAGCTTAAATTACTCGCAATTCTAATTGCCAGTGCCCACTCTTTGGCGGCAATGGCATCATTGCATTTTTTATAAAGTTCAAACAAGAAGTCTTTAGGCATCTCCATCTGATATGTTACCTGTAACATATGGAATACTTATTACTACATACCGATACAAAAAAAACTGACTTCACCGCGGGAGTGTCATCAAAAGTGGTGATGCTCTGAAACCTGCACGTTTGTATTTTAATAAGGGGGTACTTTAAGTAGAACTTATACCGCCCACATGGGGGGCACTTGCCGAAAAAACAACCAAACCTGAGGTTGCACCCTCTTGGGCGAACTAAGTATAAACTTAGTTGGCGATCCGCCCAGTCATGTCCGCTCCGTCGTCGCGCTCGCCCTCGCCCAAGCCCGTCCTCCCGCCTTTCTCTGCTGAGGAGGTGGTCCAGCCCGTCATTCCATCACTCCCGGCTACCTTCGCCGCGCCTTCCGCCGATCGTTTCCCTTCCGAATCGTCGCATATTGAGCCAGTGGTCATGCTCGATCCGTCAGTGAGTGACTGGGCCACTCACTTGTTCCATCTGTCAGTCGCGGTCTCTGTGCGTTCCGTGCTGAGGACATCTCCCCCTATTATAATAACAATAGAAGGTTGAATGTTGAATGGGGATTTCACGGATAATCAGGTGTCAGGTATGGTCCGCACGCATTGGACTAAAGACTAAAGTTTGCCATAAAACATGGGTATCGCTAACAGATTCCGGGGGTCTGGGGGACATTCGACATTCAATGGCACGGGGGCAAAGCCTAAGCCTAAGCTTAAGCGTTAGAACTTATAGTGTCGTAGGACATCTTGTGTCTTGTACAAGTCACAAGTCTTCGTAGTCTTGTTAGCTAGCATTCCTAGATTCCTAGCCACATACACATCCTAGATGGGAAATACGTATTTACCGTATTTGGCCAGAGACCAAATACATATGTATTTGGCTGTATTTGAAGCGTGGCCTGGGTTGTAGGCCGCGAATGTATTTGAAATGTATTTGGCCGGAGGCCAAATACATATGTATTTGGCTGTATTTGCAAGCCCCTGCACCGTATTTCCCATCTAGGATACACATACACCGGACGAGTCATGCGCCAACCGCGCACACCCCCATCGCGGGATAGGGGCTCCGTTGCCGTCGAAGGGCTACGGTCCCTCAGCACTAAGATTATACTAACACAACAACAAAACTCTGACGCTAGGCCAGCGACGCGGCCGAGGGGATCGGACATGCATTCACACCACCTCGCAACTCGCAATGGCTAGAGTCTCTTTCACACCTGGCGTTAGCTGGAAATCTCAAATCTCTCTTCTCTCTGCGTCCCTTGCTCGTCGCGTGGCTGCCGACGGCGATGGGCGCGGCGCGGCTGGCCCTGCCGCTCATCCTCGGGCTCGCGGCGTGCGAAGCGGTGCTTCGGGCGCGGGCTTTCGTACCCCAACCCCCCATACTTCGAAGAGCCAGCACCCATCGGCGCGCCACGCGCCCGCTCGAGCTATCTGGCGAGCGACTGGCTCAGAGAGCAGATGGCAGCGACGTAGGCGGCACTGCAGACTGTGAGGGAGGCCTGCAGGCGAAGCAACTTCTTGTGGTGGTCTTGGTCGGCATCCCTGGGTCGGGCAAGAGCACATTTGCTGACCATCTCCTGCACGGAGATGTGGGTGAAGACAATCAAGGTGAGCTATGCTCTGCGCTGCACTCTGGGCGCTGTAAAGCTACAGCACTGTCTCCGCCAAGTGGAGGCAACTGCGTTCATGACATGCGCGATGAGGGCAAAACAACTCCACACCTGCTCGTAGGCGACTGGTCGAATCAGTGGACTCGGATATCACAAGACGTGCTAGGGTCTCGACAGCGGTGCATTTCGAGCGCACGTGCTGCTCTTCGCTCTGGCCGGCATGTCCTGATTGATCGGTGCAATTTTGACGTGCATCAGCGTACACATTGGGTCGAGCTGGGACGGTCTGATCAGCTGGTGGCAGATTTAGGCGGCAGAGTCCGCCACGTTGCGGTCTTTTTGGACGTGCCCCCTGCGGTGGCCTTGAAGAGGGTGCTCAAGCGACCAAAGCATGAAGGAAAGGTCGACTCTGCCTCCATGTCTAAGAGTGAGCTCCGGCAGATTGTGCGCCGCTTCTCATCTATGCTGGTGCCACCCGAGGAGAGCGAAGGCTTCGATCGCGTCCTCGTTTGTACCTCTCGGAAGGGTTCGCAGATTGTAGCGACTGCCCTGCGAACCGTGGTCAAGTCTTTAGATGCTGGTCTTGGCCTCGGCTCCATGAGCCAAGTGTCTCGTCAGCTCGCCGCCGAGGCAGCCGCCGTCGCAGCCGCTACCGATGCGGGTATGGATGGGGAGCTCGCCAGGAATGATGATGTCAGAAATGAGAGGCTTTTAATCGATGACTGATCCCCTACTCGCCTTTTAGGTGGTGTCCATCCATACACCTGATCCTTTTGCCTTGTGCAGCCTTCTTTGGGTTGAATGTTGTCTTGGTCCATGATAAGTAGGTTTTTCATTCCTTTAGAGGGGACATCCCCGAGTTCTGCCATTTCACGGTCATTCACCGCGTTTTCTTTTTTGTTAGTTTATTCATGTTGTTCATCAACTAACAACTAAGTTCCTGTATTACTTAGTTCACATGGGGGAGGCGGGTGCCTCATGGCTCGTGCCCTCCCCCAAGGCTCCAACTCCAAGACGCTGCGACCTCAAGTTTGGCTGTTTTTTTGACCGATACTCCCATGAAAAGGGTATTACTTCTAGTTGCAGAGCCCCCCCCCCTCGCCCTCGCCATAGACCCGTGACGAAAGAGTTCCTGGCAACCTTGTGCTCTATCTAGCTTTGGCTCTGGCGCACCGAGCATCGAATCTCGAATCATCACTCATCACCCACCACCCTAGCGACACTTCAACATGCGTCTCGGTCTAGAAACTTCGTCGGATGTGCCGTGCGCATTCCAGGTGCCCCCCCCCGCGGGGGAACTCCCTGCGTGCGATTGCGAATCACGAATCATCACCCACGCGACACCTCAGACCTCAGTCCTCAGTCCCACGAATAGGGCGGTCAAACACGCCTTTCAACTTCTACTTCTAAGGGTGAAAATTCACTAAGTCAAGATTGAGGTTTTATCACGCGATTTTTAGGGTATTACATTGGTTATGGGTATATTAGGCAGAATCTCATAAGAAATATGCACATTTTCCACGCCATTCGCCATTCGACACACAGACCCGAAAGCACGTTTTCGCGCTCGTGCGAAATCGACGTCGACCACAGCAGAGCACTAGAGGTCGCGCTGTGCGACGCGCGCCTGCGTTCCCCACAAGTGCACCGAGCAGCTGGCAAACTCTACATGGAGAACAAGAAGGTCGTCCTCGCACGCGTCACGGACCTCGCCACCCAAGATCAGCCAAGCGACATCGTCGCCTGCCAGAAGAACGACATCGACAATAGGATCGAGGAGGAGGGGTGTGAGAAAAAGAGACGAAAAGGATGAAAACTCAGCCTGCGTAGCTCTGCTGGGGTTACCGTGTGTTTTGGGGAGGGGGGGGGGGAGTTGCTATGCTCACGCGCCGCGTCCTTGTATGTCGTGATTAGCTTTGTACTCATCTTTGTAATATTAATATTAATACTCTGGAGACTGGTTGAAAAAGAAAACATGCACACCTCTGGGTGAAAAAAAATCACCTGGCCCTCTTTTGAGAGGATGCAACTTGAGGTTCCCTTTTTTTAGCCCCCTGCATTGCCTTTTTCTACACCTTAAACAATTCTACCCCCCCCCCCAAATGTGTCCCTATTTGCAAGCACCTATGGGTCCAATTGTTGCAGACGGGTCGCTGCTTGTCACGGGGTGAATATCACGCGCGGTACGACCAGTCCTCGCCGAGTACGGCTGTCGGTGCGATGGAGATTGCACCAGATGGCTTCGGAGATCAGTGCATGTTCGCCCGCGGGATTAAAATAGAATTCCCAGTCGTCGTCTCCCCCAGGATAAAAATAGAATCCCCAGTCGTCGTCTCCCCCAGGCGGTGATGGTTCGGGGAAAAGTCCTCGGCCGGCCAGTTCCGCGCGGGGGGGTTCCCCTGCGGACGCTTCCTTGCGGGGTGAGGTTCCCCCGCGGTGCGCGCGCGGGGGGGGTTCCTCCCCTCCTCCCTCCGGAGTTCCTGTCGGCGTCTGCGGCGCGCGGGGGGGAATTCCTGTTCCCCCTCCGGAGGTCCGGTCGGCGTTTTCTGCGCGCGGGGGGGCGCGCGGGGGGGGTTCCTGCCCTCCTCCCTCCGGAGTTCCTGCCGGCGTATTCTGCGCGCGGGGGGAATTCCTGTTCCCCCTCCGGAGGTGCGGTCGGCGTGTTTTCCGCGCGGGGGGGGAATCTTAGACCTTTCGCCTGCGCCCTCTGCGAGTCCGTCTCCCAAGGGGGGGGGTGCAGCAGAGGTGGCAGCTATGCAGTTTGACGAAACAGTGAGGAGGCGCGGGCAATCGTTCCCCAGGGGGAAGAGATTTTCCCCATTGCAGCAATGGGGGCTTCCTTGCTCGAGCTGCCCGACTTTGCAACGCTGTTGCGCCGTTGCGCCTGGTAGCAACCTCGCAGCCCGGTGCCTTCCGGGGAGATTCGACGCGCCTCGTAGTGGCTGATGTGACCATCCGACACGGGTGACGACCTCGAGCGTCCCGACGCCTCGAGGGCTCTAAGAATAGAAGCTGAGGGATGGATTTTGGGGTCATTCGATGTGGAATTGTGGTTTTGCCACCCTTGAACTGTCGAGTGCGGGCGGTTCTGGCTGTGGTTGTCACTGAAGTTGTTGAGTGATTTGGCCATGTGGTCCAGGTCCCACCACTTGGAGGAGCGTGTGGCGCGGTCGGCGGCCGCTGAGTCGAAGAAAAGATTTTCAACGAATTTGTCGAGTTTATTAGTTGTGGTGTTGTACCCTTGAGCGGCGTTGTCGAGCGCGCTGTGGTTGTAGAAGTTGGGGTGGTCTCTCGGCGGGGGTACCACGTTAGAAATTGTAGTCTTGTAAGAGGTCTTGTTGGCTAGCATCCCTAGCCACATACACCGGACGAGCCATGCACCAACCGCGCACACCCCCATCGCGGGGTAGGGGCTCCGTTGCCGATGAGGCACGGTCCCTCAGCACTAGGATTAAACCAGGACAACAAGAAAACTCTGACAGTGCTCAAGTCGACTGTGAAGAGGGCTTCTTCGGACTTCGGTCCACTGCGATGGCGCCTCGGAGAGGGGTGTCCGATGGGCCACCGGCCAGGGCTCCTCTGGAAGGCAGGCCAGAGGGATCGAGATGGCCGGGCCTGTACCGGCATGGCTGCGCTGCCCACTTCCACCGCGGCCCAGGTGGGGCCCATCGCGTTGGCGATCGTCCAGGGGCCGGCAAATGCCGGCCTCTCGCTGTACGAGAGGCCCTCGTCAGCGCGCCAGCTGGTGTGGGGGGGCAGCATTTCGTTCTGAGGGCGCTTTTTTGGCGTCAGTCCTCGTTTTCTGGTCTAGGGTGGCCGCATGCGCCGCAGAAGCACCCGCGCGCGGGCGCCATGTCCCCCCACTGCAGGTTGCATTGGCAGCGCTCGAGAGGGCCTCTGGAGCCCGACTTCAGTAGGCCATAGCGAGCGCGATCTCGTCGCTTGCGGGTAGATCTCTGCGGCAAAGTGGTAGGGAATGCATAGTAGGGCCCCAATCCACGGGGTTGGCGGTCTCAGGTGGCCTGTGAGTCTGTATGTGTGAATCTGCCCTTGGGTCGTTGAACGTCAATGACCGTAGTCTTCAACATTCGTATACAAAAAAGTCGCTTTTCGCGTTCGAGTTTTTCGGTTTCAAGATGGGGATCTATCAGATAGCGACTGTTTTAGGTGTCTGGGCACAATAAAAAATTCTGGGATGCTAATATGACGTAGTTCCAACACTGCGAAGTCGTTGTCTTTAAAGCTACCGGTAGTCTTCGTTGCGCCCCTTCTACCGCTGGGCCACGAGGCCATACCTGCACCAACTACGCAACCTACGGCACTACGGAGTACCTACGCTCATATTGGAGTACCTACGCTCATATCACGCAGGCTTCTGCTACGGCCATCGAGGCGGCCCGAGCCTCCGTAGTACCTATGGCATTTCCGTAGTATTGTGCATAGTACTATGCATAGGTCAAGGCTGAATGAAAACCCCGTAGGTATTAGGTACCTACGGGACATCTTAGCGAAAGTGCCGGACTCACCTTCGAGTTTCATGCGTGCACGGTTCCCCTTGAAGACGTGAAGCCTTCTTTATCGACGGCATTTTTGACGATGACGCTCAGCGTGATCACGGAGGCTTGCGCTAGCCCCTCTGCTTCGACCACAACGTGGGCTGCCACGTCCTGGAGTGCCTCAACGAAACCATATGGAGCTTATTTAGCCCTTCTTTCACCCATATTGCATATTGTAGCTGGTGCCCTCCGCACCCGCATAGTGAATGACCGGGCTACTCTCGCCGGAGGTATCACGTTCGAACTCATAGCGTCGTAGGACATCAGGACATCTAGCATCCCTAGTCACATACACTGGAGGAGCCATGCGCCAACCGCGCACACCCCCATCGCGGGGGAGGGGCTCCGTTGCTAGGGCGGTCACTCACTCTTTTTAACCACTATTTTCCGCCTCCCCTGGGTGTCCAAGGATTCCGCAGGGTCCCCCCCTACCTGCCCCGGCAACCGTCTCCCCCCCCCCACGAACCCCCTCCCGCCCCACGAAAGGCAATGGCGTCGGTGAGTGACCCCCCTCCCTTCCCCCGGGCGTGGCGGTCTATTTTGGGAGAATGACACGGTCGCCCACGGGAGGGAATCAGAGAAATGAATAAGGGGCGCATCACTATAAGAAACGCGGAGCTTCCGCGAAGGGCAATCGCCCGCGATCGGCCGAAGAATGGCCTGGAGGTAGTGGGCATGGTGAGCCCACACCTCTCGCGAGCAGTGTGGGGGGCCACTGGTAGGGAGCACGCGGGGTCTTGAGGGTGGCACACATCCACACTGACCCATCCTCGCCCCACGCGCTGCAGGAATGCCTTGATTCGCTTGCGCTCGAGCCCCACTGCTTTGGCTCGCTTGACGTTGGCAAGCGCTGGCTCGGACGCCCGGAGGTGCAACTCTTCCTGGGGGCCGTACAGCGCAATGAGCCGGTCGCGCCCGGGGCGTTCGAGGACGCAAAACCCGAAGGCGGACTGGCCTGGGCCCACGCGTTTGCGCTACATGCGCATGCGAGGGCTGCAGCAGGAGCAGCCAGGGTGGAGCATCGCGCGGCAGAGTTCACAAACGCAGCTGTGATACTCTACCGCGCGATCCTCTGTCTATCAACCTCAGCAGGAGTCAGCGCTCGCAGCGGCGAGGCATGACCAATTTCGACGCGGTGCGCGGGGGCGGCGGGCGTGATTGGCGTGGCTGTGAGGGCGGGATGCCGCGATATGATGCGTGATGCGGCATCTACTCGGTGAGCGGGCACAAGAACGGCCTCGTGGCGCCGCCGGTCGCGGGTCGAAGTTGGGCGCTCACGGTGCGTCTTGGGGGCGTGACGTCGTCATCACCGGCGCCCGCAAAGGGCTGATTTCGACGCGGTGCGCGGGGGCGGCGGGCGCGATTGGCGTGGCTGTGAGGGCGGGATGCCGCGATATGGTGCGCGATGCGGCATCTACTCGGTGAGCGGGCACAAGAACGGCCTCGTGGCGCCGCCGGTCGCGGGTCGAAGTTGGGCGCTCACGGTGCGTCTTGGGGGCGTGACGTCGTCATCACCGGCGCCCGCAAAGGGCTGATTTCGACGCGGTGCGCGGGGGCGGCGGGCGCGATTGGCGTGGCTGTGAGGGCGGGATGCCGCGATATGGTGCGCGATGCGGCATCTACTCGGTGAGCGGGCACAAGAACGGCCTCGTGGCGCCGCCGGTCGCGGGTCGAAGTTGGGCGCTCACGGTGCGTCTTGGGGGCGTGACGTCGTCATCACCGGCGCCCGC
Source organism: Isochrysis galbana (assembly GCA_018136815.1). NCBI lineage: Eukaryota > Haptophyta > Isochrysidales > Isochrysidaceae > Isochrysis > Isochrysis galbana. The sequence goes on from CM030935.1 coordinate 3,857,181, forward strand.
AAAGGGCTGATTTCGACGCGGTGTGCGGGGGCGGCGGGCGCGATTGGTGTGGCTGTGAGGGCGGGATGCCGCGATATGGTGCGCGATGCGGCATCTACTCGGTGAGCGGGCACAAGAACGGCCTCGTGGCGCCGCCGGTCGCGGGTCGAAGTTGGGCGCTCACGGTGCGTCTTGGTCTTGGGGGCGTGACGTCGTCATCACCGGCGCCCGCAAAGGGCTGATTTCGACGCGGTGCGCGGGGGCGGCGGGCGCGATTGGCGTGGCTGTGAGGGCGGGATGCCGCGATATGGTGCGTGATGCGGCATCTACTCGGTGAGCGGGCACAAGAACGGCCTCGTGGCGCCGCCGGTCGCGGGTCGAAGTTGGGCTCTCTATAATAATAAAACAACTGAGCGTTAGTACCACTACTCCCACTAGCCCGGTACTATCACGACACCCCTCAGCGCACTTGCCCGCACGCCTTGAAGTGATGGCACAGACACATACACATATGCATCCCTTCAAATCTCCCCCCTCGCAAACCCCCGGCTCCCATTATAACTCCCCACAAGTTACAATGAGGGAAAACCCATTGAGGCGGACCGGTCGACGCCGGCCGACTCTCCGGGGAAAAACACCGGGGGGGGGGGGAGGGACCTCTCGTCGTGAAGCAGAACGGCCCTTACAGCTCGCGCCGCGAGCAGTCCTCGAAGAAATAAATGACTGCGCCCCCCGATACCTGCCACAGGGACGTCTTGAGCCACTCCCTTCTTCTCGCCCCTCCTGTCGCCAGCCGCCCCCCTTCGCCCGTTTGCTAACGCAAACGGGGCCCGTTTCTTACCGCACTCCATCGGGGGGGGCGCAAATTCCCCCCTCTCCCTCTCTCCATTCTCCTCCGCCCCTCTCCCTGCGGCGCGTCGCCATGCGGCGCGCCACGGCCTGCTCTCAGAGGGCCTTTGGGGGCTCCCAGAGGGCCAGCAAGGGCAGCTCAGGGGGCAGTGGAGGCTGGGGCTCAGCCCCTGGCCCCCCCTGCCTCTCCCACGCTTGCCACGCTGGCCATTGGAGCCTCCCAGTGGCCTCTGTATGCCTGGCGACCAGGGGAGGGGGGGGAGTCAGCTCGAGGGCAGGCCCATGCTGGGCGTGGGAGTGCGAGTCTCGGCCCGCGCCCACTAGGGGTCTGGGCCAGAGTGTTGATTGCCCAGCCCCTGCCAAAGGGCAGGGGCTGGGGTTGATTGTACGGGCCCACCCCGGGGGGTGTCCGCGATGGAGAGAGGGGGGCGCGAGGCCCCCATTGACCCCCACTTATAAAAGTAGGTTGGAAGTTGGGCTCTCTATCCCTTGGCGATTTTAGCGTTGAGCGTCTTCATAGTTTTTGTGATAATTACGTACACGTTCAAGTCCATGAAATCATAGAAGTATTGAGTATTGTATTGCGGTGCGTACAGAACCAGGCTGTATCGACCGTGTTTGCTGGTGATGACCATGGCTTCGTAATGCGCTGCGAGAGGCGCGCTTGAAGGCCATCGATAAAATTATACCGGAGGGGGCCCGTTGTATATTTCTGCGCGGCTGTCAGAGGCCTGAAATTGAGTATTTTTCGAAAATTTTGCCGGAGGACCCCGGATTTTTTTTGCTGATCTCTCATACCAGAACCTATAGGGAGCTTATTTAGGTCCTCGTTTGCCCATTACCGATGGTACCCTTCGCACCCCCCTAGTGAGTGACCGGGCTACCGTTGCCGTCGAGGGGCTCCGGTCCCTCAGCAGCTCAGCAGCTAAGGTTAGACTCACACCACAAGAAGACTCTGACGGTCGGAGGAAAGCCAAGCAAAGTCGCCAGCCGAGGGCCCCCCCCCCCTCCCCTAGCCCCCAGCCCCCCCTGCCCCCCCCCCCTCCCCCCCCCCCCCCCCCGCCGCCGCCGAAGGACCGCGACTATATTTTTATTCCGATGTCGGGGAATTTTATTTCTTGGCTTTCTCTCCCTCCCTTCCCCCTCTCTTCTCTGTTTCTTCTCCCTACTTTGCGCCCTTTCTATTTCTCTTCTCTCAGCGAAGAACCACGGAACGGGACCTCGACTCGTGGTCCAGAGAGAGAGAGAGGGAGGGAGGGAGGGAGGGAGGGAGGGAGGGAGGGAGGGAGGGAGAGAGAGAGAGAGAGAGAGAGGGAGAGAGAGAGAGAGAGGGAGGGAGGGAGAGAGAGAGAGAGAGAGAGAGAGAGAGGGAGAGAGAGGGAGAGAGAGGGAGGGAGGGAGAGAGAGAGAGAGAGAGAGAGAGAGAGAGAGAGAGAGAGAGAGAGAGAGAGAGAGAGAGAGAGAGAGAGAGAGAGAGAGAGAGAGAGAGAGAGAGAGAGAGAGAGAGAGAGAGAGAGAGAGAGAGGAGAGAGAGAGAGAGAGAGAGAGAGAGAGAGAGAGAGAGAGAGAGAGAGAGAGAGAGAGAGAGAGAGAGAGAGAGAGAGAGAGAGAGAGAGAGAGAGAGAGAGAGAGAGAGAGAGAGAGAGAGATGAGAGAGAGAGAGGAGAGAGGAGAGAAGAGAGAGAGAGAAGAGGAGAGAGAGAAGAGAGAGAGAAGAGAGAGAGAGAGAGAGAGAGAGAGCGTAGCCGTCCCGTCGCGCGCCGAATGGCCAAGCGGCGCGCGGCCGACTCCTCGCACGGCAGCGGGCACCGGCGGGCGAAGCGGCCGGCGGAGCAGCCGGGTGAGAGGTCGGAGCAGCCGGCCGATCAGCCGGCCGCCTCCTCGTATGAGGCCGACGGCAAGGTCGCAAAGCAGCCCAAGCTGATTGTCGTCCTCGAGAGAGCGAGCCTCGAGACGGGAAAGGTCGGCTCAGACCATGTGCTCCTCAACTCGGACGACCATCACAACTTCCTTCTCAAGCACAAGCGCGAGCCGAGCGAGTACCGACCCGACATTCTCCACCAGTCCATGCTCATGCTCCTCGACTCGCCCCTCAACAAGGCAGGGCTGCTCAAGCTATTCGTTCGCTCCGAGAAGGGGGTTCTGATCGAGGTCTCGCCCCAGATCCGCATACCTCGGACGTTCAAGCGCTTCTGCGGTCTGATGACACAGTGAGCCGTTCTGCACCTTGATATGCAGCGGTCTGACCGTTCGTATGTGGGGAGAGCGCGCGGCATGTCGCAGCGCTGCTTGGATCTGAGCTCGCCAAAGAGTGGGGGCACGGCTCTTTTTCTCGTTGATCTCCGTCCCCTCCCTGCTTCAGACTGCTGTTTAAGCTCTCAATCCGCGCTTCGAACGGGCCGCACAAGCTGCTTAAGGTGATCAAGAATCCTGTCACGGATCACTTGCCGCCAAACTGTCACATTGTTGCGCTCTCGTACACGGGCAGACTCGTCTCGTTACCCAAGTATGCTGCCCCTCTTCCGTATCCTACCCTTGTGACCGAAATGATGTTCGGGCGATAGGACAAAGCCCATGCGCACAGTGTAACGGCACGATACCATGCGTCTCACATAGATTGCCATCGGATAGGTTCCGTTAAGTCTTGGCTCCTGCATGCCACTCCATGTCTGATCCCAAATTTACTGCCCCTCACACTTGGCTTAACCCTCGTAGATATGTACCCACATTGCCGAGTGAGAATCCTGTGGTCTTTGTCGCTGGCGCGATGGCCCATGGGAAGGTCGAGCCCGAGTATCCAGTCGACGAGGTCGTATCTATCTCCGAATTTCCGCTTTCGGCCGCCGCCGCCCTTGCACGGCTTACTACAGCGTTTGAGAATCACCTGGGTATCCTCTAAAGGAGGAGAAGTGAGTGTGAGCCCCTCTGTGTTTTGTGTCCTGAACTCCATTGTATTTTGTGTTGTGAGCTGAAGCTCTCCTCAGAGGTTTTCTCCTGCACCTTGCCCGAGACTCGAGCGTCTTGGCCGATTGCAGCTTAGCGCTGTGTGGCTTCTAGCTATACATATACGAATCTTGGTCATATCTCATATGCCCCATTGCGCAGTTGGTGGTGGCGCGTGTCAGCGTGTGCGTGTGCGAAATTAAATCAAATTTCATGATATTCTCACCGCGCACGCGGCTCTGAACCCGCTACTATTACGCAATCGTTCTACACCCCCACTCCCCCGGCTCTTTCCCCCCGCCATCGGCCGACTCCCCCTGTGCACTCTCGGTACGAGGACCGCGACGAATTCCGCACTCCAACATTCCGCTCTGTTGCGGGTAGGGGGGGTTGCCCGTTTCCTTTTGTACATCCCCGACCGTTAGGCTTTCTTCGCGTGACTCCCTCCCCGCCGTCACGCCTCGGTGCCCCCCTCCCTGCATTGCGGTTTTCCTTCCCACCATCAGGTTTCCCCGCGAGCCCCCCTCTTCGTTCGTTGTCACGCTCCGACGCCCCCTCCCCCGCGTCGGCCCACTAGGTCCGCCCCCCCCTTCTCTCTCCTTCCCCCGTTCCCTCCCCGAGTGTCCCCTTGATTTCCGGCCTCGTTTCATCCCTCTCTTTTCCCGCGTGCTCTCCCTTCCCGGTGTTTACTTCTCCCGTGAGTGTCTTCTCCCTTGTCTCTCGTTCTCGCGACCAGCGCCACCGCCCGAGCGCTCCCGTGCCCCTCTGGTCCGCCCGTGTCCCCTGTGCTCGTCCCGCCCGTCCCCATGCCGTTCGAGACCGAACCCTCGGCCTCGCCCTCGTCCCCGCGTGTCTTCCCCGTCCGTGTCACCCCATCCTCTGCTCCCTCTTCTGCCTGTACTTCACATACATGTTACTACCATCCACAGCCCATCCACACCATCACACACAGCAGCCACAGCCCATCATCCATCATCACCCCTCACAACCACATGGTAGCGGAGGCGAGCCGTCCACGCCCTCCCATCCAGCACCGCCCTCCCACCTCCCCACCGCCGACGCCCCCGACCCGCCAACATTCGACCAACCCATGATCTCTCACACCACCCAGCAGCATCAATACCCATCTTCCAACCAACCACATCACACATCACCCAGCTCCCAGCTCCCCCCACCGCCACGCCAGCCCGGCACGGAACGCGAATCGGAGGGACGGAGGATGTAAGAAAGGGCGCGGCGAGCAGATACCGCTTACTTGGGACTCGTAGGGACTCGTAGACTCGAAAGGATGACTCGGAAGACTCGGGGCTTGGGGGTACTCAGGGGGCTGCAGGTCACCAACAGGCGAGAGGGTGCAACCTCAGGTTTGGTTGTTTTTTGGGCAAATGCCCCCCATGTGGACGGTATAAGTTCTACTTAAAGGACTCCCTTATTAAGGTACAAACTTGCAGGTTTCAGAATACTCACCGAACGACTTCTTTTTTGTACCGGTATGTAGTAAGCATTTCATATGTCACCGGTAACGTATCAGATGGAGATGCCTAAAGACTTCTTGTTTGAACTTTATAAAAAATGTAATGAGGCAATTGGCGCCAAAGAGTGGACACTGGCAATTAGAATTGCGAGTCATTTAAGCTCATTGTCGGCTGATATGTACACAATTGCGAACACAGAAGACGATAAACTCTACGTATTTCTGCAACTGAATTCGGCAAAACAAATGCTAGGATTTGCCACTGAAAAACTGGAAGAACAGGTCACATGCGCACAGTGCGTTATGCAGCGCAAACAAGACTCCTTGTGTGAACTTTATAGAGAGGCCATTGCCGCCAAAGAGTGGACATTGGCAATTAGAATTGCGAGTAATTTGAGCTCATTGTCGGCCGATCTGTACACAATTGCGAACACATCAGACGATAAACTCCACGTAGTTCTGCAACTGAGTTCGGCAAAAAAAATGCTAGATGACGCCACTGAAGAACTGCGAAAACAAGTCAAAAGCGTACAGAGCCTTCTTGCGCTTATCAGGCTTATGACGCAGCGCAAACGCAAGGTTACACTTGGCGGTCGAGCGCGTGTGTGCCTGCCGGGTGGGAGGTCGGTGACCAGCGAGACCTGCTGAATGAGATGAAGTATTAAGATGAACACTCCCCGCGGCGTGCCCTGCCATTTTCCCACCAAAGGCCAGGTAACTATCTATTCGAACAAGATGCGCGAGCTGATGATCGCCAAGAGGGGCTGCCAAGTCCACTGCCAAAAGCCTGGTGGACGCATGCACAATTGTATGCGCGTTTCCGCGCGCGAGTGCCGGACATCCCGGAAAGCAACCAAAGGGAGGATTTTGCACCCTAGGTGCCGAATGCCGCTATCTCCACAAGTACGCACGCCTAGCCCGTCTGTCGCGTCGCGGCAACGCATTGATCATATACGCACTCACATTCAACTCCACCCTTGGATACCCAGGTGAGGGACCGGTTACTATCGTGTCCTACAACATCAACGGTGCCGGGCACGGCGCCTTAGGCTCGGTGCTAGCCCAAGCGAGGAAAGCGAGGGTAGACATCCTACTTCTGCAAGAGCTTCATGCCTACGCAGACGGCAGGCAACACCGCGCATGCATGACCGCCAAAGCGTTGGGATGGCAAATGGTGCAAGCACCAGCGAACATCACTGACCCGGCGAGTGGGGTGGGAATTGCGATACGCGACTCCTCCCCAAGAGTGAAAATGTTACCGGATACGGCGGAAACGCTAGTCGAAGGCAGATGCCTACGAGTTAGATGCGTAATAGAATCTAAAGAATTGGAACTAATATCTATATATCTGAGCGCCGCGCCCAACTTGAGAGCCTCCCAGATAGAAACGTTGAAAACGAGCCCCATGGGAAGAGAACACGACACCATTATGGGAGGCGACTTCAATTGTGTAGAGGATGTGGAGAGAGACACAAGGAAGCACGCGAACTGTGAGGAATATGGAAACGCCCACGGACCCAAACTAAGAACGACTATGAATGAGATAGGATTAATGGACGCATACACTCTAGTGAACGGTAACATCAAAGGGGGCTTCACCCGACTTTCGGGGACCGTTCACACGCGAATAGACAGGATCTATTCCCCAATCGTATGCTCAAACATCAATTGGCAGACAATCGGCCCGCACCCGGCACTTTTTACGGGGAAAGGCGCCTCGGACCACCTCCCGGTGGTGGGCACCTTCGAAATATTAGGGTTCAAACCCGGACGCACATACGACGTGCGAATAGACAGCGAACTTTTAGGCGCGGAAGACACGCGGAGAGTTATAACACACCTATGGAGAAGCCACATAAAACCTGAGACACCGGACGAAGACATCGACGACGCGTGGAGCAACGCGAAAAAGGCGGTGGCAATTTACCTTCTATGGGCAACAAGACAGAACAAAGAGCAACAGGAAATAGCAAAGGCCGTCGAAGAACTTGCATTGATTGGGATAGAGCTCAACGATGGCGAGCCAAACGCGAGGAAAGTGGATAGAATGCGCGAACTCAATGAAAAGGTAGATGCGATTCGCAAGAAGTCCAGACCGACGATCAAAGAAAGCTTCGACTCCCTCAAATGTGAGGAGAGGATGACGAAAGAATTCTTTCAAAGATTTCAAACGCGCGCCTCTAACAGCGCGATCCCAGAACTCTTCATCACTAGGGACTGGAACGCCCCGGGGGACGACATGAGAAACACGACCGCAGACGATGCGGAAATACGAAGCGAACTCCGCAAGTATTACGTATGGCTATACCAGGAACGCCGCAGCACCAGAGACCATGAACTCGAAGAGACGCTAGAAACACGCCCGATGAATAAACACGACAGCGATGCAATAGAAGGGAAAATAACGATGGAGGAGCTCACAGACGCCATTACCCAAATAGGGAGTGGCAAAAGCGCGGGGCCAGACGCGCTACCGGCGGAGTTCTACAAAAGCTTCATAGACCTAGTGAAACATGACTTCCTTAGAATGCTAAATCTAGCTCTAGAGCAGGGGCAACTTAACGTATCCATGAGAGAAGGCGACATAATACTTATATATAAGAAAGGAGACACGAGAGATCCTAGGAACTATAGACCCATCACGCTCCTGCAAAGCGACTACAAAATATTGGCCAAGGTGCTTACGAATAGATTAAAAAAAGTAATCGGTAACATAATCTCGAAAGACCAGTTAGGATTCGTCCCGAAACGGTTGATCGGAGAAGCCACTCATCTGTTACAACTGACGAATGCATACCTAGACGAAACGGGGGAGCCAGGACTCCTCCTGGCGCTCGACTGGGAAAAGGCCTTCGACAGGGTCAACTGGGAATTTTACCATTTGGTCCTCGACAAACTAAAATTCGGGGAAAACTTCAAGAGGTATGCGAAGGCTCTTACGAACTCCGAGGCTAAACCAATCCGCTACATAAAGGCGAACGGGGGAAGAAGCTTCCCCTTCAACATAGCGAGTGGCGTCCCCCAAGGATGCCCGCTTTCGCCGCTGGCCTTCCTCTTGACGGCAGAAGCCCTCACTAGAGCGATAAACGAAGACGAAGACATAGAAGGCATCGTAGTTAACGGTGCCGAACTTAAGATAAGTCAATTTGCGGACGATACGCAACTCTTAGCGGCAGACTACAGCAGCCTGGCGCGATCTCTCAGGTGGGTAGAAAGATACGCGGCGGCCTCGTGCGGCAAACCCAATGATCAAAAGTTCGAAGGACTGAGGATGGGCTCCCTGAAGAGGAAGCGCCCACCCGCGAGATTCCAAAGATATAAGTGGCTGAAACGAAGCGAATACGCGACCATACTGGGAGTCCCGTTAGGGGGGCCCCAGGCCATCAAGGAATTCTGGCGCAAATTAGCCGACAAGATAGAGAAGAAAACCACTATATACGCACCGCTAACCAACAACCTATCTATACACGGGAAAACGAAGGTGGCGAATTTCCTTATATATTCTATCCCTAGATACTGGTTGCAGACACTTGCAGCCCCGAAATCATTCCATACGGCAATCAAAAGATCCGTGGACAGAATTATGTGGACTAACGCGCGCACCGGACGAAGACTACAATGGATAAAGTATCCCGAGATTCCCACTAAAAACTCTTCGGAAGAAGGGCCTCACCTCGGGCTGGGACTGCTAGACTGGGGTAACCACGTCAAAGCACTACAAGCAAAATGGATCCTAAACTATCTAGACGCGCGCCAAGCACAGTGGAAGCAAGTGCTCGACGCGTGGTTTTGCCGGACAAACTTAGGAAGGGCAGCGGTCCTCTCGACAATCCCCACGAGCAAACTCACCGATGGAATAACGGGCACAAGTAAACTACCCGCGTTCTGGAAGCTGGCGCTAAACAACATCCGTGAACTAAAACTCACATCGTTAAAAGTAAGTAGAGAAGGAGCACTCTCACAACCCATGTGGGGTAGCCCAACGCACCCGGGACCGAGTATAAAACCCAAGTGGGCAAAGCTATGGAATAAGCTCGAATGCAACACCATACACAACGTATTCAAAGACCATGCGGCGACCGCGCCCTATAGCAGCGAAGAATGCGCGCAATACCTCAGGAACAACGACACGTATATACAATTTCAGGGGGAATATATCCCAAGAGACAAATTCTTAGAAACATGGGACATAATAGTCAAACACGCCACGACGTTGATGGCGGCGGCTGACAACGCGGCCGAAATAGGGGGCGCACCAGCGAGAAGCGAGGAGACCGGCAACCAAAGCGTTCCGGAGGAACCGACACCCGAACTGCGAATAACAATAGACGGGGAATACTACGTGAGCATCAAAGGAAGGTGGTATGAGGCGGAGCTCTCATACTTAGGCACACCCATAGTCGGGAAAAGATTGCCCACCGCACCCACGAACCTAGACCCATCCCCACCGGCGCATTGGGGGGAAGGGTACAAAACCAATAAGAGGCTAGAGTACCCGCTAGCAGACGAATACACACTAGACGGCAAGACGCCGCTGGACGGCACCGGTGTAGAACATATCACCGAGGCCCTCCAGCAAGCGAAATGCAAGCGCAAACACCACACGGGACTGATCAAGTGGGAGGAAAAACTGCAAACCTCAGGCGACACATGGGCGCACCTCGCAAAGCTATACACCTCGCCAATGATAACGACGCGAGACATGCACTTGCACTTCAAACATATCACACACAGGCGAGTAGGCACATATAACCGTTTTCCGGACAGAAACAAAACATGCCGCATATGTGGGGAGGCGGAGGAATCCTCGATCCACCTAGGTGAGTGCCCCAGGATAACTAACATCCTAGGCGAACTAAATAAAGTCGCACGCTTCTCACCTGAGGTTGAAAGGAGCAGAGAGGAAATCATTATAGATAACCTATTCGTTTTCCCGAAAGGAGACGCCCCGAAAGCGTTATGTATATTATACCTATTAGCGTGGAGATACATAATCACGGACTTCTATAGGATACACTACGATGGTGTAAAATTTTCGGAGGAATCAATACTGATAAGAACCATAGAGAGATATGCCTTGCTGAGCAAAGCACTCCTATTCGCACAAGAAACCGATTCGGCGAGAACAGCCCAGGCGGGCATGGGCAGGCAACCCAAGAAAAGGGTAGACATGAACGACTTGAGACCCATCTTTAATAGAAACGACAAAGGCGGACTTAGGCCCAATGCAGAAATAGTGGCACTAACCACCAAGCTAGGGATCGTCCACGCTGTCGAGGGGATCAAGGAGTAAGACAATCTTAGCAATTGAAGCTTTGGCACGCCACTCAAAATTGACGACGGGGACATTAGGAACCAGACCTAACTAACACAAACAAGACGAAGACGGACAGACACACACAACACTATCGACAAACTCGAAAGGCCTGCCCGAGCCCCACACTCCGAACCAGGCCCCAGGTAGTGTACCGAGGCCGGACCCCGGAAACCGAAGAAAAAGGAAAGAAGGGAGGCAGGGAAAGAGGTGGAGGGAGGGAAGTTAAGGGCGATGTAGATAGCGAAGGCACAGGTGTGACCCATAGCTAGTAGGCGAGTAGCCCCGAATCTTCAGAAAGATTTTTTTTTAGGTAAGTATAGGTATAGGGTGAATGAACTTTCGCAAAATGTATGTATACGTCCTCCTCCTCCTACTACTACTACTACAACATAGTAAGTACGAAACCTGGAAGTGGCATCGGGTTTTATGCCATTGTATAAGATCGGCGTCCTCCTTGGTTTGTTTGCTTACATGACGTGTCGGGGGATTGTGATAGCTTGAATGTGGTTTCTTCAAGTGGCTGGGGCTGCGGTCTACGGTCTTTGCACACACGATCTTCCACCTTCACATAGGACTTAGGCTGCTGCACCTGCACGAAACGTGGGGCCACCCGAAGCACCGAGGTGCGATGGACCCCGTGGATGCGTTGGTGGAGGAGGCATGATCATCTCTATTGGCTTAACAGCGGTGCCAGCCCCAAGTCCTAGAGAGAAGCGCCCCGACCCTGCCCGTACGGAAGCTGGCCCAGCAATAATAGTGCCGGCAGTGCCTCCGGAGAATGCAGTCGGCTCCTCTAGATCTAGTTTGAAAGCTGGAACCTTTTCCCCGCGTCCACGCGCGGACATTGCACGCCTGGACCCAGTGGGCTCACTTGGAGGCGTTGGCAAAGCTGTTGCTTTTGGGGGCCCAGCCGAGAGAAAACTGCTACCGGTTGAGCTTCTAGATGGCACATTACCAAGGAACAGGAGGTTGTTGGCGATGTACGTACCGACGACAGGATCGCCTGCATCGAGAATGGCAGGCACCTCGACCGAGGCCGACTTGCCCTTTGCAGCGGCCGATCCGGTGCGTGAAGATGGGCGCGCTGATGCTGGTCGCGCAGGGGGCCGTGCATTAAATGCAGAGCCTGATATTCTCTCTTTGCTGGCGGCAGCTGCGAGGTCGGAAGGCCGTCTTGCTCGCTGTCTTGGAGGGGTGGAGCGTGTGCGGCTCGACGGCGTGCCGTCAGGAGGAGCTAATGGTGAGATAACAGCTATCGAAGTCGCTGCGGCACTCGTAGTAGACCGTCCATCGGCCGCAGATCGCCTCACGGTGCGAGCTTCGAGGTTGTGATCTGCCCTTGGACCTCGCCATAGCCACGAGGAGCCGCCGGCGACTTGCGCGCGCGCCTCCGCCTCCTGAGACTGCTTACCCTGATGGAGTGCAGCCACGGGTATCCGGCTCGTCAAGGACATGGCTACCGCTTGCAAGTTTGCCTCGCAGTAAGTGGCCAAATCGGATGACTCCGCTACGCGCGAACGCAAACCTTCGTGTAGTAGCCGGCTCCGCTCGATGACCCACGCACTGGCCTTTTGCGCTGCATTGGCGCCCTCCGCCGCCGATGACCCTTCTTCCACCTCAGAGCTTCCTTCTTGTGCGTCGGCCAGAAGGTTCACACGCCACCGTCCCAGCGTGGCATCAACTAGCAGCTCCCATCTAGTCCGGTGGCGTGCAGCGCGAGCCTGCCCCACCGCAAGGACCGCGGAGTGCAGCTGGGCAATCATGTCCGCAGGCACAGCTAACATACCACATTCCTCCGAACTATGGGGTGCCAGAAAAGTGATCTCACTTTGGGCATTGGGCCGCATCGGCAGGGGAGTGACATTGCGCGGGGGCAGGTGCCCAGGAGTCGTGGTCGTGTCATTGAGGGGAGTGTCGAGACTCTCAGGCGGCGTTGTGTCGTCAGTGACATCACTCGGGTCTAGCGAAATCTCAGCTGGTGCGCGCCGCTCGTCTACGTTGATTTTCGTGGAGAGTGCGCTTTCCCAACCGCCCGCTCGCCAAGATTTCGTCCTCGACCGAAAGAGAGGCTCAGGGACTGCGATAAGGTTGTTTCCAGGTCTCGTACGGCCGGGCTCGATGCGACTCTCGAGCAACTTCCCCGGCTCGGCGAAAAAGGAATCCTCTAAATCCTGGACACAAACGACGGACAAGGCACGATAAATCTAGGTCGACGTGCAGACGTGAAACGAATGCGAGGGACGCGTCTGCGCAAGAGTTCGGCGCTAAAGCATCTCAGATTACCCACCGCTCGGTTAGCAGACGCGCGGGCGGCATCGCATACCTGTGCTGGCCCTACAAGATGTATCGCCCCAACCCTCTCGTCCAATTGTCGGAGGAAGGACGCTTCCGTCTGGACTGCCTCTTCGACATGTGCGCTGCGGGCGTGCAATTGGTACTCTTTGATGGCAATGGCAATGCGCGCTTTTACGTCAGCTGCTACCGCCTCCCTCCCGCGCTCCTCCGCAGCGTGGACCTCAACCCGCTTTTTCTCGAGCAATTCGTGGTTCTCTTCCATGAGCTCCTCAAGCTGGGTTCGCAAGTTGATCAACTCATTCTCGAGATCGGCCGCGACTTCATTCCGCTCATTGCGTTGTTCCTGCGCGGCGAGGATCGCCAGGCGCGAGTCGTGGCGCGCGTTGAGCGCCTCCACGCGCAGTGCCTCAAGCGCCGCCTCGAGGGCGGCAATCGTTTTTTCGCTCTCCTCGCCGCCCTTCCCCGTGCGCTGGTTGGCATCCGCTTCGAAGGGCAGATGAAATTCGTCACCGCCGTTGGGATCCATGCCATCGCTGAACATCGAGTCTAGGCTAGCAAGTGGATCAGCTGCATCCGATGGCGATCGAATGTCGGCGTCATAGCTAGCCGAACGCGGCGACCCACCGCTCGCGACAGCCCACTGAGTGCTCCCTTCTCTGGAGGGCAAGGCTCGGGTCAAAGGTGATGCGGAACGTGGGGATTGACGGCCGCGCCAAAATGGTGCAGCTACGATGCCCTCAGTAGCAGAGGAGCCGATGTTGTACAGCATGCGCAGTGACTCGAGAGACTCGACAATCTGCGGCGGCGGCGGGGAAGAGCAGGAGCCGGAGGGTGAAGTGGGGGTGGGTAAGGGGGAAAGGAGTGGTCACTCAGTGAGTGAAACAGCATGAGTTGAGCGCATAGCGTTGGGGAGGTGGGCGCGTGGGATGTCCGACGGGCAAGGGCGCTCAGATGGCGATGGTTGACACGTGGAGAGAGATGCCTACCTGCGATGGTGGAGGCGCGTCGACGCGCGGCACCTCTACATCTTTGAGGTAGTGATAGCATTGGTGCAGATACTCGCGGCAAGACCGCTCGTGAGGGTCGTCCTCATGGAGCTGCAGAATCGCGGCAGTCTGCAGCTTGTCACTAGCTTGGCGATTGTCCCGAGCGGTTTGTAGATGAGGCGAGTGACGCTCCAACGGCGCCCTGCCCAGACGGTTGCCGAAGTTTCCGCCCGGCGCACTTCCCGGGCGGCTGCCGAGATTCCTGCCCGGCGCACTTTCCGACGCTGACGCCATTGGTGCCGCGCTGGAAGGTCTACTCGCACTAGGGTTGCTATCGGTGAGCCTGTGATCACCTGCCCTGCCGCGATCCCGCTGCTTTGCGCATGCCATCGTCTCGCTCTGCCGCCCGAACCAGCGCGGAATGTCCTCGTGAGGATGGGTGTTGCACGCCACTTCCGCCGTCGCCACATTGTGCCTTGGCATGCATTCACCGCGATGAATCGACGCGGCACTGTCCTCAGGAGGATGGGTGTTGCACGCCACTTCCGCCGTCGCCACATTGTGCCTTGGCATGCATTCACCGCGATGAATCGACGCGGCCCCTGCCTTTGCCGGTGATTGAGGCTGCACGGTGGAAGATGTCGTAGAGGCAGCCGATCGAGCTGCACTAATCGGCACTGCATTCTTCACTTCCTGACTTACGCCCACCGCTTCCTGGCTTACGCTCACCGTCCTTTCCGGTGGTCGCACACCCCAAAGCGAGGACGATTGCTTCTGGAGCTCGGGCTTGGAAGAGAAGAAGCCACCCCCATGTGCGGAGATGGCGGCAGTGGCAAGCGCGCTGCTCGCCGCTGCTGCCTTCGCTATCTTCTCGGCCTTGTCGGTGCGCGCCAATGCTGCATCCAGCTCCCGCCTCAGCTCTGCCACCAGCTCCTCGGCCTCCTCGGCGCGGCAGAGGTGGGCTGTGGCGGAACTGGCTGCGGAGTCGAAGTCGGCACGAACTCTGTCTATCTCAGCCTGAGCTTGCATAAGCTCGGCCTTAGAATTCTGCAGCTGCTCCCGTACTCGCATCTCAGCGCTGCTGTCGCTTGGGGCGGCTCGAGCGCACGCGAGCTCAGCCTCCAGAGTGGCGACTCGAGAGCGAGACTCCTCCAGGTGTACTTGAGCCTCCTATGAGGTTTAGGTTGAGGGGCATGCTCAGAGAAGACTGAGGACACGCCGGCCCACGCTTGGCGGGGTGGCCTAGTGGAGGGGCGAGGCCCACTGCCCATAAAGAGGTTGGAGTCTAGGCGAGGGCCATGCGGAGCGGGAATTGATGGGGTCCTAGCGGCGATGCAATGCGATGAGGGCTGCTGCCACGCTCCTCTGTTAGAATGGCTCTGCGTGGGGTGTCCGGCGGCGAACACACCTGCTTGCCCGCCTCTGCGGCCTCCGCGTCCTCCAACACCGCTGCCATGAGCTCCTCCTCGCGACGCTGTAGGGCGTCGCACCGGTTCTCGGCCTCGATTGCTCGAATCTCGGCCTCGGCTACCTTGTCCTTGAGCCTTTTGACTGCTGCGGCCACCCTCTCCTCCACAACGCCACGGATCTCCATCTCCGTAGAGTTCTTGATGCGCGCCAGCTCTTGCTCGGCGGCTGTGGTGCGTGCATTTGCTTGGCGCAAGCGCTCCTGCGCTACCCTCAGCTCTGCCTCCGTCTTGGCTTGAGCCGCGGCCGCAGCGCGCACCGTCTCCTCCATGCGTTCCATCTTCGAGTCGTCGACACTCGCGTGGAGCGACTCGAACAGGCATGCGTCGAAGAAGCTAGGGCGAGAGTTGGCGTCACCATTGCTGCAGGACGATGCGGACATCGAAGGAGCCCGATGGGTGCCTGGCCGGAGGAAGGATGTGGGAGCGGGAAGCGGTCGGCCCAATGTCGACGTAACAGCTTCCCTCTGGTGTCCAGGAGCGATATCCCAGCCACTGAACGCGGGCAGTGGCTAGCATGTCGTTTGGCGACGCATTTCCACATTACGTTAGCGGAGCGGGGATTGACCAAGGCGACCCCGTTAAGCACCACGCCAATGAAACTAGGCAGCTACGTCCCAAGCCATTACGCGAGCACATCCAATTGCCTTCCCGCCCGCAACATTCCCGAGGAGGCGCGGCCCTCCATCCGAACACCCTCAGCGCATGAAGCTGTCAGCTGTCGTACCATCGAGTGCAGCGTACGAGGAGTGCAGCATGAGCTCCTTGTAGAAGGCGCTACGCTGGGCAACAAGCAATTCCTCCCGGCGCTCGAGCTGCGAGCGCAGTACATCCGCCTGGCCACCAACACGCATAGCGAGTGAAGGTGGGCTAAAAGTGGGGGCGCAATGCCGTGCCCGTGCCGATGGCGCGCTGATCGACAGTGGCCAGGCTTCGGCAGCGGTGCTCGTGCACACCTTGCTGTCTGCTTCGCGGAGGGCTGCGGCCGAGTCTGCCAGCTGTACACTTAGCAAGCGGTTCTGCTCCTTGTGCTGCTGCACTTCCCACTCAAGCTCCTGTGCCATCGGAGGCCATAGACAGAGGTGTGGGTGCTCGCCCTCTCCCCTCCCCTCCCTCCCGCTCGCGCGCGCATGCGTCAACTCACCGGCGCGTTCTCAGCGGCTGCAATCCTTGCGACAGCCGCGTGCAGCCCCTCGCGGTGCCGCTCGAGCTCCTCGTTGGCTGAGCAGATCTCATTGTGGAGCGCCTTCTCCGTAGCCGAGGCGATGCCGAGAGAGACGGAGCGGCCCAGCTGGTCTGCTGCACGAGTGAGGCGCTCCTGCAGGGTACGCACACCACTCAGAAGCGCTCCTGCGTCCGCCTTGGGCGCGCGGATCGACGAGCGATCGCGACGGAGCATCCGGCCGGACAAGCGGCGGCCGGGGTGGAGCCCCCGCTGCCCCTCGCCTCTCTCTCGTCTCTCTCGTCTCTCTCGTCTCTCTCGTCTCTCTCGTCTCTCTCGTCTCTCTCGTCGATTACGTATCCTGCTGCCAGTACCGAATTCCCGAAGCCGCAGATGAGAGGAGAGACGGGGCCGTGGGCACGCGCACCAGCGAGGGGAGCCGTTCACTCTCCCTTCTCTCTCTCTCTTTCGTCGACGGCGCGGCGCGCGGATGGGCGGGCCCACACAGGGGAGTTCTGCCCGGGCCTCAGAAACGGCCGGAGGGGGGCGGACGAGAGAATGAGAGACGCCGCCAGATGAAAATAGAAGCTCTCGGAGCCTCGAAGGCGTCGGAAGAAGGCGGAGAGCAGCGTGAGAGGTTTTCTTGTTGTGCGGGTATAACCTTAGTGTTGTGGCGGTGCATGGCTCGTCCGGGGTATGTGGCCACGGATGGTAGCCAACAAGGTGCTCTACAAGACTACAATCTCCAACGAGCAGAAGGACTCCATGCACCTAGAATTATAAGTGATTCAATTAAAACTAGCTTTCCAGCAGCATCACATAGAGAGTGAGTAGTAGTAGAGTACAAATGGAGCGCCTCGGCGCTGCGCTCGGCTCCTCTACTTTACTTTTACGCCTCGCGTGCCTTTCTCGCCCCCCACCCCGCCTCTCCTCGCCACATGGTGGCGGCGCGCCTCCTCTTTCTCCCCGCGCTGTGCGCTGCGCTGAGCACGCCGCCGACGGGCAGGGGCAGCCCGAGCGCGCCTCTTCTCTCGAAAGCCACGCTCCCCGCCCAGCTGCCCGCACTGCCCGCGCGCCTGAGCGCCGCGATGCTGAGCGCTGCTGCGACGTCTGCATCTGCAGCGCCCGAGCGTGGCGCCATCGAAAACCAGCTGGATGACCGGCTGGTGGTGGGATTCGCGCTCGTTGTCCTCGTCGCCACCGCATTACTTAATCTCTCGCTCGGCGACGTCGTCGCTGACGAGGCCAATTTGCCCTCCTCCTCGGCCAGAATCAACGACCTGCGGCAGAAGCGCTCAGATTTCCTCAGGTCGCGCAACCCTCCCCAGTGAGTGGGGTGCTTGCGTCCCAGCTCGTACCACGCATACCTGACAGCGGGGTACGGAGCCTACGGCAGATGAAATGTTGGCAAAGTGTGTGAGAAACTCCTTGCGTCGGCAATCATCGAGCGGAGCTTTTGCCCAAAGGATGGTCTTCGCTCTGCGCGTGATGCTGTCTTGGAGACTCACGAGCACATTTGTCAAAGCATGGAGCTCGCACGCATGCAAGCAGAAGGCCGCAGTTTCGCGATCGAAGTTTAGGCCAGGTGATCCAGACGATGTCCGTCCATTTTATTCGAGATGCTGCTGGTGCTGCGATACCCTGGACCTGCACACATGGTATGGCACGACCTGCACATATGGTATGGCACACCAGTCATGCGGTGCGATTTGCACACACTCCTCTTGGCTTGGATGGTGGCAGTTCAAATGCTGCTACGTGTACGTGCCGCAGACAAGCAGCGAGAGCCGTGTGCCCACCTTGAGCGTCGCAGCTAGCAAATGGAATCGGTGTGCAAGTGAGAGCGAGAGGTTGTTGAGTACCCGATCTAAGGATCGCAGGATACGGAATGCAGAATGCTGCTACTCATACTCAGTGCGCAATCAATTATAAAAAACTTCATGAAAAGGTCGGCTAGTGCCGCTATTTTACTACCCTATACTGGGAGAAATCCGACATCGCCCTTGCCCCGCTCTTACTCTCCCTCCACTCTCCCTCCACTCTCCCCGCTCATTCCTTATTACTTATTAGGCGGCTTGCCTTCATTTGGTCTCCTTTCCCTCCGGTTTCTTACCCTCCCGCGGGGAGTCTCACCCTACCATGAGCCCCCCCCGCGAGCACCCCGAAGGAGAGGCCGAGCAGCACCACGTACGCGACGAGAACGGCGGCGTCGCCTTGGTTCGGCATGAGGGATCGTCCCGAGAGGGCCTCTTGGGATGACCGCATAGCGTTTTGTTACATAACATTATTACTGTCCCTAGTGGTAAACCCAGAGCGGAGACCGGGTCAGACGTGCAACATCGGCAACGTGAGACGTATTTCTTCCTAGCGACGTCACTGGGGGTCGCGCACCCCGACCCAGTCGCCGCCCGTGCGGTCCTAGGACTCGCGGAGGCGGAAGCCGGCGGCGGCCACCTCGGCCGCGAGCAGCTGGGCGGAGGCGTTGTGCGCGGCCAGGTGGCGGTGCGCGAGCTCGAAGGAGAGGGCGGCGGTGCGCCGTGGGTGGGCGACAGGGCCGGAGTTGGGGAGGCTCCGTGAGAAATCTCTCTTATATTGCACGTTTACGTAGTTGTGGGCCTTAGAGGAAACGCAGAGGGAAAAAATGGCATGCGCACGCACGGCGTCTCCGCGGGGGAACTGGTGCCCATGCACGGCGTGCACATTGATGCAAGCAAGTCACACGTACCCCGTGAGAAATATCTCTTCGCTCTTAGGAGAAAAGCAGAGAAAAAAGTTGTTATGCCCACGCACGGCGCCCTAGCCTTTCCTTCTTTCCTTTTCCTTGAATTTTAAAATATTGTTGTGTACATAACTATGGACATTTGATCGCTCAATTCGACTGATGCCCCACAATTGACGGAACGACACCTCTACTAGGGGGATTGGGGTGGAGGGCTTAGATATGGTCCGGTGGCCTGCGCCCCCCCCCCCCCCCGTGATCCGTTCCCCCCTTCCTCTGTCGTATTCCATACGATGACAGACTTTTACTTCTAACCGGTGGTTTATTTTAAGCCTCAAGGTCTCGTCGGCGACATTCTACCCCTTCTCTTACTTTCTTTCGATGTCATCAAACGTTCCACGACTGTCTTCCGTCTTCTCTTCATGCATCGGTTGTAGTCTTCCGTCTTCTCTTCGTATATCGGCGGTAGCTCCACAGCGAGGTCTTCTCTCGTTGTTCCGACTTCTCTGTTTCGCATGTCTGTGCGCCGATGAGTTGCCTTGGTGCCGACGCTTGACAGTCCGCCCTGAGTGTGGTTAGTTTTCGCCCTGTTTGGTTTAGTTCGTGTGTGTCTGTGTGACGAGGGGTCTTTTTGAGTCCCTGCGTTGTAGTCTCTCGTGTCTACCTTGGACCTAAGAAGCTCTCATTCTCCTTCTCTCTCTTCCTCTAGCTCGCTAGCTAGCCTCGGCCCTACCCTCCAACGCCGCGCGTTGTGGGCCTCCGAACCTCCGTCTCTCTTCTCGTCCCTCGCACTCGATGGTAGAAGCTGTCAGACCCGACTTCTACTATGACCTCTCAGACATATTCCCGCAAGCAACCACCTACGACTCCTTCACGGCCGCGTCAGCTGCCGGCTCGATCGAACGGCCCTCTGCCCACGAGCCAGTAGTCATCGCGTGTTCGACATCCTCCTATGCCTCCCGGGCTGGCGGCGGGCTCTGTCTCGTCTTATCCTGTAAATAGGCGCGAGCCTTACCGATTTTCCGGTGGGCGGAGCTCTCGCTCCGCCCACCCCCTTCTCCGCGCTCTCTCTCCCCTCTCCTGCGGCACGCGCGATGGCGCGCCTGCGGCAGGCCTCCAGCTACCCTCTGGCGGCCCCTGGAGGCTCCTGGAGGCCAGCTCAGGGGGCAGAGGAGGCTGGGGCTGGGCGCTGGGCCCTGGCCTCCTCTGCCTCTCCCTCGCTGGCGCTCCTGCGCCTCTGGGGCCCCCAGTCTGCACCGGTCTACCTGTCGACCAGCGACCAAGGGGGGAGGGGGGTTGGGTTTGGAGCGATGGGCTGGCCACGGCACTGGCCAGGACGCGCGAGGCAGGCGAGCCTGCCAGGGAGAGAGTGGGTCAGTAGGGCTGTCCGCTCCTGGCAAGCCATCAGGCATGCCAGGAGCATGAGTGGTTCCTCCCCGCCTCACTAAAATATACCGGAGAGGGGCCCGACTGTATTTTGCGTACCGTGTTCGAAGGCTTGAAATTCGAAATTCGGTATTTTTCAAAGAATTCGCCGGACAAACCCCACAATTTTTTGCTGATCCATCCTACCGGAACCTATAGGGAGCTTATTTAGCCCTTCATTTACCCATTGCAGCTGGTGCCCTCCACACCCCCATAGTGAATGACCGGGCTAACATTTTACATTTTGCCCTCGAAGCGCCTGGACACGACCTTGCTCACCGTCGTAAGCGGCGAGGAGAGAGCCTAGGATCAGCTGAGGCCTAGAACGGCTACTTCTGTAAAGTGAAAGTGAAAGAGGATTGCCGCGCTATTGTCACGGCGCACGAGCGCCACGCACGGCACAGGAAACAAAATAATTAAAACAAAACGTTTCCATGCTCGAGGCAGAATGGCATACTCCAGGAACTAGTGCCAACAAGGGAGGCTCGCGATAGCGGTGCTGCTTGGCCGTCCAAGAAGCGGCGCTGCTGGAGTTCACCTACTACGAGAGGTTGCACTACCACCGAGGGTTTGTCCACGCATGAGACACGCTCTCACGCGTTCAAGGCAAGAAAGCGGCGCGTCTTCGGCGTCCACGAGCCTTGCAGTTATTGGAAGGTGAAGATCGAGTCGCCTTCAACCGGCCAACTCCGGCGACCTTCGCTGTTCTCAGCAAGCGGCGACGGCACTCGCACACGCGCCCCTGAGTGGGAAGTACCTTCAGGGGAGCCGCTGTGGCCACGGTGTTCGGCCGCTCTGTCTCTGTCTCTCCAATCTCGCGAGGAGGCTTGACTCACACCGAATCCGGAACCTTGGGTTGGCAAGTCTTGCACCTGCTGCATCCCCGAAGCGGCTGAGTACTGCACATCTGCTGCGCTACTAGATGAGTTAGGTTTCAGCTTGAAGGCGCCGCCTTCAACGAAAGCTGCCGCGTCGGGCATTGAGCTTGTGCTGCTCAAAAGAGGCTCCCAGGCGCGCGTTGTGGAGGCTCCCGAGGCGGCAGCGTCGTGGGCAGGCACAGCCGTGCTCAAGGCCTGTGAGCCAAACTCGGGGGTATCAGCAGTCGCCGAGCGGGATATCTCGCTTGAGCTAGCGCCGGTTGCCTCATCGGCGTCGGCGAGTGGTGAGCTAGCTTTTGAGGTCCAAGTGTCGGAGTCCATGCTAGGGCTGGAGGCGCTGCGGCAGTTGCTGCTCACGAGATAGTACGCAGTGAGCGCGACGAAGAGAATCGCAGCCACGGCAGTTTGCGGTAGCTGGAAAGGCTCGGGCGGTGCGAGCAGCGGCCAGAAGACACGCCGGATGGGTGCAGTAAAGCCTAGGATGGTCGCAGGGAAGAGAAGCGTCGAAGTAATGTGCAGGTGGACTGGACGCCCCCACCGCAGCAAGACGAATGAGAGGGCCGACCAGATGCTCGAAACAATGAAGAAGAAGAGGATGAGCGGCAGCAAGTGCGTCTCTTCGCATGCGCAGGACCAGCGTTGGCCCTTGCTAGACTCTGAGGCGCCAGAGCTAGCCGTACCCGACGTGGCAACCCCCGAACCAGCGCTCCGGCGCTCCGGAACCGGCAATCGGGATCCCGACACCGAGGCCTCCATGTCCGAACTGCGGCCCGGGCCGCCAGCCTTTGTGCGCGAATAACCTGCATCCCCCTCCTTGCCGTGGCCCAGTGCAGCTGCGAGGTGCTGCGACTCGTTTGGAGGCTCTTTGACGTCACCGGATGGCTTATCACTGTGGCCTCCCGCCGGACGGTCGGAGGGAGACATCCCCGTTGCGCCCGCATCGGTCTTGTCATTCTCGTCCGGGTTGCTCACAATGGCGTCGATGAGTGTGGAGATGTAGCAGTAGAAAGAGCGGCCGAGGTTACGGAACGTAACGTCAATGGGTTGCCCGTGCGCAACGAGCAGCAGCACCGGCCCCACCACGAGGCCTGCAGCAAGCTGAGCCAACGGCACGTAAGAGTTAAGCACAAGCACGTCGACCGGCGCCTCCTTCAACCAGTGGCTCTTGAGCGACGATGAGACAACACTGCTGCCCACGCCGCCGACAAAGAGGAGCCGAGATGCAAGTGGATCGGAAGACAGACGGGGCGTGTGTATATCAGGAGACATGTGCGGTTCCCAAGTCTCATCCCCGCCATCGCCGCCGTAAGACGACGTGCCATCACCACTTGACTGGTGCTGCTCTTGCTGCCCATTGCCCTGCTGCTGCTGTTGCTGCGATAAGACGTCGAAATCGGCGAGTGTGCTTCCGCCGCTGGAACCTTCGCGCGCAACGCCGCCGTGTACCCATGCGCCCGGCACAGGCGCCGTGCCCTCGTGTGTACCCTCCGTTGCCATAAATTGACGCCGCTCGGAATCGTCGCCACCTCTCGCAAACCCATGAGCCGACGCCCCCGATATTTCCATCGGCGCCGAGAGAAGTGCAGTCTCCAATAGCGCTTCCGAGGCAGCAGCGGCTGCCTGCGCGACTGGACACATTAGATCAGCAGTCTCGAGCCGGAGTGAGTTGAGCCAAGGCTTGTCCCATAGTACGAGGTGTAGGGTGCAATCGGTCGCATCACCAATTGTCTCGTGATTCCCCATGCTATGACCCTCACCAACGGCACCGCCGGAGCCGTCATGCGCAGCGTACGCTGACTCAGCTCTACTTCCTGCCACCTCTGGCGGAGCTCCAGCCGGCCGGAGCTGAGAGATGATATCGACCCTCAAACCCGCCACCACTTGCGTCGTAGCCTCCAAGACGCGCCTGATGGATGCACCCCGCAAGTGGACACATGCCAACACCAACGCTGATGTGGCCCCTTCGCGGAGTCTGCGGGCATTCGCATGGACAGCGGCGCCGCCGGGGCGTCCACCCGCTCCTCCGCAAACCATGGGGGAGGTCTGCAGCACCAAGAGAGATCGATTCGCCAGCTGCCAGATCCTGGAGCCGTCTCGCAGATCCCCTGATCTCACGCGATGCATTGTGCCACTCGATAGCCTCGCCGAGGTGACTTGAGGCGAGGGGTCGTCGTCTGAGCTGCGAGAGTGGTCTGCCTGAAGGGGAACGCCCTCGAGCCAGCGCCAGCCAACACGCTGCGATGCACCAGCTTCAACGCTGGGATGGCCCAGGAGAGAGGACAGAGGGTGCTCGCTTGGCACAGGTCGCCATGTTGGCTTCATTTCGCTTCTTGCCACGGCGCCACTGCTCAGCAGCCTGGGGACGGCCCCCTCCTGCCAGAGCGACGCGCTCAGTGGGTTGTGCGACCCCGTTGCCCCAAAGTCGGGCCACCAGCCTTTCGCGCGAATTTCCCTCGCTTCATTTAGCTCCTCGCCGACGGAGGGATAAGCGTGCGGCAGCGCAATCTGGAGATCAGCGGATGGCTCCATAAAGAAGGAGACGAAAATTGCACTAGCAGCCACAAGGGCAGCCACGATGCGGACTAGCGAGACGCCATTACGGCCGCGCCCAGCTCGTCGAGCAATGCACACGGTGACGGCGAGCGCAAGGACGTTGAAGGGAAGAGCGGACTGGAGCAGCGTCGCCTGGGTGATCCCACGAAGACGCTCCGCAGCGTCTATCACGAAGAGCGAGTGGATGGCGTCGAGCACGCCCATAATGGCCACGTGGATAAGCTTGACGTGGCGGAGCCGCTCGGGCAGGGGGGACGCGCTCGACTGAGAGCGAGCGACTCGCAGCAAGGAGTATAGCAGAGCATTAAGAGCGGCCAGATGCGTATGCACGAGCAGTGCGCCATGCGGCAGGACCGCCGACATGCGGGCGAAGAGCACCTTCTCGACGGCGCCTGTGGCTAGTTGCACGGCGGCGATCGGCACCATCGCCCAGAGGATCCACTTGGCCATCGGTTTCTCCTTGCTTGGGTCGGAGAGCATGAGAGAGGAGGCGTCTGCTAGGAGCGGCTCGCCCAGCTGCGAGCGGGTGTTCCGCACGCCCTCAGTGAAGAAGACGGTGCTCCGGCGTGTGGAGGGAGTCTCGTGGAACATGCCTCCCATGGGCGGCGGGCGGAGTGAGCGAGCACTCGACAGCGCCTGTGCGTGGCCCTCCGCCGCCGCCTCCGCCTCGCTCAGCGCCCCGTCCGCTGTGTGCGCCGGCTGCGGCCGCCCGCGCCACCCCCTCGCGCCGCGCCGACCCTCTCGGCCTTCCCCCCCCCCTTCTTTCTGATTCCCCTCCCTCCCTCTTCTCCTTCTCCTCCCTTGCCAGCTCAGCTCGCGCTCTCCCCCCCCCCCCTTCCCTTCCCTTCCCTGCCCCCCCCCCCCCCTCCCCCTGGCTCCCTGCTCCCGGCCCTCCTCTTCCCCCCCCTTGTTCCCCCCCCCCCCTCCCTCTCTTGCTCCCCCGCTGTTCCCCCTCCCCCCTTTTTTTCTTTTCTTCCATGGAAGCACGCCACCTCACCACCACCCCACCAGCCCACCGCGTCCGTGGATTGTTTTGTAGATCCCCAGAAGTAGGTTGCCCCCCCCTCCTTCCCGCCGGTCGGACGCGGGGCGGACGGAGAGGGAGGAGAGGGGGAAGGGACAGCGCGGGTGCTCCCCTGTCCCGGAATCGTCTGAGGAGAGGCGGCGAAGGGAGAGGAGGGAGGACGAGGTCGATGGGGGGATACCCGCGCCACTACGTCGCCCACCGCCTCGCTGCGCACGAGCCGCGCCCCTCGATCGATGGCAGACTCGACGACAACGCGTGGGCAGGAGCGCAGTGGACTGCCCACCCGTTTGTTGACATCACGGAATTCGCCGACGCGAGCCTCAACCAGGTGCAGGACGCGCTGCAGGCGCGCGCCAAAATCCGATGGGATGGCTCGTACCTCTACCTCGCCGCCGAGCTCAGAGGGCCCTTCCTGTTTGCAAAAGACGGGCCGTCGCACAATAAGGTGGCTCCCTACCACGATGACGACTTTGAGGTCTTCATCGGCCCGAGTGGCACGACGCAGTACTACAAAGAGTTTGAGGTATCTGTCCGCAATTCAACGTACGATGTGCTCTGGGGTGTGCCTGACGGCGACGGTCGGCAATGCAACTCTGGGGAAGGAGCAGATTACCTCCCAACATGCGTCAATACCTCATACCCGGGATACAAGGGCAACTGGACCATGCTAGACGTGGATTCGCCTGGGCTCGAAGGAGGTGGTCTCGTCGTTGCGACACACTATGATCTTTCATCGTACGCCACATTTGCAACACCGTACACCACGTGGAGTGTCGAGATCGCCTTCCCCCTCCGCTCTGGTGCTAGGCATGGCGGCCTACTAGATGCAGGCGACGAGACGTCCGCAGATGATCTGGATCCAGCCGCACACGACCAAGTCTACTGGTTTTTCGACTTGGCGCGAGCGGTCCACCCGCGCCGCTTCAACATGAGCGCGTCTGGGGACAACCACACCTACTGCCCTCTTGGCTGCGATCCATCTCTAGTGTCTGCGTTCCCTCACCTCTCGCCTCCGAGTGTTGATGAGTGCACGGAGGTCATCGAAAGGTACCCAACATTGCTCGGAGTTCGATCTTACAGCTGCTACTGGGAGTATGTGTATCAAAGCCTGGGTTCCGATGCCTACATGCACCGCCCGCTTCGCTGGGCCATCCTCCAGTTCGCGCCGCCGCAGCAGACTGCCGAGGAAGGGTCCGGCCCGCTAGATCCGTTGTGCCGCATGATTGAATGGCCAGGTCGGCACCTTGCGGCGAACCTCCTGTACGCGCAGGACGCGGCGCACAAGAGCTACGGTCGCTACCTGACCACCGTTCCCTCACTATTGGAGTCGTGCGCCAAGGCCCAAGAGCAGTCCAACTTCGTTCGGCCAACTGGTGCCCTCAAGTCGCCACCTCGCTTCCGCCGCCCGCCGACAGTTCCCAAGTGCGACGTCGACGTGCTGAAGACTCTCGCGCACGCTCCGACAAACTTTCGGCTTGGGCTGTCGGTCGTGCCCAATGCCAGCCGACTTACCGCCGATTGTCCAATGCGTCCCTGCTTCAAGGCGGAGATCAACGTGACCACGCCGTTCGAGGGGTACAAATACACTGTCCGAATAGACTCGAACTCGAGGCTGCGCGTCATTCATTCACTCCCTCGAGGCAAGAGGCCGTGCTTGTCTTCACCCATGTTTGCCTCCTCTGATGCCAAGACATAGACTAGATGGCCAGCGGACAATTTCTCGCGATCCGTAGCAGTGGCCGAAGCTGTGTGCTCTTCAAAGGTGGCGCCTTCTTGCCTCTCTATTGTAGTAGTATGGAGTTTGCTTTTTCGCGCCTCGTTGGAAGCTACCTGTCTTCGCGCTCGATGAATCGAGTTGGCCCCTCGCATCCGTGTGGAAAAGGTTGCTGGCGAGTAGCTCTTCTCCTACCTCCCCAGGTACGTGAGCAACGCGCAATCCGGCACCACCCACCATACCCGCCTGACACACATCACATTGTCGTATGTGCATGCGATGTGCTGCTTCATTAACTAAGTTTAAAACATCTAAAGACTAAATAAGATTCAGGCTACTACCACTAGCTTAGGGGGACCATCTCAACTAAGTTTATACTTGGTTCACACATGGGGGGGCACGATCCCCCCCCCCTCTCTCCACTCCTCCCCTGCCGTGGGGAGGGAACCACCCATCCTCCTGGCATGCCTGATGGCGGCACGCCTGGTTCGCTCGTCCTAGCCCATCGTGGCCTGCCCATCGCTCCAACCCCACCTCCCCCCCTGGTCGACAGGCAGACAGGTGCAGCGTGGGGGCCCCTGGGGCTCAGGAGCGCCAGCGTGGGAGAGGCATGGGCATGGGAGGGCAGGGCCCAGCCCCAGCCTCCTCTGCCCCGTGAACTGGCCTCCACGAGCCTCTAGGGGTCGCCAGAGGGCAGCTGGAGGCCTGCCGCAGGCCTGGTTGGGCTGTAAGTACGGATATTAGTACTGATGCATTAGTATTAGCTCCCCAGGAGCTGATATACTGATGTTAGTTCCTAGGCTGCCAGTTCAAAAATAAAACTGAAAACAGCAAAACTCCGGAGCGGGAACGAGCCCCCGCGAACAAGCGCAGAGGCGCGCCAGCCCGCTCCCTCCCCCCGCCTATCTGTCCTTTGTCCTCCTAGCTGCCCACCCCCCACCACCTTGGCCTCTTGCTCTTGGCCTCTTCACATGCACCCGCCAACTCGTGCTCTCTGTTTGTTTGCGCTGCCCTCCCCTTTGCGCGCGCGCCACGCGCTGCACGCTGGACACCCCCCAGTAAGTATAAGTATAATAATAGCGATACTGGAAGTTATAATAGGGGTGTAAGCTGATATTAGTACTGATGTAAGTACTGATGTAAGTGTAAGCTCAAAACCACCGTAAGCTTACGGACTGACAGCCCAACAAGGGCCGCAGGCGCGCCATTGCGCGTGCCGCAGGAGAGGGAGAGGGGAGAGAGCGAGAGAGCGCGCGGAGAAGGGGGTGGGCGGAGCGAGAGCTCCGCCCACCGAAACATTGGTAAGTCTCGCACCTGTTTACGGGAGAAGTCGGGACTGAGGACGCCGCCAGCCCGGTAGGCGCAGGAGGAAGGGGGGAACGGACCAACGGCCAACGGGGGGGGGGGGCGCGGGCCACCGGACACCGGACCATATCTAAGCCCTTTACCCCTATCCCCCTAGTAGTGCACGAGGGGAGTTGCCTGATGGCGGGGGGGAAAGGGCCGGCGGAGTGGGGGTGTAGAAAGTTTGGCTGCGTGAGTAGAAGGTAGAGGGTCCACGGCCGCGTGTGCGGTGAGACTATTAAGAAATTAATATAATATATATAAGTGATGAGTGAGGTGGGCTTTCGGGAAATGTAAATACAAGTCTATCTATTTTTGATTTCTTCAGGGTTATATCTTCTCCCAGGTACGAAGTGGGCGAGACATACATTTATACATTTCCCTCTCGGCGTATTAATCTTCCCTCAATTCGGCTTTCCTCTCTTCCTGATTTTCGCGCCATCCACCACGCTCTCCTTTCTCGTGAGTGCGTGGCGCCCCCCCCCCCCCCCCCCCCACCCCCACCCCCCCGCCTCGCTGCGCCACACACCCCACCCCCAGCCCCCGCCGCCGTCTCCGTCGCCGGATGGAGCGCCGGGAGGCGAGTGAGCTGCTCCGCCGTGCGCTGGGAATCGAGGAGCCACAGCCTGAAGTGCAACGGCTCTGCCGGCTCTGGGGCGGCATGGGAGATGTGCTAGAGCTCCGCGTCGCAGGCAGAGCGCCACTCATCGCCAAGAGGATCCGCATGCCAGGCAAGTGCAGCTCGATCGGCGACCGGCGCAAGAAGGACTCGTACGAGGTCGAGGCGAGGTTCTACGAGGGCGGACACGCGGAGCGGCTGCTTGCAGCCGGGTGCACGCTGCCCAAGCTGCTCCTCGTTGAGCGCAAGGGTGATGGACAGCTCACTATCCTGATGGAGAAGCTCGATGGGCGCAACTCGTCGATGGGCGATGCCGAGATGCGCTCGATGCTCACCTGGCTGGCAACGTGTGTAGCCCCTCTCCCCCGGCTGCACCGTGCCTGAGCGCTGCATGAACGCCTCGTCACCATCCTCTCACCCACATCCTATCGCCTCAGGTTACATGCTACCTACTGGGGCGAGGCACGTTCAAACGAGGCAGTGCTCTCTGGGCTGCAGCCTCAGGGGACATACTGGTACCTAGACACGCGTCCCGATGAATGGTGTGATGGTAGCCCTTTCGTCACACCTCTATGGGTTCTGGGCATGGGTGTCCACGCGCCTTCCACAGCAATGCCAGCGCTCGTGCTTTTTGGTGACTTTCGTCCGCATACCTTTTCTTTTGAATTCCCTGTACTATGACCCTCTTGTCAAGCTCAGCCTCACTGCACGTTTCTGCCTTATAGTTCTCTGCCTACTGTTGTGAGCAGGTCTCGCATGCCGCTCAAAGGGTGGGAGGGCAGACTTCGCCTTGCTGCGCGTGCGATCGATGAGAGGTTGAAAAGGGATCCAATGGTGTGCTTTGGCAGCACGTCCCAAGTGTGCGCGGATTGGAGTTTGTGATTGACCACCAGAGGAGCGCGTGCTCTGATGATCCCTTGGTGATACATTGGCTCGCGCCCCTCTGCGAGGCCCGGTGGTGATGCTCGCTGTCTAGCCTCTCACGTTCGCCAATTGCACGTGCCCTCGCAGATGACCATCGTGCACGGTGATGCCAAGGACGCCAACGTCGTCTTTGGCGGCCGAAACAGGCTTGAAGCGCAAGTCTACGACTTCCAATATATTGGCAAAGCGTCTGCGGTAAGTCTGCAGGCTACAGGAAGCTGGCTACCGCTGCTGCATTCTTTGGATCCGATGTCGTGCACTATGGTAGAACTGTATGAGGCCATGATTGACCTGCCCTCTGCCGAATCTTCACTTCTTGCAGGCCAAGGATGTTGCATATGCGCTATGCTGTGCATCCGATGACCCATCAGTTGAGCTTCGTCTGATCGACTTCTACTATGGTGAACTGAGTGGCCTGCTGCGCGCTCAGGGAGACGAGCCTCCATCGCAGCAAACCTTGCGCGATTCCCTCGCACTTGCCTATGCCGATCTCGGGCGCTGGATGTCGGGATGGGGCTGGTGGGGCCACGACTTGCGACATAAAATAGAGCCACTGCTCGACCAGTTAGATGGCGGTAAAATTCTGGCGACGGAAGAGGAATACGCGGAGGCCATTGCCCGAGAGTTCCCTCTAGATTGAATACCGCAGAGAAGCTCTGGGCACCATCACCCATCGTATCACATGGTGTGTGTGTTGGGTGTTGGTTGGTGCATGGACGTGCACGTGCGTGCTCTGACATCACACTGGCCACGAAGTTCTTGTCTCTGGGGAGCACAAATCAACGCACAGCGGCATAGAGGGAAAATAAACAATTCTAGATCCTAAAGTACTAAACAGCAAAATCAGGAAATGTCATATAATCTGGCCTCTTGAAGGGCCACATTTGGTTCCACCCCTACTATGAAGGGTAGATTATGAGAGACACATATAGCACGGGCACTCTCCACTCGTTTTGTTCCATTGAGGATTGCAACATGCTTTTGTGGCACTTGGAGTGATGTGAAATGTACTTCCCATCAACCAAACGTGAATATGTTGTCAGCTAACAACGCTCAAGTTAAGGGCCATCAGCTACGCTATGAGCAGAACGATTCGTATGTGAGCGCGAGGTACTTTTGTGATGTGATTGGCGATTGGTAGCCGTTTGGCCGTCCCGCCAAGGGATTGTCATCCCTTGGCTCAAGCGACGCCTGCACATTGCTGAGGATCCCAGCTTCTTCATCTTGCTGCAGCTCTTCGAGCACTGAAACGTACGTTCTATTGCCAAAGAGTGCTGCATCTAAGAACAGCCCCACATACCGAACCGTAAGTGCAAGCTGCTCTTGGTGATCAAGCCAATAGTCTTGAGTCAACGGCTCTCCCATTAGCCCACCAATCACGCGCTCCACCCCGGAGCAAGCGCCGTTTGCAATCTCGGGAATCCCCAAGGAGGCCCCAAGTTCCCAATCGGTTCCCGAGACGTCCATAAAATTGCAATGAGTACCGCCCACCAGTTCCGCATACAATACCGTGGGCGCACGAACCAACGCATCGTAATATGGACGACCCACGAGCCGTGGCGGACAGATGCCGTCAAATGTTGCTGATAGCACGAAGATTGGTTTTGTGATGGCCGACAGATCTTCCGTGTGGATCATGCACGGACTGAGTACAAAGGCTGCGTCAAAGGCCTCGTCCTCACTTGTCGCGATCAATCCACCGGCGCCCCCCAACGAGTGACCCATGGCAAGAGCTGGTGCACCCGACTCAAGCTTGCCATATAGCTGCGAGCTTTCGTCGTTGGCCGTCAAGTTGCGAATGTCGCGCAGCACTTGCGATAGGTCCTTGGCATACCCAGAAAACCACGTGTGCGGTGCCCCATTCGAGAGGTCGGTGAAATGCAAGACCGAGTCGATCGGAGACGAGTTAACGAAGACAAAGAGCAGTTTCTGATCATCTGCAAGCTCGGCCAGGTGCGGGTACCAGTCGCCCCAGCACATCGTACAGTGTGCAACTACTACGATGGCACGGGCCTGCCCATACGAGGGATAGACCACCTTGGCATGCACGGTCGCCGCGATCAGGGCCTCTCGGTCGTGCGAAGTGGTAGTGTGTATCGGCTGGGTATGCGCCAGGTTGATCCCCCCCGCGCAGAGCGAGAGGAGCGCGAGCAGGCTCGAGCGCACAGCCATCGTCCCAATGCAGTAGGGTGGTCGTTTGTACGATCGAAGTCACGCGCGGCACACAAACCGCTAAGGAAGGTCGTCGGATGACGGCGACGGAACAAACGGAACACTACCTGAGAGGTGGGTAGGTGGGGGGGGGGGGGGGGGGCTCGGTGCTCTGCTTCGAATCACGCTATCGCTATGTACCGATGAAGTTTTTAAAAAATCCTTTAGAAAAGCATCTGAAGATTCTGGGCTACACACCTACTAGTTGCGGGTCCTCCCGTCGCTAAAAAAACCTTTTACTACTAATCATCTCGCCTCGCTCGCGGCTATGGGGCGAACGCCGCGCACCGCACGCATTCGCATGCACTGGCCCCTCATCGTACCGACCCCCCCCCCCCTCACCACTGAGCCACAGACCACCCGAGCCCCCAAGAAGGCACCCAGGGCCGGCGAGACGAGCGAGGGAGAGTCAGGAGGGGCCAGGGGCACTGCCCCAGCGACCTCCTGTCGAATCCAGAGTATCTCTATACTCAAAGCGGATTCGATACTCGATAGTGCGAACGAATTTTGTTTTCAGGGCTTGTCTCGATGGTCGATGGTTGGCCGCTCGCTCGACATAATGAACACCGACGCTTCACATCTTCACATCGCTCGTCAATTCATTTGTCTACTCCTTCTTTTTGTTTGTTTCGAGCGTTTGCGTTTACGTTTGTTTCTCAGTTCTTTTGTCTTTTGTTGATTGAGTGGTGTTAGTAGATTGAGTTTTGTGAGGTGGTCACGTGCGCCGTCGTCATGTAGCTCGTTCCCCTCCCTCTTTCTCTCTCTCTCTCTCTCAAGATTGTGCCCCGAATGAGACTTGCCACGAACAAGCACGAGCTTGTTTCGACACCTGCCCCAGCTGGCCCTCTGGCTCTGGGGGGGACTCGAGGGACGAGGGACCCCGGACCCCGGGACCCCCCGGAGGGGGGCCATGGCCATGGCGCGCGCAAGCGCAACGCGCCACAGGAGAGCGAAGAGAACGACGAGAAAAGAACGACAAAAAAACGACGCGACTCGCGACTCGACATGCAAGAGAGAGAGGTAATTCTCACGCTTGTTTGCGATGTATGCGCGGGGCGACACCTCGCTCGCGCGACAGAGATGAATGCCGCAAAAGCGCGGCGTTGAGGCGGCTTGTCTTCATTTGGTCTCCCTTCCCTCCGGTTTCTTCCCGTCCCGCGCCTTGCTTAGGAGCAGGTGCGAGGCGGCTTGCCTTCATGCCTTCATTTGGTCTCCCTTCTCCCTTCCCTCCGGTTTCTTCCTCTAAGGGTTACCCTTGATGTTGAGTAAAATCTTGCGCGGAAAGTCGAAGGATGCGAATGAGCCCGTTTTTGGCGCGACGTACAGGTGGTAGACCTCTTTCTTTCCTTGCGTGACGATGATGCCCTCGGGGGTGACCACCTTGGTGCGCTCTTGGTTGCCTTGCAGGTATATGAAGCCCTGATTCTCGACCGCTTTCGACAGTGAGTTGATGGTGATGTGGTCCTTCATTTCGAACTTGTAATTGCGTACTACGTACTACCAGGTGCGCCGAGACGTCTTGGAATGCGGTCGCTAGGGATCGTGAGGACGCCTGGGGCAACTCGAGCGCCTTGTCGTTTAAGGTCTTGTACTTGATATTAATGGGGGCCGGGATGCCGATCATCTGGAAGCTTGTGACCTTTTTGAATGTGGCGCGGAACTGGTTGGCGCAGTCTGCTGTGACGAGAATTTCCCATGGGCCGGAGGCGCTCTTGGAGATGAATTCCGGCTCGAGGTCGACGCCGTCGAGCCTATTGAGGTGTGCTACAATTGCGCCGAAGACTACTTCGTCCTTGACTTTGGCTTCCTTGTCCGTGGCTTCGAACACGATAACGATTTTCGACATGATCTCGAATTCAGGGGGCTCCATTTCTTGAGAGTCCTCCATGTTGAGTGCGTCCTGTGCGGTGTTGTGGAAGGGTTGGTTAGTGCTGCAAGGGAGATTGGGATGACTGTGGGGTGCTGCGTTGCAGCGCTGCCGTGTCGTTTTCTTGTGCGAGCGTGCGCCCATGAGGGCTGTGTGTTGTGTCTTGTTGTCCCCTGGGGCTGTTGAGTGTTGTGCAGTTCAAAAAAAAAACTTTTAAAATTCTCGCCTCGCGCGTGGCCATGGGTTTAACTACTGTAGCCACGCCCATTTTCCCTTCCTCTCCCTCACTTCCCGCCTTGCGGCGACTCCCCTCGTGCTCTACTTAGGGGCCCAGGTTGCGGGGGGGTGGGGGCGGGCGGGGTGTACCGGCCCCCGGTGTTCTGTTCTCTCCTTCCTCCTGTGCCTCCGGGTGGCCAGCTGAAACTGTCTTGCGGACACTGTTGTCTCGTCGATGGTGAGTTGTCTTTCGCTTGTCGCGTTGTCGTTTTCGCGTGTGTTTTGTCCGGGGGGGGGGGGGGGGAGATGTGTTCCGGCCTCAGGCCAGTCTTTCGGCGAGGCCGAGTGCTGTCGCCACGAGGCCGAGGTTGTCGTTCATCTGGAGCTTGCCCTTCTCGTCTTCTGTGAATATGGGTGTGCTGAGCTCTGACGGTTTTTTAATTTTAGGTTTTCTGCCCCGGGCCGCCGTGCGGGTGCGCACTAGGCGATGGGCGTCTAGTCGGGCAAGTCCTCTCACTAGGATAGTGAACCTTGTCAGTGTGGATTCTAGAGTAGGTATGTAGTGATACTCGTATGACTCGAATTCCACTCTGTAAAAGTCTCTTATTATGTATCTCCAAGCTATTATGTATAGAGCTTTTAGGCTGTCGGGGGTGGTCGCGTTCGGGTATGCAAATAGCCTATCCTTTGTTTTCTGCTTTCTTGACCTGTTTGCGTCCGGGGTATAGTCGGCGATTGCATCTATGGCGTCAAAGATTTTCCTCGTCGCGGGGCACCACGCTAGGTGGCATGAGTCCTCCCGGTAACGGTTGCACAGCCTGCAAGTTTCCGATGGGCTGGTCCTAAATCTATTTCTGGTGCCTATCCTCCTATGAGTGATGTGCTTGAAGTGTGGGTGTTTGTCTGTGTGTTTCAACAGCGGCAGGGTGTATAGCTTGGCTATGTGCCTCCAGTCTTCTTTCGTGATGTCGAGGCGTTTCGCCCATGCCTCTCTTGCTGGTTGTGGCGCGTTAGGGCGCATCTTTTTGAGCGCTTCTTTGGTGATGTCGGGAACCGTAATCGCGTCGAGCGCGATTTTTCCTTTGCGAATGGCGTATTCGTCAGCCAGCGGGTATTCCATGTATTTTGGTCCCTTGTATGAGTGTTGTGCAGTTCCTGTCAAGGGGTGCGTCCTCGGTCTGCTGGTTCCTTCTCGCTTGGAGAGGGTGGGGGTGAGGCCTGGTGGCCCATTCGTGACAGGCTCGTAGGCCGCGCTGGATGCCCGGCCCTTGGGCCTGTGCTCAGTGCATACAGTGATGCGTACAGAGCTCAGGCCCGCACTGGGGTGTGATGGGTTGTCATGCCGGGTCAGGGTCTCGTGCTTGCGCACGAGGCCTGAGCCGCGGCTTTGTAGGGGCCCAGCCCGAGGGCTTTCCCTATGGGAGGAGTGCTGTCGGCTCCCAGACCCACTTTGGGGCTGGTTGCTGGCGGCTGGAGGGGGTGGCTTGTCTGTGTGGCCATGGTGGCCATGCTGGCCCTGGTGGTGTGGGGCTTGCGGGAGGCGGCACGGGCCGTGGCTCGTGCTCACCTGTTCAGGCTTGGGTGATCCTCGCGCGCGCTTCTGTGGCGCGGCCGTGGTCGCGGCCCGTTCGGCCGGCGCGGCCGGCGCGGCGGCAGGGGAGGAGGGGAGCGGCGCGCGCTCCATGACCCTATCAGTTTACTGGTAGTTGCCGCCTCCTCCTGCAAAAAGCGTGCCTCGCTTAGGAGGGGGTAGGGGGGGAAGCCAACAACTTTTGGGGGACGCTACGAGTGACAGGCGCCCGGTGGGTCGGTCGAGCGGCGGACCCCTGGGGTCGGAGCGGTCTGGGGTTGGGCAGCGCTGAGGTCGGGTGGCGCTGAGGTCGGGCGGCGCTGAGGTCGGGTGGGGCGATGCAGGAGGGAGGAGGGAGAGGAGGTGGAGCGATGGGAAATTAATGGAAGTGGCGGCGAAACGGTCGTAGAGGTGCCAGGCATCTAGTAGGTGTGTAGCGTGTAGCCCAGAATCGTCAGATTTGTTTTTTTATGGACGGAGGGAGGGAGGGAGCCAACTTGAGAGATTCTCTTTCCATCCCCCCCCCCCCCCCCCCCCCCTCCCTAAGCTACCTTATGTTTTACCTCTCCCTCTAGCTCCACCCCTGCTCCCTGCCTCCCCCTCCCCTATTTCCTTTGCTCTTTCTTCTCTCCTACTACTAGTAGTACTCTCTCTCGCTCCTCCCCTCTCTCCTCTGCTATTATTGATCGCTCCCTCTCTTCGTTTCTCTTCTCCCCTTCCCATCTTCTCCCGCCCCCCCCCCCCCTTCTGTCCCCCTCCCTCCCCCTGGCGCGTCGCGATGAGCCTTCGGATCGCACTCGGTGCCGCTGTGGCTGCGGCTGCGCTATGCGTGGTGAGCTCGCGCCGCTTCAAGTGCCTCGTCCGGCGCAAGCTCGGCCACGTCC
The DNA here is from genome assembly GCA_018136815.1 of Isochrysis galbana. Classification (NCBI taxonomy): domain Eukaryota; phylum Haptophyta; order Isochrysidales; family Isochrysidaceae; genus Isochrysis; species Isochrysis galbana. The sequence goes on from CM030935.1 coordinate 3,893,603, forward strand.
GCCTCACCTACTTCAACATCGCCGGGCTGGGCGAGCCGCTCCGGCTTAGCCTCGCTCTTGCGCAGATGCCTTTCATCGACGAGCGGCTCTCCAGGGAGCAGTTCATGCAGCTGAAGCCAAAGCTGCGCTTCGGGCAAGTCCCGTGCCTCACGGTCAATGGCGACGAGTACTTTCAGAGCGCAGCCATCCTGCGCTACATCGGCAAAGCATTCGACCTCTCAGGCCAGCTATACCCAGCCGACAATCTGGCGCTCGCCGCGACCATCGACGCCTTGCTCGATGCCTGCTCTGACATGGTGGTGGGCAAGCGAGTTTACACGTACAAGGAGCGCTTTGGCTTCCCGGAGGCTGTTTTTACGCCCCAGGTCGAAGAGACCATCAAGAAGAAGTGGACGTCTGAAACGCTCATGCGTCACCTCGGTTTCTTTGTCAATGTCGTCTCCCACTCCAGGACAGGCTGGCTCGCCAGCACCGAGGGTCCGACCGTAGCGGACGTCCTCCTGGCTTCCATCCTGCGCAACGAAATTGCGGCCTTGATTGAACTGCCGCCGCCCCTTGCCGATCTTGTCGACCGCGTCTATTCCCTACCAGCTGTGGTTGCCTTCAAGAAAGCGGAGGCGGAGGCCCAGTCGGCAGAAGCTTCAAAGCAAGCGTCATCTTCTAGTGCCTGAAATATGCCATCACTGAGTGTAGACCGGAATGCGCCTCGTTCGCGCCGCGTGCATGTATACAATTGCGTGAGATGCGCTCGCCGTAAACTGTAGCTCGTGGGCTGTGCTCGTGCATTTTCGCGTGTCTTTTTGGCTTGCTCTGCTCTTGCGCATGGCATGCACTCCCTTCTCTTTCACTTCTTTTCTCTGTGTTCACGTGTGTGTTGTTCGTAGATGAGGTGAGTATCCGCTTTGGAATCTTCCTAGCTGTGGTTTGGAACTAAGTTCATAATTTGGTTCACATGGGGAGGCGCCTCGTGCCCTCCTCCGCTCAGGCTCCAATTCCCCTCGGTGCTGCTAGGGCCTCGCGGTCAACCTCAGCCCCTGCCTCAGGGCATGGGCTGAGCACTCAGTACCCCAACCTAGACTCTCAGTGGGCGCGCCGCGCGCGCTGCACGCACTCGCCCGCGATGGCCATCACTCCTACTGACTCAACCAAGTTTATACTTAGTTCAGCCATGGCACATGGGGGCCAACTAAGTTTTATATACTTGATGCTTGGTTGCGATGGAGCGCGCCGACGCGGCTCTTCTCTCCTCGGCCCCCACCCCGCCGAGGGTGGTCCCCCAGTTCCCATGGACTAGTCGCGGCTGAAGCGACCGCATCCACGGTCAGAGGCCGAGCAGGTGAGCGCGCCTGCGCGCCTCCTGTGCTTATTGGGTGTATTGGGAACTTTCTACCGAAAAAAATCCTCAAATTTTCTCAACCCTGAGATGCGAGATGCTCATTTTCTTACCCCTAATAAAAAATAAAAAACCCTGTGTTGACCGCCCTATGTTATATCCTAGCCAACCCCTTCCCTCCTGGCTCTGGCGCCCCCGACTTCTCTTACCCAAGCAGGGCGAGAAGACACGTTATCGCCGGAGGGGGGAGCTGCCACTCCCTCCTCCCCTACCTCTTCGCTCTTCCTCCTCTCTTCCCTGCGGCTTTGGCCCATGGCGCGCGCCTGCGGCCCCAGGAGACCTGCGGGGGGCCTTGGGAGCTTGGGAGCACAGTTCAGGTGGTAGGTGAGGCTGGGGCATGGCCCTGGCCCCTCCTGCCTCTCCCTCGCTGGCTCTCACGCCCCTGCCGGTCGACTGGAGCTGGCTGGGGGGTCCTGATCAGGGGGGCTCAGGGGGAGGAGGGGTTGGTCAGAGCGACAAGCTGGCCAACGCGGGCCAGGGCGTGCGATCTGTGCCTGACTCTCAGGGAGAGTCTGGGCAGTCTGAGTGAGACCCCCCTGCATGGCAAGAGGCAGAACAAGGGGGGTGGATGGTTCTCGCCCCCCATGAGCGGAGTTGAGAGAGTGGGGGGGGCGCGAGGCCCCCCTCCATGGCGACCAATCATAAGATTAGTGGGGGTTTATTTTTAGAAGGTGTTCGGCGTACTAACCGGGTAGGCATGCCAGATGCGACAGCACTATACATCACTTTTTTACATTTACGTACTCCAAGTCATGCTAAATTCCTTCTCTCCCTCTATGGAGATGAGTGCTCGGGTGAGTTGCTGCTCCTACGCGCCGTGTACTGCCCCGCCCTCCTGACGAATAGGCCGCAGCAAAGACGACGAGTGCTGCCGCGGATGACTGCATGGCCGCGTCTTGGCCGATCAACGTCGCCAAACTACCGATTGTCGTCGCTCCCACCTACACGAATGAGCGGGAGGGCAAACGCAAGTGATTGTGGTGGTTATCGTGAAAGGGGCCAAGGTAGGATAGTGGACGGCGACGCCAGACGCGTAAGCCACTGAACCGTGATGGGTGACGGCGATGGATTTTTAATCCCTAGGCATGTGGCGGAGGGAGTATTCTGTGAAGGGTCCAATGCTTAGCCATGTGGCAGAGGGACAGTGCTGCCAAGGAGATCGAGCGCGCGTCAAAAATGATGTCTCGCACCAAGAGCCCGACGTCGCCTGCAGTTCGCATCACCGCGAGCGCTTGCGGTCGAAGGGCCGCCGGAGCGAGGTTGGCCGCATGTGCCGAAGGGGCCGAGCCAAGCAAGGTTTGGCCTGCCGCCCACATCACAAGCACTGCAGAGGCCTAGTACAATAGAGTAACGAGGGAAGCGGAAAGGTGTGATGGGACAAATGATGGCTTCCAGGCGAGATCGAGGCTGGGTGAGCATCGTGCAGGCGTATTTGCAATACGGACCGACGTCAGCACAATTTCAAGACCCCTCTCGGTGGGAATGCGAGGCACGAATCAAAGAGGGGTGCCGTGCAAGGCGATCAAACCTGTGTTGTATTAGCAGCTAGGGGGAATGATGCCATGCCGCAAGCGACAACCAAGAGCGCAGGCGTGAGGAGAGCTCCAGGTCCAACGCGATCAGCAAGGCTGGCGACTGGAGCGGCGCCAATAACGTTAACTGACGCTTGCAAGGCGAACAGGGACCCCACCTGGGGACAGGGTGGTGGCAAGCAGTCCCGGTAACCATCACGAGGAGAAGCGCATGCAGGCGGGTGGCTGCATGCAAGAGCAGCGTGCCTGGGAAGGCGTTAGGTCAAAACGGTCGGCATCAGTCAGCATTAGCGGGAGAAGAGTCATGTTTGCTCCTGCAAGCACGGATGTTTGACGAGACGGTGCTCAGGTGCTCAATGGCCACGTGGCGAGCATATGCACTGGTCGATCAAGCAAGGGCTACGCCTCAGGAGCGCAACTTGCGCAGGACCACCTGCGAGGGCCGTCCCTGATGGAAGCCGCAGCGGAAGGCTCAGCTATGCACGAGGGTAGGGAGTGGAGCTAGGGAGGCTGTGGCATGGAGCACACCCGCCATGCATGCCCAGTAGGCGCCATGGAGAGCAACCACTCTTCTGAGCTCCGGCTGCAGGAGCACCGGCCGCCACTGAGCCAGCGTGTCCACCACGGCGGAATACATCCCTCTCGTCTGGGTATTATGTGGACGACTCTTGGGTTTGGCGTCAGGGCGGGAGCTAGACCTCGCAGGCTCAGGCAGCGGCGGTAGCGGAGGTGGCATCGTCTCTGTCATGCCAAGCCTGAAGTAGCGAGGGGTGTTAGGGCAGCCAAATGATATGAATGGGGGAAAGCGCAGGTCAATTCGCAGGGTTGACTGTGACTAAGTCGTGGGAAGATTGGTGACGAGGCCCCCGGGAGTCATTGGTAATCTGCCGCTTCACGCTCCTAGTCGGTGGACCGCAAGATGCTCCTCCGCCTTGCAATACGCATTGCGAGCTCGCGAAACTCTTGAGTAGCGCTCACGCGAGCAAGGAGCCTTCGGGAAGCTCACCTAGTGGCCATGGCGTTGAAGAAGAAGACGCCACCGACACAATAGATGGCAGGAGCAACGCCGACAACACCAGCAAGAGCGCCGCCAAGTGCAGGGCCGATGACCGTGCCCGCACTGAACGCAGTCATCATGGGTGCCATCATACGAGAGCGGTTGATGGGCGCTGTACGCGATTGGGGAACGGGAAGGAGGCAAGGAGAATGATCATCAAGCGCACCCAATCGCGCACGTGCATGCAGACGGCGTCGATCAACACCTGCGAGACACAACTGCGTGCTCGCTTCCGTTGAACTTACTTGAGATATCTGTGACAGCAGTCATAGCACCAGCAACGAGGGCCGACACCCCGAGGCCAGAGAGTAGGCGAGCGCCGACGAGGTGAGGCAGCGTGGAGGCACCACCGATGGCAACGTAGGCAATGCCAATGGAAGCCAGGCCCCACGTCATGAGCGGTACTCGCCTGCAAGGGTGTGCATGCGTGTGCAACAGTGAATTGTCGCGGAAGTGAGCGGCCTCCAGATTATCACGGGCCCAAGCACGAGTTTACACCCAGCAGGATGCCGCATGGCGTTCAAGGTGGGAGCTATTCATCTAGCAGGGTGGACGCTGAGAGAGCTGGGTGCTCGGAAGGCTAAGCAGCAGACTGTGCTGGGTCATAGTACAGAACTATCCGAGGTGGGAGCTACTCGTCTAGCACGGTGGACGCTGAGAGAGCTGGGTCCTCGGAAGGCTAAAAAGCAGACTGTGCAGGGTCATAGTACGGAACTATCCGGTGCAGACCTCCTTACCCGTGAGTCGAGACGAGCACCGCGGTGGGTATGTTACCAAGAAGTTTGGCAAATCCGAACGCGGAGATGACCTGGCCATATTCCGCAGGCGAAAGCCCAATGTCGGAGACGATCATTGGCATCAGTGGAAGCACGATGCCAATCGCCGTGCCGGCGACAAGCATTGACGATGCGAGGGGCCAAATACGAGCATCGCGCCGTTCGGCGAGCGCAGTCAGGGCGGAAATCCATGCCTCATGCGAGAGGGACGAGCTTCCGGTACTTGTCTGGAATTCGGGTTTGCAGATGAGAGTCAGTGCATGCCGCCATGCAGGGGTGATAAGCTTTGGGCACGGACGCCTGCTGGACGCGAGGAGAGGGCTTTGCGATCGCCTGCGTGCTGCCCGCGGTACCACGTGCGCGCGGATAGTCAGCTGCAACGCACTAATGCGCGACGAGCGCAAGGGCCCTGCCGCAGCTAGCTTCCACAAGCCAACACATCCTTCCATGCTGTCGGCTGACCGATGGACTAGGCGCGCACCTTGCCATCAGCGAACTTCATAATGAGCTGCACGGCTGGATCCGTTCTTGCCGCTGCGTACGAGCCGCCTGCCGCCGCAAGTGCATCCCTCTGCGGCGCAGATCTTGGGTCCTGTAGCTGCGGATGGCGCAGCACGCCCAGCACGTCAGCCGCTGTGAGCCTGCCATCCCGATCGGCGTCGAGACGCGCGAAGCTCTCGCTCATCTCGGCGTGAGAGAAGGCCTGAAGGTGAAGCGCCTCGAATAGACGATGCGGCGCGTTCGACTGCGCGTCGGCGCTCGAGGCAGCCAGCCGCGCGAGCATCGACCTTGTCTCCGGCTCTTTCTGCTGCTCCTCCGGCGGCTTCGAGCCAGAAAGGGGCGCAGCAGAGCCGCTCGCCGCGCAGTCGGAAACAGCGGCGGCCGCCTGCTCCGTCGTGCATCTCGGATCAGAACGGCCAGGGCGCCGCGCCCCATAGAGCCGAGCGCTGCGCCCTAGCGCCCCACGCGTTGTGAGCACCGAGCGGAGCGCCATCCGCTTCCGTGGGGATACAAAGAACAAGAGGAGAGAGGAGAAGTGGCGTGAGATTTTTGTTCTTGTGGCAGTATAATCCTAGTTAGTGCTGTGGGACCGTGCCTCATCGGCAACGGAGCCCCTACAAGTAGGTGGTAAAAAAATCGTCGAACGCGAACTCAACTCAAAAGAGGGTTTTTGCAATGGTTTCACTCGGGTTTCACTCCGGGGGTTTCATTTGCTCGACTACCGAGTAAAGCTGGATGAAACCCGAGAAAAGCAACATTCTGCCAAAGGCCTGCTGGCCGCTAGCCGCCAGGGGTTTCACTGCTGAGGCTGTGAGCTGTGAATATATAAGCCTACTATCTGCTAGATATTAGGCTATCTACCTCCAAATCGCACTATCTGCCTCAATCCTAATAGTGCCCAAACCATTAGAACTAAGTTTATACTTAGACGCGATGGAGCGCGCCGCCGCGACTCCCCTCTCCTTCGGGCCCCCCGCCGAGGGCGCCCCACCAGTACACCAGTACCCATGGAGCAGTCGCTGGCGAAGCGACCGCGCCCGCCTGCAGAGGCCGAGCAGGTGCGTGCGACCCCGGTCGCGCCACACGGCCCGTGGCCTCGGCCACACCACACACAGCAGCCATGCTGGCCCCCCCCATGGGGGACAGCAGACTGCAGGCAGCATGGCAGACACAGCAGACAAAGAGCACAAAGACACCATGGGCATGCCTCATGGCAGAGGCTCCTCCCACCCTGGTGACGGTCGCGACGCCTCGGCGGCGCGGCCCGGGACCGGGTGGCCCTTATGGGCACAAACATTACCCCACATTGCATACGCATCACAACAGGGAAAGGTCACAACAACAGCCCCAACTCCAAACAACAGAGACCCCTCCGAGAGAGGGGCTGGAGACCGTCCACCGACCACCAACCCACTACCAAGCGCCAAACTTTCACTCACGACCAACCCACACGCCCGCGACACAGGAGCCAGCATCCGATGAGGAGCAAGAGGCCACAGACACGGATGCAAACTTTGACCTCTCCTTTCACCAGGAGGGGGACTACACCTTCCAAGACACGACCGTGTACGCCGCGATCGTCGAACTACTCCTCGAACTAGAGGGAGTTGATCCCGAGCCGGACTTTTGGGCTAGGTCCATCAAAGGCCCCTGGGACATAGCAGTCAATGAGGACGGCGCAGAAAGGTATGGAGAACTCACCACCCTCCGTGTGAATCAGACCGACATCACCGTGCGCGTGAAAATCGAATCCATCGAGGCAAAGCTCAACAAGAGGGGCTCTACCTCACGAAAATCGCTCTACAACGCTCTCCAAGATGTCGCGGCCCATCTGGTCGTCGAGGCAGACGGTCTCGCTCAAGCCAAGCAACTCAACCTGAGCGCCTTAATCAAAGCGGTCGAAAAAGAGGGGCTAACCTTCCTAAAAGGCAACCGTGAGCGCATGAAGCTCGAAGGAGGCGCGGGCACTTTCGTGTCGAAGGCCGCCTACTCCACCCGCTGGCACCTGTACGTCTCGGCGGGACAAGGATCGCTCTTGGACGGTAGCTTCCCCCGGAAGCTCATCGTCAATGTCGGAATCGGAAACGCCACGATCCCAGTAAACTACGGAGTCAGGGCGAGCAAAGCACTCAGCATGCCCGCTTCAATCCAATCCCCCCACAAACTTATGATACATGGCAGCCTTCGTGGCTGCAAAGGTTGGCGGCTCGAGGTAGCACGTAGCACAAGGTCTACCTTCCACGCCTGGAGGCTCCTGGAGGCCAGCTCAGGGGGCAGAGGAGGCTGGGGCTGGGCCCTGGCCTCCCCTGCCTCTCCCTCGCTGGCGCTCCTGAGCCTCTGAGGCCCCCACGCTACACCTGTCTGCATGTCGACTAGGGGGGGAAGGGGGGTTGGAGCAATGGGCTGGTCACGAGGGGCCAGGAGGGGCGAATGGGGCGAGCCTGTGGGGAAGGGAGTGGGTCAGTAGGGCAGTGGCCTCCTAGCAAGCCCTCAGGCATGCCAGGAGGATGGGTGGTTCCTCCCCCATGGCAGGGGAGGAGTGGAGAGAGGGGGGGGCTCGTGCCCCTCCATGGGTCAACCAAGTATAAATTTAGTTGTATAGAAAGTCATATTGTAGATACATTGAAGTTACCCTTTTTTTTGTGGCACGCGGGCACTTGTCCTGCCATCCATTACAACCCGTCACGAATCACCTAGAGGCATTCCACAACTAGACTTCAGTCACATTGGGGGGGGGGGGAAGGGCGGGTCCCCTCATCATTTTACTCATAGGTACAATCCGCGTCTTCTATGTGAATATCTAGCGGATCCGCCTGAAAGTTGATCGTTTGAGCGTGATATTTGGCGGCGAAGACTCGGCCGATGTTGCACGCCGCGTTGCGATCGGTGCCCGAAGTGCTTGCGTCACTCCGTCCCTCCGTCTCCTCCTCCACCCTCACCACCCCCTCCATCGGTTGTTCGTTAGAAGCGTCTAGAAAGAAGGTTCACGCTCAACGGCAAGATTTCTTCCGTCGTGAGCTGATATCTCGTTGCGATCTATATACGAAGTGATCGCCGCGGTCGCGCGACATGACGCTCCCCATCGGACTCTCCGCTACGTGGGAAGTTACAAGGGAGACACGCTCCGGCCGTCGCTGCGGAGTCTCTCTCTCTCTCGCTCTCTCTCTCCATCTTTCTCGCGACGGCGATGGCAGCGGTGATCCGGAGGAAGGAGCGTCGATAGTAGTAGTAGCATAGCGGACATCTTCAAGAATATTTTTTGTTCACCTTCTTTTATCAGCATATCAATGCATATGCTTGCGGGCCGGCGCACCCTCGCTCTGCGCCTGCCTACTCTTCGTATTCCGGCTTATCGTCATGGCCGCAATTGCAACTACTCTAACAATTAATTTAAGAGGATTGCACAAATTCTACAAGAGGATTGATCGCACGGACGAACGGGCCAACATCTTTGCATGCATGCGACCGAGGCAAAACACAACTTTTAAAGAAATAGACTTTCCCTCTTATTGGTGGCAATCGTGAGCAAAGAATAAACGTGTAGCGCCGAACAACGCGAACGAATAGACGACTGCACTTTCGACTCCGTCTCGAGATCTTGCGGTTGACAACCTAAAGACTGGATGTGGCGAGAATCTTCACACTACTCGTTGACGGCGTGCAGCGCCAGTCATCAACAGTGCAACGTTGTGAAAGCCAAAAGCCATAAGCCAAAAAGTGCAAGGACTAACCTCGTTGAACGCCTAGTAATAGGACAAGTGTAGGGCCGTGAACACCCATCCACTCGAAGAAGGCAAGTCTTCGGCCGCGAAGATGCTCAAGACAAAAAGCTCTGCGTGGGGAATGGTCTGATTCGGGACTGAAGCATGACCGGATATGGCGCATCATTGAACGACTTCCCCATTCTGCATGATTCTATGTTGCATCCCATCGTTGCGTGCGTGCAATCAGATTCGTCCACGCTAGTATCTGTGACGCGCTCACCCGCATGCGACAGCTGGTCTGAGTGGGATGAGCTGGGTGTCCCATCTGTGGAGCTATCGGTCTCGCGGTTCTTGCGTTGAAGCGATTGGCAAAACCGTACGCGCCGTGCGCCGTCAACGTATGCTCCCCATGCATCTCCCATCGCCATTGCGGCAAGCTCAAAGACCATATCATAGGCCGCATTAGCTTCAGGCCAGCCGTCTGTCTCCACTGATCCCGCGTGAGAGTGAATCAGCCCTATTAGGATAATGAGGCGCGTGGTATGGCGTGCAGTGCTTGTAAGGGCTAGCATCCGTTGGTGCGCTGTGCCGAGCAACAGAAGCATGCTACAGAAGAGGGACCCCGAGAAGTCAACGGCAACCACCAGCGCATTGCTTGTGCTGCCGCCGTGCAGTGAGCTGCTTCCATCTCCATCGCTGTTTACGCAGAGATCCTGCGACAACTCAAGCAATTGCATGTTGGCGCATCCTAGCTCATCGGTCTGCTCCGTCGGAGAATTGGGCATCAAATTATGCTCATCCGTAGTGAGCAAAAGAAGGAAGTAGATGCCGCCAGCGAGGAGGGCAAAACGCGTATAAGCGCGACAAAAGGTGGAGTGCGCCAGGTTGACGTTGCGCCATCGCTCAATTCCGCGCCACGTGCGCCAAAGTATCACGATGAAGGCGGCAACGAGCCCACATAGTGGCGCATGCGTCGCAGGTGGAAGTAATGTGAAGGCACACAATGTGATCGCGGCCATCGTGGAACGCACGTGCAGTTTGCGAGAAGCGGTAAAAGTACGTGAGATATAAAGCCTCTCGGATGATACGTCGTCGAAAGTAAGGTGCCCGTGGGCGAGGACGCCGAGCATGCCCTCAAGTTTGTCGGCAGGTGGCGGTGGTGGTGGCAACAGCGCCATTCCCTCCCATAGTTGGGTGGTACCATCCAGTACTGAGTCTCCCACAGATTCGTCGGAGGGAGCTGCGGCGGCGGGTGTGCTTGATGCAGAGAAGGATAAACTGAGCCACGAAGGTGGCGCCAATGCAAAGTACATGCCCGTGCGGTCACCGAGGCTGATGGCAGCCAGCATCAAGAGGGTCGAGTGGTGGTACTCCATAGCGGACCACCTTGGCGAGAGGACGTAGGCAAGCGCGATCGCAGTATTGTTGACGGTTCGGTACGACCTAGATATACCGTTGAAGCGGAGGTACAGCGGGACAACCGCGGTGAGCACGGCGAGTGCATAGACCCCTGCGTTTGGTACGTCCTTGACGAGGCCGTGCATGTGGTTGGCGATGATGAAGACGGCACAGTTGAATACGGTCATGCAGACCCAGGCGCAACTGAAGAGGTCGAGAGCTCTTTTCCGGTCCGGGCACTGCCGGACCGCCAGTCTCGCGAGGAGCACAACTACGAAAAAGGCAGAGATGAGCTGCGCAGCAAACCTTGCCTGGGGCTGCAAGAGGATTGGCAAGTGACAGACTGCGATGCCAACAATGCAGAAGATGATATGCTCGTAGAGTAGGCCGTGAAAGAGGCGCAGCCGCTTGAGAACCCCGTGCGGCGCCTCATCGATCAGACCGAGCTTAGAGGCGGTGAGCCTCACCGCACACAGGTCCACCATGGTGGCGGGGCGAGGCGGGGCGCAGGGGAGGAGGAGAGGTCCAGGAGAGAGAGAGAGCGGGAGGAGGGCGAGCGGTAAGGGCAGGCAGGGGCCACAGCAGCAGGGGTAGAGGGGGGGGGGGGGGCGCGGAACGAGGGCGCTTCTGAGTCGAGTCTCCAGCGAGCAGATGATGAGATGGCACCTCCCCCTCTCCGCCGCCTGCGATCTCTCCCCCCCAATCTCGGCTTCTCCTCCCGCGTGCTCTCTCCTTCAGATCCATCATCCAACACTCAAGGATCGCTTTGTCGATGGGTGAAGAAGACGGATGCACAGGAGGGGAGATCGCGAGATCGTCGCCTCTCAACTCGAAGATCGCAATCTTCTCTCCAGATGGTATTCTCCATCGAGGAGACTCGAGATTGAATTTTATTTTAAGCTTGATCATTTCCTTATTCCTCTCAACGTTACAAAAAACATCATGCAGATTTGTACATGCTACATGCGTTAGTGATAGTGGGATTTTCACCTAATGTTCGCGTTCTGGAGCGTTCGTGCCGCAGTGTGGTTTAGTCGGGGGGAAGGAAAGGGGGGGCAAAAGTAGAACTCAGTGTGCGCGCGCGCAGGACTGCCGAAAGACAACGGCAGACGCACCAGTAGCCCGGTCACTCACTAGGGGGGTGCGGAGGGCACCATCTGTAATGGGCAAGGGCAAGCGAAGGCCTAAATAAGCTCCCTATATATAGCTTCTGGTATGGATACGGTATGGGAGATCAGAAAAAAAACCGGGGGTCTTCCGACAAAATTTTCGAAAATTACCCGATTTCAGGCCTCTGGCAGCCGTGCGGAAATATATTTCAGGCCCCCCTCTGGTATTATTTTACCAGTGATGGTGCATCAGTACTAATATCAGTTTTTTACATCAGTATCAGCTCACCTCGAGCTGATAACTGATATCAGTTATCAGTTGTCAGCAGCTTGGAGCGGGGAGAAAACAAAACACCCAGTCCCCTTTACTTTCTACATCCAAAAAAAAGTGCAAAAAAGTTGAGTTTTACTGAGGTTGGATGGGAGTCGAACTGGCTCTCCGCACTGCGCCCAGCCGACGCGCTGTCACCTGAGCCACTTGACGCTCACATATTGCTAATACGATGACGTTTTGTCGCATTTACGTCTGCAGCAAATACACAAGCCACTGATATCAGTTGATATTCTGCTCGCGCAGGGCCTTTGAGGTGATATCAGCTGATGAGGTCCATTAGCTTATATCAGCTATGATATCAGTATCAGCCTCGAAGTTGGTGTCAGCTGATGAACTGATGCACCATCACTGTATTTTACCGATGGCCCCCGCGCACCACGTCGAAATCGGCCGCTTGCGGCCCCCGGTGATGACGTCGCCACGCCCCCAAGACGCGCCCTGAGTGCCCAACTTCGACCCGCGACCGGGTCGTCCAAGCAGCAGCCCGAAGACCTCTACACGTTCCACCAGCTCAAAAACGCGCGCGAAACTTATGGGCTTTACAAGGCGTTGCAGAAGGCGGCGTTCAATCGCCTCGCGAAGGAGTCGCGGAGCGATCTCGACCACGCAACCTTGATCGAGACGTTAAAGGTGCCCTGGGAGCATGCCCTGAGCGTGGCATCGAACAGGAAGGCGTGGCAGATCGGGGGCCTGTGCGAGAACGGCGGCATCACCGCGCGCCCATACTATCTTCTGCGACGTGCGCAGGAGGGCAAGCCGGAGCAGGCCGCGCGCACACCTCTCGCCAAAATGAAAGTCCGAGCTGTCGACGAGCATCATCTCGAGCGCATCGCCAACTACGCGGCCTTGAAGCCGCCGTGGCAGCAAACGCCCGCGACGGCAGGAGAGGCTGTGGGCGAGGAGGGTGAGGAGGAGGGAGGTGAGGGCAGGGGCCGCAACGCTCGCTTCACCTCGAGCGATCTCGCTATGCTCCCTTGCACCGCGACGAGCCCGGCCGCGCAGCTCTACAGGTCGTACCGCCAGAAGATCAACACCCTCAAGAGCATGAAGGCGGCCGCGCTGCAGCATGAGATCGGCGCTCTTCCCCCCTGCCATCGCTTCACCTACGCCAACAGGATTCAGGCGCAGGCTCAGCTGATGTTGCGCTACAAGATAATATACGAGGAGAATATCGAGGAGGCGGTGGACGACGCGGGCGAACCTGTGGAGTTGCAATTCGAGATCAAGAAGTCGTGGCTCAACAAGGACTTGCTGAACTACATGTTTCCCGATGACGGCGAAGCCACCAGCGCCGCTCCAGCTGCCTGACCGAGGTGGTGTGGGAGGGCGGTGTGAGCGATGAGTCATCTACAGTGCGTACTGCGTGGTGCAAGAGTGAAGGCGTGAGGCAAGTGCACGTAGCAGCGGGCTCGTGGTGGGCGGCAATGCAGCTAAAAGTGCAGCCCTATACGTGTGAGTGCGATGTGCAGCCGGCGGCACGTGTGCAGTGTTGCTGGACTCATGCTGTTGTGTCCCTCGCGGGCTGTGATGGGTGAGGAATGCACGATTGCGCTTTCGTGGAGTGAGAGGTTGTGTGGAGTGTTGATATGATGCCAACCATAAAGTTTGTCCCACATTAATCGGCACAGCGGGCACGCACCTGATACTGAGAGCAGATGTACACCGGCGGCGAGCGCCCCGCGCTACACACATGTCGCGCCATCTCGTGAAGTGTATGAGCGCTCCCTACAGTGAGTGAGTGGGAGACGAAGGAACAGAGGCAGCTCAGCAGAGGCATGGTGGGCGGTGGGCGAGGGCGTCGAGAGCTGCTCACCGGCCACGGCAGTGGTCCGGCAGTGGTCCAAGATAATGTGCCACCATGGCCTCGCGACTCCCTCTCCCTCCCGGTCCACTAGAGCCCCTACTCCTCTCGCCTCGCGCTATTGTCAGACTTTTGTACAGCCGTTTTGGGCCCACTCGACCTGCTGCGACGGTCGTGTGAGAACGACGCGTGCGCGACGGAGCAGCGCTGGCAGGGCAGTGTGCCTGCGGTTCTGTCTCACCTGTGGGAGCCCTGTGGCAGCCCGCATAGTGGCTAGGCCAGATGTGTCGGACCAGCCCGATGAAAGCGGGAGTCCTGCCGGCACTTGCCAAAAATAGAACGTCAAACTTTTGGCAACGAGGGGTAGAGAGGAGTAGTGCGTAGTTGCACGCCCGCCTCCTCTCTCCCTCTCTCCCTCCCTCGCTCCCTCGCTCTCTCGGCCTCCCCTTCCTGTGCCCCCTTCCCGTTCTCTCTCACCTCTCTCTGCCCAATGCCCTCGCTCGCGGCCGGCAAGGGGCGGCGGCGGGATGCGCGGCTGATCGAGGGTGGCCCGCGCCTGCGCACGCGTTACGACTTCTTGCTCACCCTCGTGCTGCACGCACCCTCGTGGCTCGACCGCTTCGCTGCTGACGCCAGCAGAGAGGCAGAGGGCCGTGCGCGTGTCGAGGCGGTGCTCTCAGCGCTGACCGAGGCAGGACTGCGCATCAAATGCAAGCGACACCGCTCGCGAGATGGCGCTAAGCTACTCCTCGTCTTCATCACTGCCGAGCCCGCCAGGCTGGCCAGGCAAGCAGAAAAGCTGAGGATTGAGAGGTGGCTGCAGGAGGACGGTGTGGGCGACATGTCGAGGTACGGCACCGAGATGATTCTGCAGCAATCCAATGCGAAAGACCACAATCTGAAGGTTGTCAAATCTGGTGGACTCCACTACTTTGCACCAGTTCACCCGGCCAGCGACGACGTGCCAGAAGCGGTGCCTAAGGGCTCAGCCAGCATCCCGCCGGGCGCTTGTGATGGGACAGTCAGCGCGGCGCACAGCGCATGTGGCACCGTGGGTAGCGGTGGTGAAGATGGCTTTGGCGGCGGCTTACGCTCGGGCGGCACCGACGGCTTCAGCGGTGGCTTGCGCTTGGGCGGTACCGATGGATTTGGCGGTGGTGCCACTCGTAGCGATCGGGCGGACGAGCCGAACTCAGTTACGCCCAACAGTTTGGCTGGTGTCACCGTCGGCAGTGGCGGCGCGGACGGCTTCGGTGGCGGTTTGCGCTCGGGGGGCGCGAACGGTTTTGGCGCCAGTGCTACCAGCTGCGGCGGAGCAGACGGCTTTCATGGCGTGCGCAACGATGACACCAAGGGCTTTGGCGGCGGGTTGGCCAGCGGTAGCGACGGCGCTCCTAGCGCTTCGCCGTTATCTCAGGGCATCTGTGACGGCAAAGGTCCAGCAACCTCCTCAGCGGTTGTCATGGCCGAGGCGGCATCCCTCGAAGTCGCGCAGTCGAGCCTAATCTCTTCGGCGTTCCGCGTCGAGCTCGTCTCGCATATCCTCAACTCCCCTCCTGAGCGAGGCGGTGCCGGCATGGCTGCGCTGATCAAGGCGGATCCTCGCAAGGCGACCATCCTACACATGGTGCCATTACACGACCCGCACTTCAACGCTTCACTCTACAAACAGGCTAACCGGCTCAACCCATGGTCTCCATGGCAGCGGGATGCCTTCCTAGGCGACATCCGTTGGCAATTTGGTGAGAAGGTTCGTTGGCGCCCCAATCGCTCACTACTCAGAGGCTGAGCCAGCTAGCCCCTTCCTCACCCACCGGTCTCTTCCACCCAAATAGGCTTAACGCCACAACCCTTCGAGATGTAGCATTGCACTGTGGGCGCAGTGGGCGCTCTGATCAAGTCAATGATTTGTGCTGAAATAAGCATCACACACCCCTCATTTGATTTCTCTGGCCACTGTATCGCACCTTGATGCGGCAGAGTGTTCGCTAAAGCGTCCAATCGCTCCTTCCAGGTCGCCTTCTGTTACGCCTTCAATGTTTTCTACTGTACGTGGCTCGGCGCCGCTGCTATCCCCGGCACTTTTCTTTGGTTGCTCGGTTTCTTCGTCGATGAGCAGGTGAGCCTGTGCAGTGGCGAGCGCATCCCGGCAAGCGCCCCGCACGTTGCAGGCCGTCATCGCGTTCTCCATGGGACGCGTGTGTCTCACTGTTTGTTTGGCCACTTCCCTGCGCTCTAGCCCCTTGGAATCTCCTCTCACTTTGTTACACCACTCAACAATCACACCCCCGCCATCCAGGCAAAGACGTTATACCCTTTCTACGCCATTTTCATGGCCTTTTGGTCTCTACTTTTGTGCAAGGCCTGGGAGCGTAAGGAACACGCGCTCGCCATTGAATGGGGCGTGTCCCACGCCAAACAGTCTGACGCTGTGAGGCCTGGCTTTGTTGGCTGGCCCCGCACCTCACCAATCACGGGCGAGGTCGAGCTTCACTACCCCAAGCACCTGCGAGCCCTCAAGTACTGCGTCACCGGGCTGCTAACCGCAGCGCAGGTACCAACATTATCCTAGCCCTCCTTCTCCGAGCCCTCTAGTGCGGGAAGCCAGCAAATAATATCTGCGCCAGTCGGTGTATCTCACGAGGCAAAATTTGTGGGTCGGCGGGTGGAGTTCATGTAACAACATAGTCAAGCACGGGAGTGGACTGGCGTGCGAGCAGCCTCTAAAGAGCCCACTCGCCTACCATGGCATGTGCGCCCCTCGGCAACTTACTGATACTGCGCTCCCTAGTGCATTTGCCCTGACGACTCAGCGCATTCTTCTGCAATAGGTCGCAGTCATGGTGGTATTGATTGCTCTACTCTACTCGGCATTCTTTTGGATTCAATCGACCAACTTCTCTTGGCTAGAAACGCTCCTCCTCAACCTCTCTTGCTCTACTGCATGGGGCATCTCGCTTGAACTGCTGAATTGGATCGTCTGGTCGAGGCTGGCGGCCGCTCTCAATCGCTTCGAAAACCACAAGACCAGCAACTCGCATGAAAACCACCTGATTGCCAAAATTTTCATTTTCTTTTTCATCGATTGCTTCTTATGGTTCTTCATCTTGGCATTCTTTCAGATTCCCTTCGGATCGCAGGTGCTATGCCCCGGCTCTTGCCTGTTCTTAGCGGCGGGACGTATATTCCACGAATCTCTAGCTCTTCTCGAAAACTCTTGGCAGCCCGGGCTCGCTCCCCAAGCGCACATTTGCTGCCCCTTCAGCCGACAATTGCCCCTGCCGCTGAGGGTTGCCCTATCCCGTTTGTTGCCCCTCTCGCCGATTGGTGGGTGGCAAATTTTCTCACCTCATCAAATCATGCCATGGCCGAGCAGATTGATGGTGTGTTGAATTCTCTCGGCGTGGTGCTTGACAAGCCCTTCGAGCGCGAGGATTGGGTCCCACGACTTGGGATGACCATTGGCGCCGTACTCTCAGTTACGCAGTGGAGCATGCTCATCTTTGCCGACGCGTACTTCCCATATTGGTGAGGCCCATACTGAGATGGCATCCGTCCAACCTATTCACGGCCGGGGGGGGGGGGGGGGGGCGCAGCTCAACCAGCGACATACAGCGCGCTTATCCACGCCCAGAGCCTACCCCGTTCACCTAATGACGCAGGCTGATGAAGCATTGGGAACGACGACAAGCTGCAAAGGATGTTCAAAAGCGCTCCACCGCTGGAAAGTCGAAATCTCGGACGAGGCTAGGGGGCGCCCTAGCTGGGAACGCCCCTCTCGGTCCCGTCTGTGCCTCTGAGATGGAACTGGGCTCTGTGAGCAGCTCGGTAGCCGTTGAGCGTCCATCTACCGGCACGCGCACAGCTCACCGCGGCCTCGACCACGCCACCATGGAGCTCCAGCGAGCCGGTAGGGTGCCGGGTGGAGCTGGCGGCATCGCGGATCTGGTGGGAGGCGGTGTAGTTCGTGGTGCCACCTTGACCGCCACAGGCACCGCAATTCGCAGCGGCAAGTATGGTTTCGGGCCGAAAGGCCCGACGGCTGGCAAGGTAGATTCTTTTCTCAAGCAAGCCACCGCCACGCCGTACGACCCAATGCTCGACTACTCGGGGATGGTCATCCAGTGAGTCAAGATTCGCATGCCATGGCTAGGACACTCCTACGGCTCGCCCATCGCTGCTTCCAAGACAGCCACGATGCGTGTGCGCCCCGCCAAAGCTAAGCTCGGCGCCTAACGCTCAATGGGAGCTCCCCCGCCGCACGTTAACATCGACGCACCCCCTCATTGCAGGTACGGCTACGTCGCGTTCTTCTCCGTCTCGTGGCCACTAGCTCCCCTCGTCTGCTTGTTGCACACTATGCTCCGCCTCAGATCCAATACCCTTCGGCTCACCAAGCTCTCGCAGGTGCGCCACGCCGCGCGAGGGAAGCTGAGAAGATGACATCTCGGCACGCTCTCTCACCGCCCTCTCACCATGCCTCCTTACAATTCGCAGCGACCCTTGCCCGAGTCGGTCAATGGCATCGGCTTATGGCGTACTCTGCTTGGCTTCGAGGCGCTCGTTGCTGTTCTCCTGAACTGCCTCATCGTCTCGGTGAGTTCGCCAAGTCGTTTTTGCATTTCTGGGCCAACCAATGGCTAGGCTAAGATCAGGTTCCCTTCAGGGTGCAAGAGCTCGCGCCCTGTGAACACAATTTGGGTCTCGTCGACACGCACGCTGTGAAAGACACTTTCCTGCCGACATCATGTCTGAATCCACTCCCCTCCCGCCCATAGATCTCAACCGACCAGCTCGACCACATATCGTGTTGGATCCACTCGCTCATGCGTGATGCTGGTGCGCTCCTCCTCTCCTCGCGGCCATGCACAAAGGCTAAAGCTGATTAGAGCATCTGCGCTCCGCCTCCCCCCCCCCCCCCACTCCCTCCCCGCGCCTAGGCGAGTGTGATCTGGGTGATGTGCCCACATCGGCTCGATTCTTGATCGCATTTGCTGCGGAGAATGTGCTCCTAGTGCTCGCCTTTTTGATTATGAAAATGATCCCCAACCAACGCAAGGTAAGCAACCCGCGTGCCTTCTGACAAGATAAAACATTGCCCCATGTGTGATCTAGGCAATGCGGGTCGCTCTCGTCTAATGATTTGCGGGCTTTCCATGCCCTGCTTTAAGTCACCTCTTTATCCCAGTAATATCCCTCGTCGCCCGCCCCACATGTGGTGAACACGATGTCCATACACTGCCGCCTCCATCCCACAGGATGTACGAATGCATCTTGCACGCCAAGCATTCCAATTCAAGCGCCGTTATTACGAGACCGTCGAAGCGGAAGCACTTCTCGAGGGCGGCACCGCGGCCACCAGCCGGTCCTCATTCGGTGCTCGCGGGACCGCTGGCACCCAAAGGATCCAACCGAATGCGTGGGTGGACTTCTCCTCGGAGTGGGCCTCCTGTTCGGACCTTTCCGATGGCATGGAGGAGATTGAGGTCCCGCCCTCCATCGCCGCTGCTGTTCGACCGCGTGCTGCCCCATCGCGCACAGATACCCATTCTGTGAGCGTAGTGGCGTCAGGTTGCAATGCTCTAGTCGGCTCGCGACATGCACCACCACCGCCGCCTCCTCCATCAAACGCCGGGTTGGTGCTCAAGGGCGGCGGCGGTGTTGGCGGCGGCAGCAGAGTGGCGGCGCGAGGGAGCACAGCGAGAGATCGCGCAGCGGCCGCGAATGCCGCGAAGCGAACGGGAGCGGGAGCGGGAGCTGCGGGACCTGGAGCTAGGGTTTGAGAGCCGGCGAGAGGCGAGGCGAGATGCAGGAGGATGAGGGTAGGTGCGGGTAATGATAGAGAGCACTCACAATTGTTCGCTCGACTTCCCAAACAGGAGGACTGGCTATTAGCTATGATAGGACATGCATGCATCGACGGCATCATGCATGCGCGCGAATGCTGCAGGGCCTACCTACTATCTAGCCATGATTCGTGCGTTCGCCCATACATGCAGCGCATCCTTGTACATGGTGCACGTAGCTCACGCATGTGCACATGTGGCATGGTGGCAGCGCAAAGGGTAAGCCCGGTCACCCACTCTTTTTAACCACTAGTTCCCCCGCTCTCTTGGGTGTCCAAGAAATTCCCAACCCCTAGCACCTAGCCCGATAAGCACTTCATCGCCTCCTCCCGCGAACCCCCTGCGGCCCCGCCCCACAAAAGATTAAACCTTTTAATAGTCTCACCGCACACGCGGCCGTGGACCCTCTACTTTCTACTCACGTAGGAAACTTTCTACACCCCCACTTCCCCGGCCCTTCTCCCCCCGCCATAAGGCGACTCCCCCCGTGCACTACTAGGGGGATAGGGGTGAAGGGCTTAGATATGGTCCGGTGGCCCGCGCCCCCCCCGGTGATCATTCCCCCCCTTCCTCCTGTGTCTCCGAGTGGGCGGCGGTCTCAGCCCCGACTTATCCTGTAAACAGGTGCGGGACTTACCTATTTTTCGGTGAGCGGAGCTCTCGCTCCGCCCACCCCCTTCTCCGCGCTCTCTCTCCCCTCTCCTGCGGCACGCGCGATGGCGCGCCTGCGGCAGGCCTGCAGCTGCCTGCTGGCGACCCCTGGAGGCTCTTGGAGGCCAGCTCTGGGGGCAGAGGAGGCTGGGACTGGGCCCTGGTCTCCCCTGCCTCTCCCTCGCTGGCGCTCCTGAGCCTCTGGGGCCCCCAATCTGCACCTGTCTGCCTGTCGACCAGGGGGGGAGGGGGGGTTGGAGCAATGGGCTGGCCACGAGGGGCCAGGATGGGCGAATGGGGCGAGCCTGTGGGGAAGGGAGTGGGTCAGTAGGGCAGTGGCCTCCTGGCAAGCCATCAGGCGTGCCAGGAGGATGGGTGGTTCCTCCCCCATGGCAGGGGAGGAGTGGAGAGAGGGGGGGGCTCGTGCCCCCCCATGGGGCAACCAAGTATAAACTTAGTTGCCCCGCCCCACAAAAGAAAATGGCGTCGGTGAGCATGAACCCCCCCCCCCCGGGAGGGGCGTTAGTGCCTCAAGGGAGGGGCGCGAGGCACCCCGCCATGACCCCTACTCCAAGAGTAGGTTGCGATGTCGTAATAGTAGATGATAGTAAAACATCTATGTGTTGCTAGTATCACCCTGGCACCATCGCGGTGACCAGGGTGGCCAAGAGGAGAGAGAGCGACGCCATCGATCGCGCTCTCCTCTCAACAGAACCGAACATACTTTTATAAGTGGGGGTCAATGGGGGCCACGCGCCACCCTCACCCCATTGCAAATAACCCCCTAGGTGGGCTTGCACAATCAACCTCAAAAAACACATCTGAAAATTCAGGGCTACACACCTACTAAAAAAAACCTTCTAATATTCTTACCGCACTCGCGGCGAATGGAACCACTACCTACTACACGTAGTACGTAGCATACTTTCTACACCCCCACTCCCCCGGCCCTTCTCCCCCCGCCATTAGGCGGCTCCCCCCGTACACTACTGGGGGGATAGGGGTGAAGGGCTTAGATATGGTCCGGTGGCCCGCGCCCCCCCCCGGTGATCCGTTCCCCCCTTCCTCCTACGCCTCCCGGGCTGGCCGCCGGGGCCGTGGACTAGGAGGAGGAAGGAGTCGTGCGAGCAGCGCTTGCGCTCGGCGTCCAGTCGACAGGTGGCCGTGCCGAGAGAGTCGAACGAAGCCAGCGAGCAGGAGCGCGAGAGCGGAGGAAGACCGTGCGGATGCGCGCCGAGTCGCCACCATCGTGAGGAAGACGAGTAACTAAGTTTATACTTAGTTCGCCCATGGGGGGGCACGAGCCCCTCTCTCTCTCCACTCCTCCCCTGCCATGGGGGAGGAACCACCCACTCTCCTGGCACGCCTGATGGCCTGCCAGGAGCACATTGCAGGGATAGAACTCGACGACGGGGACGGGGAGCCCGACGCCAGGAAAATAGACAGAATACGCGAACTGAATGACACGATAGACAAGATCCGGAAAACATCCAGACCAACGATCAAAGAAAGCTTCGACGCCCTCAAGCATGAGGAAAGAATGACGAAGGAATTCTTCCAGAAGTTCCAGTCCCGCACCTCCAATAGCGCCATACCGGAGCTTTACATCACGGAGGGTTGAAACGAACAAATGCGGCGTGCAATGCGGCGGAGCTTTGAGACAACTCATTGGTGAAAACAAAATTCACTCAATTTTCTCACACACTACACATTGATAGAAGCACCGCATCCGCCTAGAGTATATAAAATACTCTGGATGCGACAAGGTGGGACCAGGGTCCAGGGTCTGACTGAGGGGGGGGGGGGGATAAACATTATGGGGGAGGCACCCCCCCCCCCCCCCGATACCACTCAGACACCTGGCTCGTCAGGCATGGCGGGAGTCTGGGGCTGAAAAGTTGTGTCCAATTAGTCAGTGGGGTTGACTAGGGCATAATATTCTTCATTCTTTTTCTTTGTTTTTGTTATTTAATTTTAATTATTTATAGCCAGGGCCTTGACACAAACATCACATAACCGGCTCGTTGCAAGCAAGCGTTCGCAAAGAAGTCTGTGAGTGCTCGAGCTAGAGGAGAGGGAGCACTAACACCGGTGCCAAAATTACAATCTTGACGTCAAAAACACAATGAGGAAGAAACAATCGCACATCACCCGCGATCGATGAAATGAGCTTGGTATGGATGCAAGAGGACACGAGGCTGTCATGAAGCCTGTGCATCATCAACAGCATCCTCCTCCGAGTCGTCACGCTTTGCGTCCTTCAACTCACCCGAACCGCAGCGCGCACACTTCACCTCCTTGGGTCGCTCCTTATCTCCCCCCTCGGTGTGGACAATCTTTGGAGACGTCTCCCGCGAGACAATGACCCACGCTTCATCGCCCGAGGAGGAGGCGGTAGACGCCTCCCTCTTCACCGTGATCCGGGCTGTGTTGTACTTTGCTCGCCGGAGCGGCGGCGCGCGGACGTCGGCGAGCTCGGCAGCCAGGTCGAGCCCGAGTGCCTCAAGCTGTGCAGCAAGCTTGGTGAAGGCCACGCCACGCTGGAAGAAGGGAAGCTCCTCGAACGGGATAGTCGAGCCGTCAACGCTCCTGTCAAATTCGATCGGTCCATCGAGGAACGCCTCGTTGTGCAGCCGCTGGAGGCGACGGCGGCCGAGGCGTGGCGGTTCCTTGTTCATGCCGGGCGGCCAATCTGAAGCCACCTTGGCTCGTGGGCGCTCAGGCAGATAGCTGGGGAGCAGCAGCTCATGGTGAGGGAAGCCCATTAGAGTGGGCGGGCCACTCTAGACTCTCGGCTTGAGCCTGGCAACACACTCGCGCGCGTTCTCCGCCTCTGCCGCGCGACTTCACCCGCGCTCGCCGTACTGCCGCTCCACACCCACCTCGTCTGCCCTCCCGGCCTGCTCTCTCCCCTCTCCCCTCACCCGTCTTCTCCTGGGAGAGGGAAGAGAAGAGAAAGGAGAGCAGCAGTGCAGCCCTCACCCCTTCCCCTCTCTTCTCCCATCTTCCCCCTCTCTCTTCCTCTCTTCCTTCGATCCCTTGCCTCTCTCCGTCTCTTTCTCCTCGCGTGTACACGAATGTATATATATATATGTGCGCTGGTTTCTCAGTCTCATGCCCGCACCACCCCCCTCCTCTCCTCTCTCCTCCGGCCTTTCTCTCCTCTCTTCTCGCTCGCCCCCCCCCCCCCCCCCTGTCCTCCTCTATGGTCTCTTCCTTCCCTAAAGAGAAGTTTCTCACCGCTCACCCGTTGATTTCTCTGCCGCTCCGCCAATGTGAAATCTAATCTTTCGTACCATTCCCTCTCTTCTCTTGCTATGATCTGTTTCTTCTCTCTGCGCATCCCCTCCCCCCCCCTTCTCGTTGTCCCCCTCGTCTTCTTCTTCTTCTCGGTGCGTCCCCCGTCCCCCTGTCCCTCTCTTCCGCCACACCACCGATTCATCTCGGATCTTGGCCTACCGCCGCAGGCGGAAGGAGGCACTCTCATACTCTTACATATCCTCACCTACCTTAGAGAACACAGGGGACGGGGAGGGGCATGTCGGCCGAGAAAGAAAAGGAAGCTACTGAGTAAAAGTAGGAGTAGTCGAGTCTCATTCTAGACTACAATGGAGTAGAGGGGTTTTGCAGCGACTCAACGGGGACTCAAGAGTTGCCGAGTCAACAGCCTTGATTCCCCGTTGAGTCGCTGTTGACTGTTGAGTCGCTCTGGCAAAAGACCAAATCAGACCGCGGAGACCCAACAGAGGACTCCTCAACCAATCTCGCGCCGCCAGAGCGCGCTGGCCAGCGATGCCCACCCGGCCCTTTACGGTGCGAGAGCTGGAGGACTGCAGGCTGGCCATGTTTCTGGCGCTGGAGGAGCAACCTACTTTTATAAGTGGGGGTCAATGGGGGCCTCGCGCCCCCCTCTCTCCATCGCGGACACCCCCCGGGGTGGGCCCGTACATTCAACCCCAACCCCTGCCCTCTGGCAGGGGCAGGGCACTCATCAAATCAGCCCAGACCCCTAGTGGGCGCGGGCCGCGAGCCGCACTCCCAGGCCCGCATGGGCCTGCTCTCGTACTGACTCCCCCCCCCATCCCTGGTCGCCAGGCAGACAGGGGCCTCAGGGCGGCACCCAAGGCCAGCGAGGCGAGCGAGGGAGAGGCAGGGGGGGCCAGGGGCTGAGCCCCAGCCTCCAATGCCCCCTGAGCTGCCCCTGCTGGCCCTCTGGGCGCCCCTGAAGGACCTCTGAGAGCAGGCCATGGCGCGCCGCATGGCGACGCGCCGCAGGGACCGGGGCGGAAGAGAATGGAACGAGGGAGAGGGGGGGATTTGCACCCCCCCCGATGGAGTGTCGTGAGAAACGAGCCCCGTTTGCGTTAGCAAACGGGCGAAGGGGGGCGGCTGGCGACAGGAGAGGCGAGAAGAAGGGAGTGGCTCAAGACGTCCCTGTGGCAGATATCGGGGGGCGCAGTCATTTATTTCTTCGAGGACCGCTCGCGGCGCGAGCTGTAAGGGCCGTTCTCCTTTTTTGACGAGAGGTTCCTCCCCCCCCCCCGGTGCTTTTTCCCGGAGAGTCGGCCGGCGTCGACCGGACCGCCTCAATGGGTTTTCCCTCATTTTAACTTGTGGGGAGTTAGAATGGGAGCCGGGGGCCTGCGAGGGGGGAGATGTGGAAGGGTGCATAGGAGTATGTATTTGTGACAACAGCACGCGCCACGGTGTACGGGCAGGTGCGCTGAGGGCTGTCGTGTTGGTGCCGGGCTAGTGAGAGTAGTGGTACTAATGCTCAGATAGATTTGTTTGTTGTCTGGCGCTGGAGGAGCGGAGAGCCAGGGCGCGCAAGATGGCTCGCGACGGGCCGGACGGCGCCACAGAAGACTTCTAGGAACTCGCCTTTCTGGCGGTGGCAGCGGAGCCGCTCAT
The DNA here is from genome assembly GCA_018136815.1 of Isochrysis galbana. NCBI lineage: Eukaryota > Haptophyta > Isochrysidales > Isochrysidaceae > Isochrysis > Isochrysis galbana. The sequence continues at coordinate 3,918,616 of CM030935.1, forward strand.
GCGGACGACGCGGTCTCGCATAGGGCCCGAGCGGCTCTCCATTGCAAGGCTGGAGCTGGAGGCTGCAGCAGCTGGCGGCGGCGACGGCGTGCTCACACGCGACGTCTACGCGTAGGGGTAGGCCAAAATATCCACGATTTTTCGCCCAAATATCCATGGGGGATATCTCCGATATATCTCAAAGTTCAGCCCAAATATCTCAAGAAATATCCATAGATATCTCTCGCTTTCGCTTTCGCTTTCGCGTCTATTGCACCGCATCCCCGCGCGCATCGCCACTCATGCGCATGCCGCCGTGTCCACTAAACCTAACTAAAATCTAGGCCTTGGCCTTGGTTGCTCCTTCTCACACTATCCTTAATATTCCTAATCTAACACCAATACAATACATGTGGTGTGATGATGTGCATAGGTAACACAAACATTATTCGATTACAGACACTAACGGACGAAACGATCACTTCGACACACGGTCTCGCTGGTTGCTATTAAATCGCAACATGATGGAGGCCTCAACCTGATCCGCCAAAGATTTAACACGATCAACACCAAAGACACACTGGAGCAATGAGAAGACACGCTCACAAGATACCTACTCCTGCATGTGGCGCATTCACCTGTACCTGGATGGGCGAGTCAAGGATCAAGGAGGAGCTGAACGACTACACTCGGCTCCAGATCGCCAACTACAACTGGTAGCAACACATCGACCGACACGGGTACCAGACACTCAAACAACAGATTACAGATTGGCTTCTTCCTCGACTTCGGCGTTGACGCGTGAGTGCCTCCTTCAGATCCATCAACACTCGCCACAATCTACTCGCCATACTCAGTATTATACTCTATCTATACTCAGTAGTCTATCCGGTCTATCTATCCTTTTCCATCAAACCTCTGCTCTATTATAAGCACTTACAAAATTGTAGAGCCTTACGGCAGTAGGTAAACGGTAAACGGATACGGACCCGGCCAAAATAGCTTTGGCGTCTTTGGGCTAGGCGCTCGAGCGCTCGACCGCACCTCGCAAGTCCGATCGGAGGCCTCAACCCTTATCCCTTATCAGTGATAAGCCCCGAATCTCATACTGAGGACTCTTCCAAAATTGGTCCACCCCCTAGCCCAGTCGGTTGGCTCGGGCCAAGTGCCAAGTCCGGCCGGCCATCCGCTCGCTCGCCCCCATCGGTATCTTCACACTAGGAGTATGAATTCGAGATCCCAGTGTCGCAAGAATCTGGATCCGTACTGATACGCGACAACTCTTAAAAAGATATGTATCGGAGGGGGCCCGACACTCAGATACCGCGCGGGGGCTCTTGTGGCCCCCCGACCCATTATAACCTTATAACATCTCGGCATATATAGATATAGACTTAGTTGTGGAATCGGTTAGTGCTGGCTTGGGTTGGTCATAACATTTGAATACTAGTATAATGCAGATGATAGTAAGCACGTACCAATAGCCGAATCATTATGGTTAGATCGATAAAACTAGAGCTAAATGGGTGGTGATCTTGACTTCATGGGGCCGCGGAATCGCAGCGTACGAGAGGTTCATACCTCCAAAGGTGGACACAAGGAACCTCTCGCAGAGCATGATGCAGCTGAAATTGCGAACGATAGGCTGAGGCGCGTCTAGACGGTGCTTCTCGGCAATACCAAAGGCTATAGCACGCCCGCACCTGTGGACCACAAGGATGGGACGCGAACCGTCAGACCACAGATGCTTGAGTTTGGTACAAGCAAAGAGTGAGGTGAAGGCAGGAGTGAGCATGCCCACTTGCGTCATAGCGCATAGGTCGAACACAAAGCAATGGAAGGATCAGACAGTGGCCCATGCCTCACTGGCAATGTAGTCAGCCGGTGCGAGTGACATTTGACTCCGTTCACACGCACACGGTGCCGTCAGCCGCCGGGTCTAACTCCGGGGTACCCCGTCCTGTCATCACGTCCTGCCTCACCCACCACCCTACCGCACACTCAAAGTCTGTGCCTCTTAGGCGTGATGCGTGTCAGTCTTACATGGCTTATGCTAAGCTGTGGCTATGGGTAAGAGCGGGAGATGGAAAATGGGAGGGCGCTCGAACCGATAGCCGCTGCAGCGTGAAGGACTGCCTGTAGATGTTTGCTATGGAGATGACGGGAATCAGCGGAGCAGTGACTCGCGTCACGCGGCACCATGCCGCAGGAACGCAGCAGAGTGGCAATGGATCTGAGATGGTTGGTATGTTGAATGCGCAAGGCGCGGTTGGTCCGCAGGTTATCCCGATCGTCTTGCGAGTTGTCAAGGGCTTGTAGACCGGCCTTGCGTGTTTCCATGAGGTCACATCGGGGTATTCACGCCACAGGTGGGCGCTCTCGTTGCTCGAAGCCTTCGGAAGGCCAGGATTCTCCGTCTTTGACAGGCGCAAAGTTGAGCCGAAGTTTACGCTTGCCAAGCTTGACACCTGCACTAGACTGCGAGGCTTTTACTGCCGCCTCTGCCGCCTCAATAGAACCCATTTGTACAAAGGCGGAGCCGTAAAAGAGCCCGGATTTCCTGTCGCGCACCCAGTCGACTGGGGCAGACGCGGGAACGAGAGGCGTGTTGGCGCCGTCGGCACCTCCCGCAGCCGCCGCAGCCGCAAGTGTCGCTCGAACCGATGTAGCGTCGGTTACATACGGCATGCCTCCGACGAAGAGCCTGCTCGCAGGGGCAGATAACGGGCGCTCCCGCTTTGCAGCCTTGGCCGGAGCTACTGTTTTAGCTTGGCCACCTATTAGTCTTTTTTTCTTCTCAGGATGCACTACCATCTCTGGCAGTGATTGGGGTGCGATGTAGCCCTCCTGACAGAGCGGACAACGCAGTGCCGACGGGTTGGCCGCGGCCGCAGGTTGGCAAGCCTTGCAAACGATCACCGGCACGGCGCATTTCCCCGTCGGCGGCGGGAGTGATCCCGCGCACTTAAATTGCCCTCGATATTCTGCCCACGGCTGAGAGCACAGACAGCACCACGACTCGATGTCGGCAGCCAATGCAGCTTGCGATTTGGCCTCAGGGACCTGGGATTCGTGAGGCGCAATGCATGGTGATAGCAGGCGGGCCATGCACGCCACAATCCACGCGTACGCGCCGGGTTGTGCTGTGCCGGGCTGCTTGTGACAGCTTCATGGGTTGTGCTGTGCCAGGCTGCTTGTGGCAGCTTCATGGGGATGCGCCTTCATAGCACTGAAGGGACGGAAGGTGTCCGTCTGGTGGGGGTGGAACGCAACTGCACCTGCTCGAATCGTCGATCGAAGAGATAATTCTTGCCCTTCCAGAAACCGCCCTCGGGGAAGGTTCGCATGTAGCGCTCAATGCCACCACGGACCTGTGTGTGTAAAAGGCAGCATCGGGGTTCAAGCCGTGTGATACCTTAAGAGCATTAGATGACCGCTGCGAGGCGCTTCGCCTCCGCGTGTGATCGGGAAAACGAGCTTGACGAGGATATTCACAAAAAGCCAGCCAAAGGTACAATGACTCCATCGCCCAAAGGCTAAGAAGGTGCGACCGCACAAGATCGAAGTAGCGACGGGCAAGTATACTAATCACCATTGTGATGTCTTCGACCTTAAATGAGGGCTCTGCCTTCTGTATTTCGTCCAGAAGGGCGGTTGCGCGCTCGCATCGGATGCCGCCTGTGCAATACATCAGCACTTTTTTGCCCTTGATGGCGGCCTTCGTACTCTGCGCCAGGCACGAGGGGCAGAAAGCAGAGTGGGATAGCACGTTATGATGCGGCTCAGAGTGAGAACATGGGATAGTAGTCGCTCCCATCGGGTGATCAATTTTTCGGCGGCGGCGGCGGCGGGAAGGGGGGGGGGGGACTGACCTCATCATTGAGCCACTTGGGGAACTCGCGCGAGTTGCGCATCTTTGGGTCAATGAGCGTTGCACCACCCTTAGGCGGCTGGAAATGGCCGATCGCAGACTCATAGGCGTTGCGTACATCAATGACAACGGCATCTGGCTGTCGCATCACGCCATGGAGAGGGAGCGGTCGGGAGAGCGCTTATGAGTGGCTATGCTATCGCGAGGAGGTAAGGGGTCCGTTAGGCAATGCTGATCTGTCTTCAGAGTTTGTCCCATCGCTAGAGTTGGCACATTAGTGATGGAAGACGCGCACCCGTTTCAGTAGCTCATGATACTCAGTCGCCTCGACGTGCTTGGCTGCCGAAGTTGCCAGCATCGGTGCGCGCTCGCCGGCAAGCCCATACGCCACCAGCTCCTCTGTCTTGCGGATCGTAAGCGCCTTGAACTTTTTCGAGTTGGGCAGCCCGTCAGTGAATTTGAAGTCGGTGTTGTTGAAGAGATCTGGCTTCCAGTCACGAAGTCCTTGGCAGAAGGCGCGGACCGACTCTGCTGAGCCGGAGAGCGTGCAGTTGATCCCCTCACGCGCGAGGCGGCCGCGCCCACACACGCCGAGCTGCGTGCCCAGCGCGAGCACATACTTGAGAGCTGCAGATGCCTATCAGGTGATGGATGTGGGAGGGGGGGGTGAGAGGGCTGATGGAGAGGATCAGGAGGGATGTGTTGTGAGGACCGGGAGGGGCATCTGGCGACCGTGGCCATAATTAGTATAGTTGGCGTGGATCTACGAGGCAGAATCCACAACCCCCGCCCATCTCCTCCCTACTTCCTCTACTTGCCTCCCTCCCTCTTTTTCCCTCAGCTCACTGTGTCCCCATGCACTACCGTTGCCCTCCCCCTAGCCACTTTCTCGCTGCAACTGCGTCCAGCCTCTTGCTTTGCCACGCCCGCCCTGTCTCAAAGCTTCCTTTTACCATTCTCTATACCGCTTACCGTCCGCACTCCCCCCATCACCTCCCCCACCTTTCCCAACCCCATTCGTGACGCCCTGCCCCACCCGGCTTTCACCTCTCTATCAGTCCACATGGGCTCCACATACTGGTAGAAGAGGACGATGGTAATCGGCGGCATCCCCTGCGCGTCGAGCCGACGCGCCACTGGCGGCACGGGAGGCAGCGGCCGCTGGATCGTCGGGACGGCCTGCTCGGCCCGCACGAGCCCCGACGGCATCGTGACCACGCGCCCCGCCCTCTCTCGCTCCCCCCCTCCTTCCCCCCTGCTCCCCGGCCCCTCTTGGTGGTCCTCGGTTGGGAGCCCACTACCCCCCTGGCGGTATCTTCTGTCCATTTTGCTCTTGTCTCTCTTGTCACTCTTGTCTCGTGTGCTATTGCTATTGCTATTGTGCTATTCGAGGGATTTTGCAGAGCTGATGGTTGGAGAGCGTCAGAGTCTTATTGTTGTGTTAGTATAATCTTAGTGCTGAGGGACCGTAGCCTTTCGACGGCAACGGAGCCCCAACCCCGCGATCGTGGGGGTGTGCATGGTTGGCGCATGGCGCATGCGCATGGCTCGTCCCGTGTATGTGTATGTGTATGTGTATGTGGGCAGGAATCAAATGTCAAATTTAGCTTAGATATGAAGCAAGGAACCGATCCCCCCGCGGGCGCGACCGCAAATTCTTTACGGGTAGAGCGTGAGCGCGCGTGACAGAGGGGGAGAGGGGGAGAGAAGAGAGAAGGGGGCGAATCGCACCATTTCCTGGCTGGCGAAGATTTTCGTGGTGGCAGGTGGCCCCCCTGGAGATTTTTATTATTGAGCATCGCGCCACTGTCAAAAAATGCAGCCCAGCCCTTACTATTAGTTAAAAAGTCCCTGTTTGACCGCCCTACCTGCTCTAACCTCTATCTATACTCTGCTGCACTCTGCTCTACCCCTACCCTCTATATCTACACTGAATAGATAACAACGACAATCTAATCCCCAGCCCCAGCGTCCAGCGTAACTAAAAAAATTGCCGACAAACTGGGTATCGCACACATAAAAAAACTTCTTTTAATAATCTCGCCGCGCGCGCGACCTTGCACAACATCTATGCAGCCACGCCCGCTCGCCCGCTCCCCTTATCCCCCCTCTACTTGCTACTGCTACCTACCTGCCTTGCGGCGCGTCCCTTCGTGCACTACCTAGGGGCTGGGTGTGTGGGGCTTCCAGCCGCAGGCGGCGTGAACCGATCCCCGGCGGCCGGCGGCATGTTTCCCTCCTTTCTCCTGCGCCATCGGGCTATCGGCTAATTGTGTAGTTATCGTTATCTCTCGGTAGTCGCGTTGTAGATTATAGATTATAGATCGAGAGCTACGGCGTATCTGGGAGCAGAGGACGGGTGGGGGTATCGCACACATAGTCGACACACCCATTACCTCCCCTAAAACAAGCGATCAAGGATCAAGGATAACTCAAAATAAAATATAAAATAGTAAATAGTAGATAGTAGATAGTAGATAGTAGCCAGTACGTCGTACGTCCGACCCTTGACCCTTGGGGGAAGCCGTAGGGCATAGGGCTGCCCCCGCCCCCCACACAGTCGTGTCACCCGACACGACCACCGTTTCGACAGATGCACCAAAATGTCCGCCCCTGCCAACTTCATGTGAACTCCGCTCACGGATAAATAAAATCCCAATATGTCTAAATCTCTGAATACTGAATACTGAATACACTTATCTAGGTCGTGTAATCATATGATCGGGTTAGTATACGACAATATGGACCGCACCAAGAATAGGACGCCACGATAGAAGAGAGCCGCCGAAATTCTGTCTCTCGTGGTTCCCCCGCGCGCCCTGGGGGAGAGGGGGGGGGGGGGGGGGGGGGCGAGGCGGGTGGCGGGCGGGGGCCGGCCCGGGGCGGGTGAGGGGCCGCGGGTGGAAGGGGGGAGGGGGGGAGGGGGAGGGGGCAAGTGAGAGAGGGCAGGCGAGGAGAAAAGAGCCGAGTGGCGGAGAGGGGGCAAGGGGGTTGGCTGCTCCCGCCCGTGGGGGGGGGGGGGGGACGGCGCCGCTCTGGCCACCCCTCTCACCTCTCGCTCGCCCGCGCGCTCGCGGGCGAGGGGCACAGCCCGCGCGGACTGAGCCGGACCTCTCGGCCCAGTCGGGTGGCACGCCGCTCATCACGCCATGCAGAACTACACCGACATCAAGAAGATAGGCCGCGGCAACTACGGGACTGTCTCACTTGCGAGAGATGTGAGATAGCCAGAGTAGGCCCACCCGAGGGAGGATGTCAGACGTAGCGAGAGAGCTGTTGCGCCATCTGGAGGCGCAGCAGCGCCGTGCAAGCTGGTGGGCGAGGCTGGGAGAGGAGCATGTGATCAGTCTGGCATGCTCTGAACGGGCGCTTGGCTATGGCAGCGCTCCCATTTCAGTGTCAGGTGGCGAGGGCGGCGCGTCTGAGGAGGCCGCATATTACATTCGTGCTTATGATACGGTGGCGCACCATTTTTCGTCCTCCGGCCTCGCGTGCTGTACAACGCCTGATTATGGTGCGCCTCGCCATGGCAGGTACGAAATGGGCGCGACTATTGCCTGAAGGAGATCTCACTGGAGGCATTCAGCGAAGGAGAACGGGAACAAGCTGAACAGGAGGTTCAAGTGCTACGGTCCTTGGATCACCCAGGTACGCGCTGCGCTTTGCGTGTTGCGCCGCAACTCCACTTCGATGTCTAGCTCAGCCAGCTGGCGGAGAGGTGCTCAATCCGACCGGCACACCTCCGTTTCACGAGTAGCGTCTCTTTTCATGGCTTGCTTCCATGAAGCTGCGGAGCGCTCAGGGCCTATGCCCCCCCCACCCCACCCCCACACACGCGCAATATGACGCGTCCATGTCCGGTGGACTTCGCAGGCATTGTGCGCTACCATGAGCACTTTGTATCGGGGGAGACGCTGTGTGTGGTGATGGCATATTGCGAGGGTGGGGACCTTAGTCGTGAGATCAAGCGGCGCGCCGCCGCCAAGCGCCCATTCTCGGAGGCACAGGTGCGAGAGTGGACGAAGATGCTCTGCTCTGATGGTCTATGCGCGCATGATGGGACGACTGCTCGTCTTGTCGTTCATGCCATCGCTTCCGGCTTGGCGCAGGTATTGGATTGGTTCGTCCAGATGGTGATGGCACTACGTTACGTGCACTCGAAGCGGATCTTGCATCGAGATCTGAAGACGCAAAACATTTTCATTGCTCATCACCAGGTGCGCAGCTATTTGAAGATGCTTTGCCTGCCGCCAGCCAACTGGACGGAGTAAGGAAATATTCGCTTACATTGTGCTCTATCATCCCAAACCACTAGGCTAAGGCGTTGATCAAACTCGGCGACTTCGGCATTGCAAAGGTGATGGAGGGGTCAATGGCCGCAGCATCTACCGTAATCGGCACGCCCTACTACATGTCGCCAGAAGTAGGTCGCCATTCGTGTACTCTTTGGCAGCGCCAGCCACACACAGCGCCTGCCGCTCCTTGTAACCCCCGCTCTCGTGTTGCCTTGAACTTGGTGGACCTCCGTGCTCACCACCGCCACTCGCCCTTCCCACTCGTAGGTATGCCAGAACCAGCCCTACTCATACAAATCGGACGTGTGGGCGCTGGGCTGCATCCTCTACGAGATGTGTGCATTGCAACAGGTGAATGTCCTGGTTTGCAAAGCAGGGGCGACCTGTCACACGATGGGCTGGGCCACCTGTAGGCAAGGCACACGTCAGCCGCTCACCAAGCCAGTGCATTCACCTACGGAAAGCTAGGGTGCATACTCATCGCCGTGGTAGACATGGCCGTTGGGCTCAAGTCTCGCTATGGGCCTTTCCATGCGCCTCCTCGCCGCAAAACAGGCGTGGAACGGTTCCAACCTTCTGGGCTTGGTCTACAAGATAGTGCAGCAAAAGTACCCTCCGCTGCCAGAGACATACTCGCCAAAGCTGCGCGAGCTGGTGAATGCTTCCCCTTGCTCACGGCTTCCCATACCTGCGCCTGCGCCAGCATGGGACCCGCACACGGCTCAGTCGGGCTTCGGGTCCCGGTGTTGCCCTGTGCAGGTCGGTCTCATGCTTGCCAAGCTCCCAAACCAGCGGCCCTCTCTCGATGAGATTTTGGCGATGGGCTTCATACGTGAGTTCCTGCAGTCTCAGTTATCGCAAGTTTCGACTCCAAAATCTAATCCCACTCTGGCAGCACCGGCCGCACCCTCGCCTGCACACAAGCAGCTGAATATAAGCTCGCCTTCACCCGCACGTGGGGACAGTGGCGGGTTCAGAGCTCGCTCGGAGTCGCCGGCGCCAAGCCAGCATTCTCCGCCTGGCCGCTCCGTTCAGGAGGGGCGCCCTCCATCAGCGGGGCGGTCCACGCCGCCTGCTCGCTTGTCATCTGCGGCTCGTCTGAGGTCAGCCGTCTCTGGCGCCGCGAGCAATGACAGCGGGAGGGACTCGGGCTGGGATGGGTCGGGGGGCAGCATTGCTTCCGTCGCAAGTGCTGCATCAGGTGCTGCTCCGCATCGCGTGGGGATGTCCCGCGGAAGCTCGCGCGACGGCAACCGCGTTGAGGGCGACAAGGTGCGGCGTCCTTCTTCAGGATTGGATCGGCCTAAGCGCTCCTCCATCACTCCAGCCGCTTCCGGGGGCGCCGAGGACACTCGAGCGGTGGTGAAGCAAGGTGGGAGAGAGGCGCCGCCGACTCCAGCTGCGAGAAAGGATCGACCGCCGTCGGGCGAGCGCCCGCCCTCGCGCCCCATTGGAGGGGCCCCGTCGTCGGCGCTAGCAATGCCGCCGCCGCCACCACCTGCCCCAGGCTATGGTGGGCCATCAATGCCGTCGTCTCCAGTTGTCGGCCCGAATCCTGTCTACCCGTATGATGATTTCCGAATGTGTGCTGGTGCAGCTGCTTCACGGGACTTTGGCGGTCAGCAGGGCTTCGTACGGGATAGCGGATACGGCTGGTCGAGTGGCCAGCGGTGCTCAAGCCTTTCAGGAGGGGGTGCTGCTAGCAATGGGCCGGCAGATGCCGCTGGTGACCGGCACAGGGGAAGCGACACGGAGGTGCTCACCCCGACCGAGCGGATGCGCAGGAAGAAGATGGAGGAGGCCGATCGCCGATCAGTAGAGCTGAAGCAGGTGGGCACGCTAGTTCGCTTGGAAATGAGGCGTGGCTGAGGCAAAGAGCGTTGCTTGGTTTGCATCGAAGCACCATCCATTGGTAGTTCTTTCCTCGTCACCGCACTCCCGCTGCGTAAGCGCATGACACCGCACTGTCCGCCTCCCTATGCTCCTGTAGGCGCTCGTTTCGTGCTACGAAAACCGCCAGCTGGCCCATGGGATCCGTTCAATGCATTTGCGCTCCAACCTCGACGCCTCGTGCAACCTTCTGCCGGGTGTCTCCTCGGCCCCTGGTTCTGGAGTCTCCTCACCTTATGGCTGCGGCTCTCCTGCTGCAATGCATGTTCGCAATACCTCCAGCGCTTGCTCCTCACCCCACGTGAACTATTCAAATGGTGTCGGCGGGACACTTCGCGGCGGAGAGGGAGGGGCCCTTGGAGCTGTGTCGATCCCGCCATTGGGTGCATCGGGATCTCTTGGGACGCTTCGGCCGCCACCTCTCGGGGCGATGGGGTCCAGTACCACCTCGCCCCTCGCCTCGCCTGCACAAGGGAGTCCGCGAGGCTCAAGAGGCTTCTCCATCTCAACTCCTAACACTCCATCGCTGCTCGGCCCTCAGCCGCCGCTACCGAACCCTCCCAGTCTATTGCCACAACCGTCGCCTTCGTACCTGAGCGGTTCACGGGTAGGCTCAGCCTCGGATACGCGTACTCCATTTGCTCCTCCTCCAGCTGCCGCCCGTGCTAGTGGCGGAGCACAGCATTATTCGCAAGGGCACGCCGCGCGTGGCGGGGAAGGCTCGGCTCGTGGAGGGGATCACTCCCCCGACGATGGCTACTATGAGGACGACTTCGAGGATTACGATGGGACGACGCGGACCGAGCTGATATTGCGTACACAACGGGCGGCTGCACAGGCCAAGGAGAATAATGAGAGGGATGCGGCAGAGAGGCAACGTCTATTGCAGCAGGTGAGTTCATTTTGTGGGGTGGACCACTGAGCTAGTGGGGGAAGAGGTCACTTTGCTTAGTCCTTGCCACTCGCCTTTTCTCAGGCGCACGACCGTTTCGGCGCCCCGCGTGGCTTGGAGAGAGCGGACAGCGCCGCTCCGACGCGCCCCAATCATTCGAGCTCGAACTCAAACATTGATGACAATCCGGACGTGGGCAGACCACCGCCCACACCGCCAACCCGCCCGGCGAAGAAGCTGTTGCAGGATAAGTGCCGTGAGACTCTCGGGGATCTGTTCCCTCCTGTGTACGAATACCTCAAGAAGGCTCGTAGTGATAATGTGAATGAGAAGGAAGTGCGGCGCCAGCTGAGCAGCATTGTGGGTAGAGAAAGGCTCAATGACTGCTTCTGTGTTGACCAGCTTGTCTTCACGGAAGAGATGATGAACTGAGTCATGGACCCCTCTGAAAAGGTTGACTACCGTATTGGCATGCAAGATGCTTTGGTTTCGCTGACGGCGGATGGATCGGATGATTGCGCTAGGCGACTACCGGACCATTTCGAGACCGGGTGATGCATTCCCATCTTCCCTCATTTCTTGGTTGAGTTTCTAATAGATGCGATGGCTGGGCCCGCCTCACGGCTGACTACGACGCCCGTACCCGTCGTACGTGCGGTCGAGGCTCAGCTTGAGTAATGCACGCGGGATGGTAATGGAACTACCATTGGCACATCCGCGGAGCTTTTGGAACTGCAAAATGGACCTGCTCACGTGACCTGTGGTGGCGCCGCGTGGTCATAGATGGTTGTGTGGTGTTATCATGCTGTTCTGCCGACGTGATGTGTGCGGGATCAAGCATCGCGCTGAAATGCCAAAAATGCGGTTGAATGTCGGCAGCTGTGCCCTCTTCCCCTCCCCGTGTAAGAAAATAAAGGTGGCAATTCCAAAGAATCTCTAATGCTAATGACCGGTGACTTCATTTCTCCTCGCTTGAAGAAAAAACATCTGAAGATCCAGGGCTGACGCCTACTGCTAGACTAGTATCTACTACCTTGCATCCGGCACACCGGCCTTACTTCCCTTCGCTCCACCGCGCGTTTTCTTTCCCCCCTCTTTCCTTTGTCTTTGGTGCGCTAGTGCGCTGCTTATTAGAGCCCACAGACTCCAAGACGCACATTATCATATTATCATACGATGCGCCTGGCCCATGGGGCCGAACATTGGCTGCTACACGAGGATAGCCGATAGCCAGAACTAAGTTTATACTTAGTTCGCCCATGGGGGGGCACGAGCCCCCCTCTCTCTCCACTCCTCCCCTGCCATGGGGGAGGAACCACCCACTCTCCTGGCACGCCTGATGGCCTGCCAGGAGCACACAGCCCTGATGACCCATCCCTCTCCCCACAGGCACGCCTGATTCGCCCGCCCTGGCCTGTCGTGGCCAGCCCATCCCTCTGACCAGCCCCTCCTCCCCCTGGGCCCCCCTGTTCAGGACCCCCCAGCCAGCTCCAGTCGACCCGCAGGGGCTCGGAGCGCCAGCGAGGGAGAGGCAGGAGGGGCCAGGGCCATGCCCCAGCCTCACCTGCCCCCTGAGCTGTGCTCCCAGGCCCCTGCAGGCCACCTGGGGACCTGAAGAGGGGCCGCAGGCGCGCGCCATGGGCCCCCGCCGCAGGGAAGAGAGGAGGAAAAGGGAAGAGGGAGGGGAGGGGGGAGCGGCAGCTCTCCCCTCCGGCAGATACGTGTCTTCTCGCCCCGTTTGGGTAAGAGAAGACGGGGGCGCCAGAGCCAGGAGGGAAGGGCCGCGGCTCGCCGCGGCCACTCGCTCTAGCGAGGGAGATTAGCGCTTCTGGGCTCCTATCTCACGAGTGCCCCCCCCCCCCTGCGTTGTTTTACCCGAAAGGGGTTTTCCCCCAACGTGGACTCGAGGAGAGGACGCGCTGGGGTGCGCGGGGTCGGTGCATGCACTGGGGGGAGGACAAATATCGAGGGGAGGGGGCAGTGCCCCCACCCCCCGGTATCACTCGGACACCTGGCCCGTCAGGCATGGCGGGATTCCGGGGCGGAAAAGTTATGTCCAATTAGCTAGTGGGGTTGGCTAGGATATAACATTGATTATTATTATCAGGATAGCCGATAGCCGCCATCATCCAGCACGAGAATACAAAAAAACATCTGACATCTGAAGATTCCGGGCTATATCTAGGTAATCCTACCTCCTCGCAGACATCGCCCTTTCTTCCCTTCCCTCCACCTCCTCCCTTTCCCCCATCATTCCTTTGTCTTCGGTGTCAGGGGTGCGGCCCAGGTGCGCTACCGTGGGCCTACTCCGCTTAGGAGGGGGTGTCACGGATGGTTTTGCGTGGTATGCACCCTAGAACTTATATTGGGATGAGGAGGTGGAGAGGGCCGCATGAGTCGAGCCGTGATCTCTCCCCTTCTCTCCTTGTTCGCTTGTGTGAGTCTCCCACGCAATCCCCCCGTGTGTGCGTTTGATTTGTGAGCGATACTGTTAGTGTGCCCTGTGCGTTCAGTGGCCCCCTTTGGTATCTTTTAACTTGTGATGAAGTAACAGGATGCGCGGCGCGACACGCCGCGCTACTCATCCTCAAGCCACAGGGGGCCGCGCTGCGGCCTCCCTGTGATAGGGGAATAATGGAAGCGGGCGTGGCTGCATAGAGGCTGTGCAGGGTCGCGCGCACGGCGAGACTATTAAGAAGTTTTTTAATAGTTAAAGAATCCCCTATTTGACCGCCCTATTAGGTCTAGGTCTAGATGCTAGATTCCGCCAACTAATAGCTTATAGGCGAAGCCAACTAAGTTTATACTTAGTTCGCCCATGGGGGGGCACGAGCCCCCCCCTCTCTCCACTCCTCCCCTGCCATGGGGGAGGAACCACCCATGCTCCTGGCACGCCTGATGGCTTGCCAGGAGCCCACTGCCCTGCTGACCCACTCTCTCCCTGACAGGCTCGCCTGATTCGCGCGTCCTGGCCCTTCGTGGCAAGCCCATCGCTCCAACCCCCCTCCCCCCCTGTTCGACAGGCAGACAGGTGCAGAGTGGGGGCCCCTGAGGCCCGGGAGCGCCAGCGAGGGAGAGGCAGGGGAGACCAGGGCCCAGCCCCAGCCTCCTCTGCCCCCTGAGCTGGCCTCCAGGAGTCCAGGAGCCTCCAGGGGTCGCCAGATGGCAGCTGCAGGCCTGTCGCAGGCGCGCCATCGCGCGTGCCTGCAGGAGAGGGGAGAGAGAGCGCGGAGAAGGGGGTGGGCGGAGCGAGGGCTCCGCTCACCGGAAAATATGTAAGTCCCGCACCTGTTTACAGGAGAAGTCGGGACTGAGGACGCCGCCAGCCCGGTAGGCATAGGAGGAAGGGGGGAACGGATCACCGGGGGGGGGCGCGGGCCACCGACCATATCTAAGCCCTTTTCCCCTATCCCCCTAGTAGTGCACGGGGGGAGTCGCCTGATGGCGGGGGGGAAAGGGCCAGGAGAGAGGGGGTGTAGAAAGTTTTGCTGCGTGAGTAGAAAGTAGAGGGTCCACGGCCGCGTGTGCGGTGAGACTATTAAGAAGTTAAATAGCTTATAGGCGAAGAATTGTTGCTTGCCTATGTCTTTGACGCATGAGCACATTTCAGCCTCATTCAAGGGTGGACTTGTATCTCTTTCAGGAATGGCAACAGTTGGGGTTGAGAGAATCAGGGTTTTGCCTTTGGCGATGGGGGAGCGGGGGAGCGTCAGAATTTTCTCTTAAGTATTCCAGCTTGTTATGTGAGTGTAACCTTAGTGCTGAGGGACTGAGGCCGATCGACGGCAACGGAGCCCCTACCCCATGATGGGGGTATGCGTCGTCATGTTATTATGGTAGCTCATCATCGTCATCAACATCGGGCGTAGGGCCAATCGCGCCAAGTTCCCGGAGCCAAGTCTCGCACCCCTCCCCGCGACTTGCCCGACGTCTTGCATTCATCCCTCGTTTCAAAAGCGTTGGCAGAGCAGCTTCGGCGCAAGGAGGCGCTGCGCTTCCAGTAGCTAGGTCAAGGTATGCACGAGGAGCAGACAAACTTTGTGCCCATCGGCGAAGCCCAATTAGATTGGACCAAGTCGACCATACGCTGAGAGAGAGATTGGCATGAAATGGGACGGGGGATTGAAGTGAGCCTGGCAAAACTAAGGAGCCGATCCAGTTTGATGCCCGACTAATGTTGACGCAAGAGCTGCAAACGTAGGTGATTTAGGCGCAGGACAACGACAAGAGCCGATACAGCCAAGATAGGGCCAGGGGGCTCCAATGGCGACTAAATCTTAGTGAAGTAGCGTACCTGCCCGCGAAAGCAATGGGGGCGCGCACGCAAAGTTCATGTTCAATGAGCGCGGCTCGCAGCCTGTTGGCGCACCATTTGACGGGCATATCAAATGAGGGAGGTTGGCAAGGAAATGTAATACTACTAGTGGATATGGGGTTCCCCAGCAGGTGAAGCACTCCAAGCAAGCGAAGGCATGATGAGATGGGGCGCAGTGGGGGATCCCGATCATGGCATGAGGGGAAGTTATTTTGATTGATTGGCCTTTACTCACCCGATTGGCTGCAGAGGAAATACGTGCGGCGCCACTTGTTTCCAAGAATATACCTGGAAACGTACTCCAAATATCCCCCTCAAGGTCGGCAAAAGAGCCTCAACCTGCCATCCAAGGTAGCGAGAGTATTTCAGGTAGTTTGAATTGAGTGCGCCGCGTACAGACCCAATATGATCTCAATTGCTCTGGGGCCGCTCTGCGTCATGCCTGGTCGCGAACAGATGCCCATGGATCCCAAAGATACCGACTCTTGCATAGCAAGTTCCATCACTCGTTCCGCGAGACTGGCACACCTCCCCGGGCCGATTGCTTGCGAGGTACACAGAATATGGATGGTGCTTGGAGGAAGAAGTGTGGGCAGCAGCAACTTTCTCGAGCGTTGGAACGAGCGCTGTAACTTGGCCCAGAAGGGTGCTCCGGTTGAGCCCCTTAGTGAGTGCACCAGCATCGCTTAACCTGGTGCCAGATCGATTGGAATAGCATCTTAGCGACGCCACACCAGCAATCACACGGGGACAATGAGGGGGGTTGGGGGACGAGTGCGCAGCTGAAACTGTAGGAAAGGGAAGAGGAAGCTTTGCAGTGAGCAAATGTGATATCTGCATGCGGCCTGGAGCAAATATGCGCACCGCAAGTGAATCGCGGAAAACAGTCCAAGTTCACGTGAGAGGAGCAAAGCATCCGCCACCACGGATTCTGAGAGCTGCGAGGGGCAGAACGCAGAGGATATTGTGATAAATTGATTACTTGCCACAAGATGTCATGGTAATGGCTGATACATGCAATCTTGAATTTATGGATGTGCTTGTCATGTGCTTGCGTGCAGTCTCGGCTCCACAATAAGGCTTAGGCCACACCTTTAACCCTTGTAGAGCAGCGAGCTGAAGTCTAGATAGCTCGAGGCCAGGGGATGGTGCGCGGTCACAGAGTAGCTGGCTGAGTCGATGAGCAAAGAGATAGTTGTTGGGAAGCCGCTGCAATCGCAAAACGCGTGACAGCCCTCAAGAAATGGATGCGATCACCAACCTTAGCGAGCTGGTGCAACAGATGCTATCCAAGTGTACATGCATGTCCATGTCAGCAAATGCCCCCATATGAGCCACATGCGCGAACCCAGGCAACAGCGCCCCCTTCAGCAGAAGTTTTGAAAGGCTTCAGGCCGTGTACCTGCGGGGTTCGAGCGCATAGCCGTGGCGTCCGCCGACATGCACGGCGTGTGCGAGAGCGACAGTCGATCGTATGGCAATACGCAAAAGTCTGACAGCGAGCAAGTTGGGCGTGACTCGACTGCGAACATCACACGCAAGCGTCGCTTCCATTGTGAGCTGTCTTAGCTCGCGTGCGGCGTACCGAAGCGTGCTCTAAGCCTTTGGACTGAAGCATGCGCACCACCGCCAGTTCGATGGAGCGAGGGCGCAGCGGCAGGTGCGCGAGATGCCACTTAGGCGCTTTCTCGGTCCCGTCCTCTCTGCGTACGGCGAGGGTGAGAAGCGAGTCGAGTTGTGGGAGGAGATGTGTCTGTTCGAGCGAGATGGCCGAGACCGCCGAGCACGGCGAGTTGAGTGAGCTCAAGTTGAGCAATTCGGACGGATGGGGAGGCGGCGGCTCAGCCTCGCTTCGGTGCTCTGCTGGCTGGTGGAACGGAGGGAGCTGGAGGGGCGCGCGCGCGAGCTGGGCAAGGGAGAGGTGCTCGAGCAGCATGCCGAATTGGTTTCCGAACCCGCTCTCATGCAGCACGGGGAGCACCATCCACGAGGTGGTAGACGGTGGCTGGGAAGCCGATGGCACGCCGGACAGAGGCGACGCCATATTGGGCGGGAGAATTTAAGTCGTAGAGCAGGACATCTTGTTGGCTAGAGTACAATAGCATCCCTCGCCACATTTGTACTTTACACCGGACGAGCCATGCACCAACCGCGCGCACACTTTCTTCAAGCTTCAAGGCCATAAACCTAGACGCTAGAAGCTAGAAGACCTAAAGTCTAAAGTCCACTTTTCATGATGGAATCTGCTTGTGTTGTGGGACATTCCGGCGCATATTTACTCGTACAACTAAGTTTATACTGACTTCACATGGGACATGGTGGAGGGCAGAGGGCAGCTTACTCTTAGATTGGGGATCATGGGGGGTTGCCTCGCGCCCCTCCCCTCGGTCAGGTACTAAGTACAAAAAACTTCTTAATATTAATATGCTTGCCACTCCAGCGGCCCTACACAGAACAAAAAACTCTTGAAGATGCCTAAGTAAACCATTCCCTCGCCCTTACTCTTACTCCGGGCACTAAGAGACATCGCCCTTGCTGCTTGCTGCCCCACGAACACCGACACGACGGCCAAAAAAGCCGCAGGCAGACTTTTCATACTCATACTACCGACTACCAAAAGCATCGTCGTACACTCAAGAGAGATCCTTGACGAATTGGGATGGCCCATAGGGCCATAGGGTGGCAAGCCGGCGGCAGGCGCGGCTGAAGAGACGACTTCGGAGTCTTCGGAGACGCTGACGGGCTGGAGCCCGTCAGCAGAGGAAGGCGGGCAGGCGGGCTTGAGCGAGGGCGAGGACGGCGGCGAGAGCGACATCGAGCGAGCGGCGAGAGGCGAGGGTGAGTGTGAGGAGGGCTGTGATGGCAGGGGCTGGTGAGGAGAGGCGAGGCTGTAGGGTACGAGTGTTACGAGAGCGAGAACGACGAGAGCGAGAGCGACGGATGACGACTGACGACAGGACGACGGACAAAGACACCCAGGAAAACACTCCGACTCTCGCCCCACGACTTTCTCACGACATATCTCGACTGAAATCAAACCCAAACACTCCGGCCAGACGACGACGGACGACGATCAGAAGGCGATCTGTCGGCGATCCCGTCTGGAAGGGGAATCGCACCGTAACGGAAACGAGGGGCAATCCTGCCGCACAGGATTCCAAAAGACTCATCGAATAAGACGAGAGAGATGCGGTGTGCCTAAGGGGGAGATGCGAAGAGATTGCAAATTAAACCTGATTGCAATCACTGAAGTAGATAGAGAAACGCGGAGAAGATAGCGAATTAAACCTATTTGCGAGGCGCCTAGGAGGGAGAAAGGTGGGGAAACTTCCCTTCTCTTCGAGAGTAAGAGAGAGGGCGCTCCACAACCCAAGATCCCATGCGTCCAAGCGAAGCTTTTGACCGAGGACGAGAACGAGAAAATTATAACGATAATACCGAACGACGAAGAGAAGCCTAACGAGCGTCGATTCGCGAATGCGACACCCCCCTGCTAGGATCGAGCGTCCCGCGAGGAAAGAAGAGAACCTAACGGATATCGGAGAGCGCTCCGAACAAGCCACGAGAAAGGCAGAAGAGCAATCCTGAACGAGCCCTCCTGTTCCATCCGTAACCTCCAATCCGTCAGGTGAAGAATCTGAGTCGTCGCGTCCCGCGCCGGACTCGCCACAGGGGCTCCAGAGCCCCAAATCCACAGAGTCGGGCCCGCTGCCCGCTCTGCTTCCCACCCAAGCCGAACCCTTCGTCCCCTCGCACGCCGAGGCATCGGGCGGTCAGCTTCTCCTAGGGTTCTCGTGGTTGTCACGTCATTAGAAGAATGATCGAGAGATACACCACGCTGTGCAAAGCGGCACTATACGGCAACAACAACAACACAGACGCATCCAGACGAGCCAAAGTAGACATGGGCCGCCAGCCCAAGAAACGCATAGATGTCAACGAACTCGAACTCCGCCCATCATTCGAAACAAACACTAAGTTTATACTTAGTTCGCCCATGGGGGGGCACGAGCCCCCCTCTCTCTCCACTCCTCCCCTGCCATGGGGGAGGAACCACCCGCTCTCCTGGCACGCCTGATGGCCTGCCAGGAGCACACTGCCCTGCTGACCTATCCCTCTCCCCACAGGCACGCCTGATTCGCCCGCCCTGGCTTGTCGTGGCCAGCCCATCCCTCTGACCAGCCCCTCCTCCCCCTGGGCCCCCCTGATCAGGACCCCCCAGCCAGCTCCAGTCGACTTGCAGGGGCGCGGAGCGCCAGCGAGGGAGAGGCAGGAGGGGCCAGGGCCATGCCCCAGCCTCACCTGCCCCCTGAGCTGTGCTCCCAGGCTCCTGCAGGCCACCAGGGGACCTGAAGAGGGGCCGCAGGCCGCAGGCGCGCGCCATGGGCCCCCGCCGCAGGGAAGAGAGGAGGAAAAGGGAAGAGGGAGGGGAGGGGGGAGCGGCAGCTCTCCCCTCCGGTGTTTACGTGTCTTCTAGACCTATTTGGGTAAGAGAAGACGGGGGCGCCAGAGCCAGGAGGGAAGGGCCGCGGCTCGCCGCGGCCACTCGCTCGGGCGAGGGAGATTAGCGCTCTAGGCCCCTAAACTCACGAGTGCCCCCCCCCCCCCCCGCGTTGTTTTTGTTTTACCCGAAAGGGGTTTTCCCCCAGCGTGGCCTCGAGGAGGAGGAGAGGGTGTGCTGAGGTGCGCAGCAGGGTCGGTGCTTGCACTGGGGGGAGGACAAATATCGAGGGGAGGGGGCAGTGCCCCCTCTCCCCGGTACCACTCGGACACCTGGCTCGCCAGGCATGGCGGGATTCCGGGACTGAAAAGTTGTGTCCAATTAGCTAGTGGGGTTGGCTAGGATATAACATTAATATTTTAATTTTAATTAATTTTAATTTTAATCATTCGAAACAAACGACGACAACGAACTAGTTCCAAGTAGCAAACTCGTAGCACTACTACTAGAGCATCTAAAAATAAAGCATATAGTGCAACAAAAAAGCAACCCCGGCCGGACTTAGCGATTAGCGACCAAGGATAACAATAGATAGACCGCGGGGGACAATATGTCCCCACCTGAGAGATCCAATGGGGAAGAGGGTGCAACTTCAGGTTTGGTTGTTTTTTCGGCACCTTCTGAAGGCCGGAAGGCCTAGCCCCCACACAGGGACGGACTTGAAGACCCGAGGCCACCACAGATGAGCACAAGAGGCCTGCCCCACCCCTCCCCCAACCAAGCGCGAGGCCCAAAGTAGTAAGTAGTGTACATACATGGGCCGACCCCCCAAAACCGAAGAAAAAGGAACGAGGGGGGGAGCGGGAGGGGGAGCGGCGGTAGGGGTGTAGACGTTGGCGTCGGGATCGCGGGAGAGTGTGCGTCACTAGTAGCTTAGCGGGCACCTTCAAGATTTTTTTTTCTGCCCCACGAACCCCTCCCCTCCCCGCTTCTCCCCCCCGACCCCGACCCCCGAGTCCTTTTTTTTTTCGGTATCGGTTATCGGGGGGTCGGCCCATGAACACTATACACTACGCTCGCCCTCACATTCGGGGGGGGGGGGGGGTTGAACCGGGGTTAGGACAGACTTGGCGGCGGCGCGGTTGGTGAGTATTGCGTGTGTGGGTGTTGTGTCGCTCCTCGGCTGTCTGGGTCGCACCTTTGGTATCGCGAGTGTGTGAGAGCCGCCTGATGGTGGTGGGGGGAACGGCCGGGGGAGTGGGGGTGTAGATTGTTTCCTGCATTAAAGTAGTGGGTCCACGGCCGCATGTGCGGTAAGAATATTATGTGGGTTTTTTTGTTTGTAGCGCGCGAACGAAAGTTGCGCACATGCATGGAGAGGAAAGAGAGAGAGGGGGCCGCGAGCGACATAAGTAGTAGTAGAATGACAATAGTAGAAGGTAACGTAGCGTACAGCATCGGGTACCGTAGCATACCGTATCAAGTTCCTCATCCATCATACCAGCAGGAGATGCAGGAGAACCACCAGCAGCCAGCAGATCCACCGGGAGGGAGCCACGTATGGGGCGAACAGCAAAGGCAAGCCGCCGCTGGCAGGCCCCGCTGCCATATAAAGGCCGCCACCCGCCACCAGTGCGACCCCTTCCGGCCGAGAGGACCGGCCTCCGTCATGGTGAAAGTAAAGTAGAGGAGAGCTGCAGCTGACCCAGGGCAGGGAGCAAGGCCCCGAGCCTGGCTGCCCATGGCTGCCCATGCAGCCCCATGGATGGGGGAGGCGAGCCGCCGGCGGAGAAGGTCTTGTCGTCCCTGACCATCTTCGCCCTCCCTCTTTCTTCCCACCCCCACCGCCGCCGCTCTCTCATCACCGCTCGCTGCTCGCTGCTGCCAGCTACCGCCGCCGCAACCCGGCCCGACCAGCGCGCCACCCCTGCTGCCACTCCTCTTGTCATCTGAGGCGCCGCCGGCCATCACCTGGCGCTACCCTAAACCTTCCCTCTCCCACTTGTGACAACGGCGGGCAGGTGCCCCTCGCTCGATGGCACGGCGGCGGCGCCCCTTGCTTGACCGCACGGCGATGGGCTCACGGCCGGCGCCGTGGTGGCACTGCACGGACACCATTCGAGCGATTTGCCACTCGTCGTGGCTGCCGGAGCCCCACACAGATGCTGGATGCTGGGCACGGAGATGCTGCGTGGCCAGGCGCCATGGAAAATGGTGCAGGTTCACCGAGCTATGAGGTGAGCTCGCGGCGGCGGCGGCGTGCGTGTTGTCGGTGTCTGGGCGGCGCGGCGAAGCGCTCTCACCGGGGCCGGCGAGGGCTGAAGGGCGAGAGCCGAGGATCAGCGCGAGAGTGCCGAGCGGCGAGCGGCGCCACCTCCCCTTCCCTCTCTGCCTGCCTCCCCACTGCCTTTCTCCCTCTCTCTCCCTCCCCCCCCTCTCTCTGCCCCCCTCCCCCTCCCCCCCCTCTCTCCTTCCCCGCCCGCCCCCCTCTCCCTTCCTCTGCCCCCCCCTCGAGCCGTGGCCGTGCGTCTGTCTGCGGGGCAGCGCGGAGATGCGTCGCGATTTTGAGCTCGACAATCGCTCGTATCTCCGCGAGAAGGTGGTGGGCGTGTACGAGGGCCTTTGGGCGGGTGAGCGACAGCTCTCGGAGTGGGAGTGGGACGAGCTCTTTCTCCTCAAGGTGAATGCTCTGTGGCTGGAGGCGCACATTGGCAGGCTCTCAGCGCCGGCGCTCCGCCGCGCTACCCCCATCGCCAGACAGCTCTTCGCGCAGTGCGTCCGCAGAATGGGCACGGAGTATGAGCCGACGATGCGAGGGCATGCGCTCGAGACTGCTGCTGGAGTGCTGCTCGGGCTGGGCGGCCGCAGCTTCCATTCATTCGGAGCTGATTCCCTTGATCTGCTCTGCGGCATCGAGGCCGCTGATGAATTGTTCGATGAGCTCATTGGAAAGCTGCGCACTATTCTTGCACCGCCGTCTCCTGCATGTGCTGGGACATCAACTGATGCAGTGGCTGTGGCGCTCCGCCGCTCTGCCGTACGCCTGCTGCTCGCGTTTTCGTGCGCTACCGATGCGCTATCGTCCAATCTACTGCTTGAGGCAGTCGTTCACCGGCTATCACCGTCGTGGCATCCCCGTGTTCACGCCGGGCAGGAGGGCACAACATCCCAACGGGGCAAGGATGGAGGCGGAGTCTTTCCGTTGGCAGCGTCGCTTGAGCTCGGTGGCACCAAAGAGCTCGAGGATGTCTGCCGGCTGCTGGCCATTCTCGGGCAGTATCGGCGGCACGAGGCAAAGAATGAGTGCCTCGCTCTGCTGTGTACGCCGGTAGCATCTGCGCTCCTACGGCCGGTTGTGTCTCGCTCGCTTAAGAGAATCATGTATCCTTCCATGTTCTCGGCATCCGAGGCTGCTGAAGTGCCCGAGGCCGTTGCGGCCAACGGGGAGGCAGAGGCCAGCACCGAAGATGGAGAGGCTGAGAACAGTGGTTGGACGCACTCGCTCCTGCGGACGCTTGAGTGGACAGCACGCTCGCTCGCTCTTGAGGCGTACCTCCCAACTTCAGTGACCATGAGCCTAGCTGGACCAGAGGCCACAGCAGCGAATCTATCACCTGCAACGGTGGCGCTGTTGGTGTGCCTGGAATGGGCATCCACGTTTGGTGGAGCGCCGTATGCTGCAGCATGCGAGGCTACGACGCCTCCCGCTCCCGTACCTCGAGCGACACTGCTACGCGAGACTCTTGGAGCGATTTCGTTATTGGCTTGCGACGTCAGAGGAGGGCTACATGAGGCCACGCTTAGGCTAGGTGGGTGATGGCACACACTGGCCGCTTCACACTCCCTACGCCTCGCTATTTTGCACATTGCGCTCTGATAGGGTCTGTCAGATGTAAGCCTTCTTCATCATCATAATTTCCTCTCCACCGTCAAGGCGTCCACATGCACCTCATTCCCACCACCCGTCCTCCATAACCCTCCGCATAGCCCTCAGCCTTCGCGGCAATGTTGAACAAGCTGCGTATTTGCACCTCCGCAATAGGGCGCTCACGCATTCGGCTGCTTGTATATAGGGTTTCTCGTCCTAGATTCATTGCTGGAAGGTGAACCGACCCGGCACCTCCTGCTTACCACGGACACGGCCGCCGCCGCCTCAACGGCCTCTGCCAGCACGAGTGGCATGTCGCTTTGGTACCTGTACCGCGGCCTCACTACTGAGAAGACCATTGCCTCGGGGCAGCCAATCCTCTCTGCTCTCCTGCACGTTGCCACGGACGCGATGGCCAATGCCGCCGACGCCGGCGACGCTGCAGGTGCTGCTCTGATGCGCTCAAGGGCATTGAGCACACCCGCCCACACGTCGGGGCTCGATATGGCATGCCGCATTGCTGCAGACACCGTCAGAACATGCCATCGCACACTCGGCCATGCACTGACCTCGGGTGTCCAATTTCGGGCCTTCCCTTGGCCCAACCTATGGACGGCCGTCTTAGCCCTTGCTCGCGCTGTCGGATCCTCCGAAGAAAGGCTGCGCGTTCCTGAGGCGACTGCCATCGCGGCGCCGCTGTTTTCCCTTCTAAGCTTGGTTATTGCACGAGGAGCTGATCTTGGGGTATCAGAGTTCGAGGAGTTGGCGCAATCGATTGCTATCCACCACCCGCAACTTTGCCGGCTATTGCGTGCCGGTCGAGCTGCGGCCCCAACCGCAGGCACCGGAGCCGAACCCTTCCTCACAACCACGCCTATTGTTAAGGTACGTGCACGCCTTCCTATATGCTAGTCCCCGCGACGATTCGTCGCGGACATAGACTTCAGTATGTCGCATTGCAAGTAGTGGGCGCGTGTAAACGCCAATGTCTACCGACCTTCGATGCAGCCATACGGCTCCCGGACGTCTCCCTCGAGAAAAACAAACGAAGTTGGGGTTTTGTCGTGTCAATCTCATCAGCTCTTCTCCTCATTGTAGGTTCTTGATGCCTTCACAGCTTTAGGTCCAGATGCTTTAGCCACAATGTCAACTGGCGAGGCGCTCTCTCGACTGCGCAAGGCGACTGCCTCGTCGGGCGATCGTGCTGCTGCAGTCCGGGTACCCCCGTTGCCGTCGCCTCACGCACGCGATGCTTTCTTACAGTCACTAATGCGTCACCTCATCTCACATTCCCGTGAAGATGGAACCGTAGCGCCATTGCATATTGAGGATGCACTTACCCACAATGCTGCTACGCACATGTGAACAATGGATCTCAGCCTGCTACGAGGCTCTTCATATCCTCGTCCTCACGATTGCGGAAAACTACTCCAACGTGGTGCTCGGTCTATCGCTAGGCAGTCGACGCCGAGGATAGTCAGCAGCGGCAAGTGCATTGCAATAGGCTTTACTATCTTGCCTTGCGAGTGCCGTTGCTGTTCTCTCCGTGGCTAAGCTGCCATAGTTTCGTGTACTACTAGCTTATATTCGTCGGCAGGAGGCCACGGGAGCTGGTGGATGATACTCCAAGACTTACGTTCATGGAGTTGCATACGCAATCTTCAGGTGGATGATACTCCAAGACTTACGTTCATGGAGTTGCATACGCAATCTTTATGCTCGACAATAATTTGTAGGGCGGTCAAAGGTCAAACACTAATTTATAACTACTAACATTGGGGGGGAGGGGCTGCATTTTTTGACCGTTCTCCGAAGCCCAAGAAAAACCTCTAGGGGGCTTACCTGCCGCCATAAAAATTGCCGAGGAAAATGGTGGGTTTTACCGCCCCCCTCGCCCCCCTATAAGGGGACGGGAAAGTCCATCTCAAGATGGAACACCCCTATCTAAGAGGATGGGTCCATCTCGGGATGTGAAAAGTCCATCTGCGAATGTTAATGTTCTTTATATGACACGAGCCATCTTTGAGATGCGCTGCATCTCAAATTCTCACGTGCCATCTCCAAAGATGGAGCATCTTTACAGATGGCTGATCTCCATCTTCGAGGTGCGTTTGTGCGCAAGATGTTTACTTTGGATCTAAGAGACGTACGCATCTAATAGATTGGCTTTTAGCATTGTTGAGAGAGCCTTGTCCGCAAGATGTGCCTCAGCCACCTTCGAGATGGGCGCATTTCAAGAAATGGGCGTGCAGCATCTCTTCCATGCAATCACATTTGAAATGTAACCAAGCCATATCAAGGACGCGCACATCTCGATAGAAGGGCAAGTGGCATCTCTCGGATGGAACGCATCCTGATGATGAGCCCGAGCCATCTTTGGGATGATAGGATCTACAGATTGGTGTTCCCTTTCTTGGAGATGTCTACATCTACATGGTGTGCCGGTACCATCTAAGAGACGTGAGCGCCAAACGAGATGCGACGACTCATCTTGCGGATGCGCAGGCAGTGCACGACTCCCGCTACGCACTGCTGCTACTACTGCCACGACGGTGGAGGCGTGCACACAAAGTAGAAGCCCCTCCACGGCCCCTGCCTGTGTGTCCTTGCCTCCGCAGCAGCGGCAGTTAAGCGCCAGGGCGGCAGGGTTGCAAGACTACCGGCGCTCCGCTCGTTCGATCACGCGGAGTTGTAACGCAACGACACACGGAAGCCTGTGAGAGGTGGGATGGTGCAGGGCCATGAGTTGCAAGGCAACGACACACGGACACGCACGGTCGTGGGGAGGTGGGGTGGCCTCACTTGGTGCGGCAGGCTGTCCGAGAGCCCACAAAGTCCTTGATGTACTTGTGGTGGCCAGGGAGCTGCTCCAAATTGTCCATGCGCCCGTAGCCGAGCTTGCGCCTCTTCTCGTCGTCGGGCTTCTGATGCGGACCGTTCCATGGGTTGTCCTGAAACTGCATGGAGGGTGACGAAGTGGCATTCGGGAAGAGGTGAGTGCGAACAACATGGCGGCGGGCATCATTCGCAAATCTAACTCGCCCTGGGCATCTAGGGTAGTGCTAGTCGGCAAGAAGGATGGCTCCGTGCGCTTCTGCGTCGACTATCGCGACATTAATTCGAAGCTGCGAATCTCCGATAGCCCTCTCCCTCTCACCGTGGAGGCTATCGATCGTCTCTCGCGAGGCCAAGGCTCCAGGGACTCGCTCTTTTTGTGCCTCCTGGACCTGGACCTGGCTTCTGGTGCATGCCAATCAAAGAGTCGGACAAGCCTATCACGGCTTTCTGCACTCATCGGCAAAAATACGAGTTCAACTACTTACCGTTCGGCGTGCAGTCCGGCCCTTCGTACATGTGCCGCCTCATGGACGCCGTTCTCCAAGGCCTCGCTTGGGACGTCTGCATGCCCTACTTGGACGACATTGGCGTCTGGTCGACGGGTACTGGCGCGACGCTTGATGAGCGCATTGAGGCCTCGTTCGAGCAGATGCTCCACCGCCTCGATCTCGTACTCGAACGCTTGCGTTGGGCGGGGCTGTCGTGCAAAGCGACGAAGTGCCTCCTCTTCGCGATCAAGGGAGAGTACCTAGGCCACATTGTCTCCCGACGTGGCCTGGAGATGGACCCCAAGAAAATCGAGGCGGTGCGCTCAATTGACCCGTGTCACATTAATTCGCTCGAGAAGGTCCGCTCGTTCCTCGGTCTGTGCTCGTACTACCGCCGTTTCATCAAAGGCTTCGCGCATATTGCGGCTCCCCTCACCGACCTCACTCGCACCGGAGTTGATGTCGCCCAGCAGTCGCAGTCCCCTGAGTGCCAGGCGGCCATCGCCCGCCTCATCGAGCTCATCACCTCTGCTCCAGTACTCGCCGCACCGCGGGCCGACAAGGAATTCATCGTGAAGACTGACGCGGCGAGCACCCTGGGGATTGGGGGTATACTCTCGCAGACCGACGACCACGGCCACGAGCACGTGGTGGCCTATTACGGACGGCGGCTAACGTCCGCCGAACGCCATTGGACCACCACCGAGGTGGAGCTTCTGGCGGCGCTCGAGAGTATTCGCAATTGGCGTCCCTACTTGTGGGGCCGTCACTTTCGGCTCGTTATCGACCACCAAGCGTTGCGATGGCTCCATACCATGCGCGATACGGTGCAAGGAGGTCCAGCTTCCCGCTTGATGCGTTGGAACCTCAAACTCTCCGAATATCGCTTCACCGTCGAGCACAAACCCGGGGCTAATCACAAAGACGCTGATGGCGTCTCGCGGCTGGTCGCGGCAGACGAGAGGACCCCAGTGGTGTCCGATTCTCAGCAGGGGGGGAAGCAGCCGATAGCTGCTGCGACCACCGTGGCCGCTATTCCTCCGAGTCAGCGTACCACCACCGCCCATAGCCTCCAGTCACAGGAGCGTTCCGAAAGGTTGGCCGCCACCACCAGGGACTCAATTAATCTCTCCTACTTGGACACCGGCACTCCAACTACCGCGGTGCTGCGGAAAGCGCAAGACGACGACGATGATTGTCGCGCACTTGCCTTGGCCGTCACCGGCGCGTTGCCTGCTTCCGGCCTAGACCATCGCCGCCTGTGCTGGTTAGCCCGGGAGTCGAAGCGGTGTCTGCTACAGTCAGGCCTCCTCTACAGACGAGTTCCTACGAAGGAAGGCGAGGAGAAACTGTGTCTTTATGTGCCACGCTCAATGCGCCGCGCATACCTCGAGGCCTTTCACGATCATCTGTGTCATCTAGGCGACAACCGCATGGCGCGCCTTCTTCGAGACCGATACTTTTGGCCGGGCCTTAACGCTGACGTGTCAGCGCATGTACGCCAGTGCCACGAGTGCACTTTGGCTAAGCCTCCGTTCCGCAACCCAGCGGACCCTAAGGGGCCTCAGGTTGGCATTTACCCGTTTGACATAGTTTACTGCGATATAGTCTCGATGGCTCCGACGCACGATTTCATTAAGGGCGTCCAAGGTTACGACAAGCTGTTGGTTTTTATTGACTCACTTACTCGCTGGGTTGAAGCGGTCCCCTTCCACGGAGATCCTTCTAGCGCAGACGCACTCGATGCCTTTATGGCTAATGTTGTGGCACGCCACGGGGTTCCAAGGCAGCTACGCTCAGACGCCGGTAGCAACCTTGCTAGTCTACTCACGCACATGATTCTCGATCGCACCGGAACCGACCTCAGGCCCAGCACTCCTCACTACCATGAGAGGCGTCTCCCGACTCTTGCTTGAAGGCGCGGGACTTCTGCACCGTCCCCGTTCTGACACTTCGTCCGCCGCTATTGCGTAATGTGTGTGGGTGTTTTATCCATTTGTGTTGTCTGTTTGTGTACGGGCTCGACAAGAGGACAGCTTCCGCTGCCCTTTGAACACGCGTATGGAACCACTTAGGGGCGGCCAGCGTTTGTAGCCAGTACTTAGGCATTCCATATACTTTGTAGTTTACCACTGACGCTCTCCCAAATATCGTCATGTAATTGGTAACTGGTGCTAGCCTATGTACCTTTTTTGTCTGCCAGCTTCGACCAGAAGGGTTTGAGTGCCTCCGGCGCGCCTTGAGGGACGCCCAAGATGGTCAGGTATTCTTCGTCGTTTACGTTTATTCAGTTGTATTTGTATTTTCTCATGTCCCACGGGAGCTTGCGAAGTCTTTGAGATCCCATCCTTAGTCCTTGAAATTTATTTGTGTTGGTTTTGCCCCCCGTCGCTCTTTTGTGCAGCTCGACCCACTGTGCAGTGGATGCTGGGGCTGGGGCTCACCCCCGGCCCCCCTTGCCTCTCCCACGCGCGCCTCGCTCGCCACTGGAGCCGCCCAGCGGCCTCTGTATGCCAGGCGACCAGGGAAGGGGGGGAGGGGAGTCAGCTCGAGGGCAGGCCCAACGCAGGCGTGGGAGTGCGGCTCACGACCCGCGCCCACTGGGGGGCTGGGTCAGATTGTTGAATAAGGTAGGGGCTGAGGTTTATTGTACGGGCCCACCCCGGGGGGTGTCCGCGATGGAGAGAGGGGGGCGCGAAGCCCCCATTGACCCCCACTTATAAAAGTAGGTTGGCCAGACATTGTCATGAATGGGGATGAATGAGGAGGGGGGTTAACGATGAGGGTGTTTACAGTGAGGCGTGAATGGTGGGGTATGAATGAGGGGATGAAGGGGGCGGGGGAGGGCAAGTGTGAGCTCTCGGAAGAGCGCGGGAGAGAGGGCGGGCGACAGTCGATGGAACGGGACGTTGTGTGTTAGGCAGCAACGCACTTCGAGGCGTACGTGCAGGTGCGTTCGTGGGTTGTCGTGAACGTGCTAGGCTAGCAGCAGCAGTAGTAGTGGTAGTGGTACTAACGCTCAGATATCTCAACACAAGACATTGGAGCGGAGTGCATGGGTGTGGGCATTTCGCGGTCGACGCCAGCTGCAACGTATCTGGAGCCCTACCGCCTCAACAAAAGAGAGAAATCGCTATAGACTCTGCGTCTTTCGTGTCACGTGCGCCCTAGTCAGCCCCAAGCCACAGGTTGGCGAATACCGCTCACGCCTGGTGAGGAGGCTCGGCCTCCGGATCATGATGAGCCTCTCCATCAACGACCACCTCTACCTCGACTTCCCCTGGCAGCAAGCCCCGAGCCCACACCCTTGCGCAACTCTGCAAACACACCGCCTTGCGTACGTGCGTGCTCTCCTAGTGCATCCCCGAGTGCATGAGAAATGGCATCGCTCTTTTCGCGCCGGCGAATGTCCCACTTTGCCTCTGCAGTCTGTCGCGTTAAAACTTCGTCACCTGTGATGAAGTGGCCATCGCGATTGAATGTGCCTTCTCTATAATCCTCGCGTGTGATGAGGCATATGCGACGCCCTGTATCGAGCTCTAACCTAATTGACAACGTCGGGTGGAAGAACAGTCACTGATGGGATCGGAATCTGGTGATTGATGGTGCTAATAGCCACCGCTCTGCCAACCATAAATCGTCGTTACTGAGCTGACGCGCGCTACTGGACAGCTCGCACCATTCATGACCCGAGGGCAGAATATTGTCGGCGGTAAGGCCTCGCCGTACAGCCATGACAGCGGAGTGCGAATCGCGCCGAGCAGCCTCTAAATCAACTAGAATCCTTGACGGATAATTCCGTCCGAGAACGACGCGCGCAGCGGCGCGCATAGCGAACGGAGCTTCCCATGGACAATGAATGTATTCCACCGGAAGTAGAGCTAGCTCTGGAATCCAACGGCGAACATAGTCGCCATCTGGATCACAAGATTTGGCCGCGAAGATTGGATGCATCACAAAGTTCCACTGTTGGAATGCGGGGGATACAGGGTCAAGGTATTGGAGAACTAGTCGCGGTATGTGAACTTCGGGCTAGGACTGTTGCGCACTTGGTCAAACCCCGAATGTCCGCCGTTTTGCCACATGAAAGCCGAAATGGCGACATCGGCGTCAACGAGAGTATAATCAAACCATTTAAGGCCGTGCCGCCAATCCAGGTTGAGGAACTCAATCAAGAATCCCGCGACAACGTGTCGCATATAATTTGGAATCCAACCTGTGCTCCATAACTGCCGCATTGCAGCATCCACTAGCGGGTAGCCCGTCATCCCTGCCTATCGAGACGAGACGTGACAAGAACGAGGGATGTCAGTGCAGAGAGGTGGTATGCAAGAACGCGCGATCTTTGGATGATGTTCACACGGCCACGCCTCTCGGACTACTATTCGGGCAAACACAAGGCGACATTCCTTATCACAATGTCAGATCGCTATCTCTAACACCTTCAATGTTTATGAGGTGTTCTTCACTCAAGCGAGTTTAGAGCGAGCTACGGGAACGACGCACTGACTGAGACATGCGAATGGCAGGGGAAAGAGTTCGGCTCCCTCGGCCCGTCCGTCGAGCGACGGTGCATTGAAGGGTGGGCACCAGCTTGGTATGCACCTGCCAAGCATGAAGGGCCTTTTCGTCCGAGGACCACCTTTGCTTCTCGAACCATGGCCGGAAAGACACCGATTCGAGCGTAGGGAAGCGCCACAGAGCCCAATATGCAAGGTCACGCCATGCGAGCTTTCGCAGAAAGGTCGAGCAACCGCCGGCTGTTTGACCGCCAGATTTGTCATCCACAACACCAACTACACTGAGCACAGCATGGAGCACTTGCCTCGAGGTAATCTCACCAAATCTTATGTGCGGGGATAGTGCGGAAGTCCCACACTCGTCCGCACGGTGGCGTCGACGCCCGTTGAACGCCGACACGAGCCCGCTACGAACGAACGCCTCCAGGGACGCTTGAGCCCCTCTCTCTCCCACTGTAAATGCGGAGCGAATTCCCACGGCCCAGTCGACGAGCTCAGCCCTAGAGCTGGAATTGTGGGTGAGCGAATGTTGGCTCTGCTTGCCCCCGCCAGCTTGCTTGTTGCCCCGCCGAACCGGGAGCTTTCCTAAGTGAATGTCGGCGAGAGCCAGCGATGATGGCCATTGAAGTGGCCGCTGCAGCCGAGTCGGAGCTGGCAGAGGCTCGGCGGGATGCCGGAGGTTTGCAACCGCACTGAGGAAGAATCCGACTGAGCCGAAACCGTGCGATTCACTTCGCTCGTCGGGGCGTGCATCGGCCTGCCGTAAGTGCAAGAACAGAGGTGAGTCTACAGAGCGGGAGTGCAAGATGGGGGCTATAAGAGGCCTAGTGCAGCTCCTCTGGTTACTGCGAGCCTGCGTGTCGATGCGGCTGCCGACGGTGCATGGGGTGCGATGTGAAGGACGGCTAGAACCGCGACGCAGTGCATATGCTTCGACTCACAGGGTCGTAGAGTACGTTGCCTTCGCACTGTGTTGCTCGTATGCCAGCATCGCTCAAGGCGGTGACCACAGACGCATCCCGAGCGACGAACCAGGGCTCGTACGTTTTGTTGAAAAGCACCTCGGACGCACCAACCTCTTGAGCAATGCTTAGGAGCTGCGCCGCCGAACCTGACGCCGTTGCAAGGGAGCCCTCTTTGGCACCCGCCATCGCGTGTACGCCCTCCTCTGCCATGCGAATCACGAGTGCGGAACCGAGCGTGAGTAGCGAGTGCTGTAGGCTCTTTATTGAATGGCGCATCCAGTAGGCAGCAGCGCCAACCACCTGAGAGCGAGGGGAGGTAAAGGATGCAAGTGAGGTTTGAAAAAGAACTGGGTTCAGTAGCATCGCTTCTCTCCAACCGGGCTTCCCACCCCGCGTTGACCGTTTCTCTCATCAAAAGAGGCCTCAATGGCTTGAGCGTGATCATTTTGATAGAGTGCCGAGGGCAAGCATCCTCTCCCACCGGCGAGGAGCCCTTTTTCGCCGCCGACATTTGCGAGCACACTGCTGGCCCAACGTCACGGCCCTTCTTCCCATATCCCGGTGTACCAACAACCATGATTCAGCCGACCCCAGAGCCTCCCCATACAGCGCGCACCGGCCAGCCGCCTTGCTCGCTCAGCGGCGGTTCAATATACACCGGAATGACTGGAGCTTGACGCTGAGCGGCTTCATAAAGGGCGGGATTATCCGCAAGACGGAGGTCGCCCGAGCGAAACCACACAAGGACGGGAGGAAAATCAGAGGTGTGCCGATGTGGGGTGCCTTTGTCCTTAGGATCAAACAAAATCGCTGGTGGGGGAAGCTCCGGGAGACTCCATGACGGATTCTCTGGGCTCACGTGTTTTGCAGTCACAACGGGGCGAGGCGCGCGCGGTGGAGGCAGCCAGTCGCCGCCTTTCCTTTGCTGTTTAAGTTCCTTGCGAGGGGTAGGCTGGGATGAGCTTGATGCTCCTTCAGCATTAGAAGAATCCTGGGTCGCACACGTGCCCCCACCTTCAGCTCCATTGGTAGACGTGTTGGCTTGCATCCGCCGCCGACGTTGACGAGCCGGGTTATCCACTGGAGGCCTGATCCCTGCATCCGCATTGCACTCAGCACCAACATAGGTAGAGTGCTGCAATGAGCCATCGCGCCGGGCGATTCGGGAGCGCCCGTCAGCGGTTCGCGAATGGGTGCCAACAGGTGCTATAGGCTGAAGGTACGCGTCCTTGAGCACCAGGCTGCCCCCCGAGCACCCATGCTTCATAGCAGCGCCACAGCGTATCGACGGTTTCGCGCAAACCTCGTCCTGATCCGTACCACGCTGGCTCGCGCGATGGATCTCGAGGCTATCCTTGAGCGCCCAGGCGAGCTGCTCCTCTTCTAGCTGCTGCTGCCTGGCAAGCTCCTCCGACTGGCGGAGAGCCATCGCGATCATCTCGGACTCCTCGTCTCCGACCATCGCGGTGAGGGGAAGTTTCCGTGCGCCTTCGCCTTCCACGCCTTCCCCAACCTTCGATGAGGGATACTTTTCTACTTAGCATCAAGGCTTGTATTAATTATGGCCCGCCCGGCCTAAGGGCGAAGAAAATTTTTCGGGATATAAGGCCTTATGGCTTTGGAAATCCGCATTTTAGAAGTAAGGCCTTACTTTACGTAAGGCCTTACTTAAGGGCTTACATCGGGGCATCCACAATGACCTTATTTAACCCTAGTAGAGCCGTAAAAACGGGTTTTTAGGTGCCAGCGGTTCGGCTAGGGTGACCCGGGGGGGCAATATTTTGTGGTTGGCAGCAAGCACATAGGCAGTATTGGGCTTGCTAAGCAGCATGACACCGGTAAATAAGGCTATGACCCCTTTTTTTAAGTGCAAAAAACGCGAAAAGGCGAAAATAGCCAAGAACGTGCAAAAACTTCTAACTACTCGATAAGGCACCGATGACAAGAAAAGAAGCACTGGAGATGGTAGTACGAACCCACCCCCTCACGACAAGCGAAGCATCTGAACTGGGGACGCTTGGGCTTGTCTATGCTGCACTCACTGTACCCACAAAGACCCTTTTGAGCGGCCACTCGCTGTGCCTTCTTCGGCGGACCTCGCGAGCTGCCTCCCAACGGTGACTCAACAGGATGGCGGGGGTCTGGGTCCCAATCAATGGGGCCCGAATATGTGCTAGTTGAGTGTTTTGGGAACTTTCTGACGGATCCGAGGTTACCACTGCCTCGGATGGGAACGGAGGGAACGGAAGGGAAGCGGCGAGAGGCGCGGCGGAAGTTGGGGAGTGGCCAATGACGGGCTGGACCACCTCCTCAGCAGAGAAAGGCGGGAGGACGGGCTTGGGCGAGGGCGAGCGCGACGACGGAGCGGACATGGCTGGGCGGATCGGGATGGATAGGCTGGGGCTGAGGGATTGGAGAGGTTTGGTATTGAGGTAGTATTGAGAACGAGGGACGAGAACGGGAACGAGAACGAGAACGAGAGCGACGAACGAAGAACGACAGACGACAGACGGCTAGGGGCCGATGGACCGACGAGATGACCTACACTCACGTCAACACTCTCCACACTAACGTATCCCTATCACGGAACGCACAGGAACCCGCTGGCAGATCGAACAAGGAAGAGAATGCCGACAAGAGAGCGACGGGGCGACGGACGATCCGACGGGGCGACAGTTACGCACAGGAATAAGGAGGGAATCTTTCGAAAACCCTTAAGTGATTTGATGAAGACCGAAGTAAAATAGCGCCACGATATAATCCAACGGCCAACACCTGAGGGGGAATCAGGGTCACACATGGGGGCGGTTCCTTGCACCGGCGATACCTGATCGCGCGACTTAGCCTAAAACGCGAGGAGCGCGCAAGGAGGTGAGCCAGGTGAGGGGCAAGCAGGCGACAAAGGAGGCGATAAAGGAGGCGAGGGCAACAAGGGCGAATGGACGAATGTAGGACACTGCGACGGTGACTCGTGGCTAGCCTGCGAGGAGGGAACGCAAAACAACTTCTAAAACAAAAAGGTCGATCGCGGAAATTCCTGAAATTTCCTCAACCTCAACCGTGAGATCGTCATTTTTCAACCCTGATAAAAACCCTGTTGCCCTACATGCTACATGTTGGCCTTGTTGCTTGTTGCTGCTGTGCCTGCTTGTGCTCAGCTGTTGGGAGGCGGTAGGGAGGCGGCACGAGAAGTGCCTCGTGCGCACCTTGGTCGGGGGGTCGCCCTCTCGCGGGCGCTTTGAGCTTTGAGTGCGCGGGGTCGAGCATGGCTCGATCGTCCGTCGCGGCGGGGGTGGCGGCAGGAGAGGAGGGGAGCGGCGCGCGCTCCATGACCATGACCCTATTGCTATTGTTTTAACAATAGTTGTTTGGAGAACGGTCAAAAAATGTCACCCCCCATATTAGTAGTTAAAAACCCTGTTTGACCGCCCTAAGAGAGAGCTTGGGCGGTCTAGGAAGCGTGCGCGACGGAGAAGGAGAAGGGGTAAAAGGCTAGTGGCTAGTGGCTAGTGCTAGTGGCTCCTGTTTCGGTGGAGTTTTGTTTTCTCCTTCTCTCCTCCGGTCTACATGCGCCCCCTCGCTGCTCCGTCGCCGTTCACTAGCGCAAACGAAAGC
The DNA here is from genome assembly GCA_018136815.1 of Isochrysis galbana. Lineage (NCBI taxonomy): Eukaryota > Haptophyta > Isochrysidales > Isochrysidaceae > Isochrysis > Isochrysis galbana. The sequence goes on from CM030935.1 coordinate 3,954,593, forward strand.
CCGCTGGTCACAGGTCAAAATCTAAACTGCAACCTTTGAGAAGCGCGACGGCATCGGGCGGGTTGAGCTGGTGCAGGTCGCGAGAGCAGGAGGCGTGTGGGCCCTCGTGCCCCCTCCACGCCCCACGTGCTAACTTTAGGAAAGGACGAGCTCCCTGCAGCCACTCGATGCTCCCCCTCGTGGCGCTCAGCCTCTCTCTCCTAGTCCCCTCGCGGATGGGCGGCTCGCGCCGGTCGAGGGAGGTGCGTATGGCGGCGTCAAAACTCGCATTCACCAAGTATCACGGGCTGGGCAACGACTTCATCCTCGTGGACTGCCGTCAGATGAGCGAGCCGCCCATCTCGCCAGAGGAGGCGAGCGATGTCTGCGACCGCAACTTTGGCGTGGGAGGTGACGGGGTGATTTTCGCGCTGCCACCGCAGGAGCCCGGCTCTATGTGCACGATGCGTATCTATAACTCCGACGGCTCTGAGCCCGAAATGTGCGGTAACGGCATCCGCTGCCTCGCACGCTTCTTCGCATCGCTCCAGGACGTTGAGTCGACTTACACAATCGATACACTCGCCGGGCCAATCCGGCCAACGCTGCTCGAGGATGGCACGGTGAAGGTTGACATGGGCGAGCCGATACTGGATGGCCCCACTGTGCCCACTACGCTCCCTTCCAACGCTGATGGCTTCGTCATCGCCGCCCCGATCTCAGCCGGTGGTGTTGACCTCACAGCAACATGCGTTTCGATGGGCAACCCTCATGCGGTTATCTTCGTGGACGACCTCGAGGCGATCGATTTTGAGAAGCTTGGCCCGCTCCTCGAGTCTCATCCGGTCTTTCCCGCCAAATGCAACATTGAATTCGTTCAGGTCCTATCGCGCACCCACCTCAAGATGAAGGTATGGGAGCGCGGCGCAGGCCCGACGCTAGCGTGTGGGACTGGTGCGTGCGCTTTGCTGGTTGCAGCTGTGCTCGAGGGGCGGTCAGAGCGTTCCGCGACTGTCACGCTCCCTGGGGGGGATCTGTTTATCGAGTGGGAGGAGTCGACGAATCGATGCATGATGACGGGCCCTGCTCTCCGCGTCTTTGCGGGCGAGTATATGCCTGAGGGCAAGTAGAGCGATGCCGCGTCTCCTCCATCCCAGAGCATTTCGACACGAATGACTTCCATGCGAGCGAGTGGACTCCACACGTATCTCACGTTGTGCATGGCGACTATGACCGCACTACCCCGATTGTCATCGTGCGTTGTGGACAGTGCTTGGAGGGGAAAATTCGAAGCCTTACTCCTCAACTAATCTTATGATTGGTCACCATGGCGGGGGGCGTCCCGCCCCGGCCCCCACTCTCCCACCCCCCTCATGGAGGGTGTCGCCACTTGGCACGCAGGAGGCAACTTTCTTCCAGAAGATAGGATTGAACTAAGTTTATACTAAGTTCACATGGGGGAGGCGCCTCGTGCTACTACGGCTGCCCTCCCCCACTGGCCCCCGGGCTCCAACTCCCCTCCGGGGGGGCCGTCGGTCAACCTCAGAATCTGCCTCCTAGCATGAGCTGAGCACTCACAATCCTGACCCAGACCCCCAGTTGGCGCGGGTCAGGAGGCGCACTCCTAGCCCCCCTCCTCGGTACTCTTTCTGGCGTGAGTCGCCCGACGTAGGTCGGTTCGCCTCACTGGGTTTTCCCCCATTGTCATTTGTGGGGAGTTATAATGGGTAATGGGAGGGCCCCGGGGTCTGCGAGGGGGGAGGTTTGAAGGGGTACATATGTGTTTGTATCAGTGGCATCAGCACGCGTCAAGGCGTACGGGCAGGTGCGCCGAGGGGTGTCGTGAGCTAGTACCGGGTACCGGGCTAGTGGGAGTAGTGGTACTAACGCTAACTACTAACTAACGCTCAGATATTTTATTACATAGACTATAATAATAAAACACCTGAAGCTTCAGGCTACTTTCGCTAGCTGTAAAGGACCACGCACTCACGGCACTTTCTAACTCCATCGCCTATACCCCAGTGTACTCACTCCTTTGCACTACCCCCTTCATTTCTTTGTCTTTGGTATGGGGGGGGGCGCGTGCACTACGTCGGGCCAAACAAATGCAAGGGGCGGGCTGGGGCAGACCTGCTGGTGTGGTGTTCCTGTGGGGGACAAACGTAAACACCTCCTGCAAGTATCTAATCGTTCCCCTCGGGGGGGGCTCGGCCCCCGCCTTTTGGGTCTTCTTCGTTTGCCGCCGCTCTTTCACGGCGTCTGCCTGACGCGCAACCAAGGTGAGCAGGTGTCGTCCTGCGCACATATCGCAAAAGGGAGCATGAGCAGGAATTACCTTTTTTCGGGCCAGATTGCTTCTTTTTTTTGTCGCGCTTTTGTCGCCATTCTCTGCGTTCTCCTACGGGCGCACGCGCGCTGCGCGCGCTATGGCCCCTCTCCCCCTCTGAGGGGACCCTCGGCCCCCCCCAGAGGACCAGCTGGGGCAGCTCAGGGGGCGGTGGAGGCTGGGGCAGTGCCCCTGGCCTCTCCTGCCTCTCCCTCGATCGCCTCGCTGCCCTGGCGGGTGCCCTCCTGGCGGCTCTGGTAGTCTGTGTCTCAGTGGTAAAGGGGGGGGGTCAGTACGATTGGGGGCCAGTGCAGGCGAGTGCGTGTGCGTTCGGCGCGCGTCGCGCGCCCACTGGGAGTCTGGGTTGTTCTCTTGAGTGCTCAGCCACTGCCAAAAGGCAAGGGCTGAGGATGATTGTGCAGGCCCACCCGGGGGGTGTCTGCGATGGAGGGTGGGGTGCGCGAGGCCCCCATTGACCCCTACTTATAAAAGTAGGTTAGTTTATTACATAGGCTCAAAAGAATGCGAGTGACCGGGCTATCTCGCTCGTGCCAATCCGCGCGTTGGTCCCAACCGGTGACCCCCCACCCTCGCCTGTCCCAGCGCCAGGGTGTCCCTAGTTCCGGGAGGGTGTTTCGGGTACCCCACAAGGGGAGAGCTCACATTTCACGAAGAGGTCTCTCCATACGGAGTGCATGCACTGAGGACAAAATGGGAAAGAAAGCCAGAAGTGCCTAGTTAGCCGCGTTTTCACCAACACTTGTCGACGCTTCCCCTTCAGTGTTTCTGCCGCTCACGGCTGCTTGCTGACGCGCCCGCTTGGCAGCAATGTGTAGGACGCATGCCTTAGCACGATGAGAGGCATACATTGGTGTCGGCGCGATACGGAAGCAGTCACGCTCCCGGCATCCCGGGCACGCCCCGCAAATTATTATCCCTGTCTGAGCTTTGCAGGTGGCGATTAGGTTCACGATGGATTGAGCCACCTGAATGCAGAGAAGGTGAGATGAAACGTCATTGATGAAAGTCCGCTTTGCAACAGCGCCAAGGTCCTCACGACCTAGGCTTAGTCGGAGGTGTCCCCTTCCGTGCTTGTTCTGGGCCGAAGGCTTCCTTATGGATGGAACTCACACAACACGGCAACACAGCCAGGACGCAACGGGTGTGAGGACGGGACGGGATGGGCTCTCCGTTTATCGACGCACTCACCTCATCGGCTGGAGCAAGAACAGTGGCGAGGTCTGCTTCCATCCGAGCAACGAGCGCTTTGCCCCCCTCCCAAGCCGAAAGCGCCTCGGCTGTATCCCGAAGCAGTTTGCGCGCTCCCGCCCGATGAGAATTCCACAACTGCTTCCACAACTGAAGCTTTGGGTCGTCTGGCCTCGCGCCGAGCGCGGCAAGTTGTCCTCTGAAACGGTTTCGCTTTCGCTTCTTCTCCGCGCGCCTTTGTTCATGCAATTCAACCCGTGACAAGGCCGGCCCTTCCTCCCAATGCGCTGGGTCCACTCTTGCAAGTTCCGGCTTCGTCTGGGCGAGTCTCACTAATCGCCGCCGGCAAGCATCAGGAGTACGGCGCATCTGCCTTCCCAATTCGACCCATGAACGACCGGCGGCACGACCCTGGATCAGGAATGCATCCTCCGCACGTGAAAACCTTTGACCGCACACCGGAAGTACGTGCGCAGCCCCGCTTTCAATGCGCGCCTCCCCGATCGCGCCATCGAGTCCTTCCGCTTCATCATCAATGACGTCGGCACTAGCACGACCGGTATGGTGATCACTACCTACAACCTCAGCTAATACCCACTCGTCCTCCCAGCCAGATTCGCCGTCAGTCTTGTTTTCCAACACGTCAGTTGCCAGGAATTGTTCCTTTCCATCCCCCATCTCGTCCTCACCAACACCCCAACGGAATGGCTCCGGTTCCGGTGGGCTCTCTCGGTCTGCTTCCTCCACCTGCGCCGCCGCTCCTGCCGTTGTACATTCTCGGGCCACTGCTGCCTTGGATAGCAACGCCCACCGCAGTTCTAGTCCCAATGGTTCTCTGCCCAACACTTGCCTCAATCGCCGCACCGTTTTGGAGCTCACACCGACCCCACTACTCCGCCAGACATCACTGCTCGACCACTGAGCCGGCGGATGTGGTGGGGAGCCGTCAGCGCCCGTATCTGGCAAACTTGAGCCCAACGCCGAGGTGCCCCCACGATCGCTCGCGCACAACCTGCTTTGATTAATTGCTCCAATAGCAGCGCCTGCCCCGACTCCGCCACCCCTGTCTCGCATACTCGGAAACATCGATTCCGGCGTTGTCCACCGTCCATGTGTACTCACAGGAACTATGCGCCACATGTAAGCCTCCTCGTCCCAAATCTTGGGTCGGCCAAGAAGGTCCACAGGAGTCTTTCTCTGGCGAGCTGTGACCCCCCGTGGCGGAGCTCCCCGACTCGAGTCGGCCAGCAACGGTCCTGCCTCTTCCTGGTCTTTACTTTCTTCCTTGCCTTTACTTGCATTACGGCCCTCGGTAGCTTTTATAGAGGTCGTGGCTTGGAGCCTCCCGACTTCCGCTGTAGCGATTGCATCTTGGGAAATTCTCTTAGCGTTATCGGTACATGAGGCGTCTTCTGTCGCCACAGCGATGTGAGTTGCAGACACAATTGCACTGCTTCTAGACGCGGCAGTCTTCAGGTGCTGTGTTGGCACTTCTGCAGCCATCTGCGGTGGCACCGATTTTGACTGCGAGCCCGTTCCAACATTGCCATGTGGCTCCGCATCTCCACTTCCTATGTCCTCTCCTGTCTCTAAACCCACCTCCGACAGTCCCACAATCGATGCCCCAGCCTTGAAGCCAGGACGCCTGCATTGGTGCCCAAACTTATTACTCGGAAAGTTGAGAATGGCGTGATCGCCATTGTTTATCAAGGCGGCCGCATCATAAGCACGTGCTGCAGCCTCCTCATCGCGGAACGAGCCCAAACTGTGGTATTTCCCTTGCACCTTCACACCGGCCTGCCACCTGTATAATCCTCTGGGATGCACTCCACGATACTTGCTCACGCGTCGCCCCAGCTTCGTTGCAAAGCTGTTCTGCTCACCCTCCGCGACTGATGGTCCAACGTCTTGCTGCGCTCCATCTCCAGCACCATCACACTCGTCGGCGGCCCGATCTGCTGGCACAAGCATGCCCTCGCCGCCGAGCTCGCGTAAGGAGAAGTTGAGTATAGCTTTTCGGCCCTTCAGCTCAAGAGCCCGCCGGTCGTAAGCCCTTGCTGCTTCCATCTCCTCATCAAAACGACCGATCACGATGATTTGACCATCATGCGTGATTTGGGCCTGCCAGCGGCCTGCTCTTGTCCGGCGCACCCCACGATAACGACTCGCAGTTGACCCCTTTTGAGCCGCAGCCTTACTTGTGAGATCTGACATGGTGCCATCTACTACACTGGATCTGACCCCAACTGCACCAATCGAATCGCTTGTCTGCACATGTGGCCCTACTTTGTCCACCACATGCTCATTTGGGAAATTGAGCTTTTTCATCTTTTTTGGGCGCTCGGTCGATGCGCACTCAAGGTGTCTGCGCACAATCTCGCGGTCCCATGCGCGCTTCGCAAAATATTCATTAGAATAAATGCCAATGAGCTCGATCTTCTTGCCACGGCCTGAGCGCAGGTACGCATACCACCGACCATCCCCAGTGCCCACCACCCCATTGCTTGAGGAGCCCGGCTGCTGCGGCTGCGCGAGGCGCTCTCTCAGAAGGCGTTCGGCATCCTTGCGGACCTCGTAGTTGATCTGCTTCTTGGCGAGCCGAACGCCCCCCTCCAACGCCGACCCCAGGTCCCAGTCGAACTGATCTGAGCCGAAGTTGAGGAACGGTGGTGGACCACCGGTCGTCTGCCGCCGCACATGTAGCGCAGCGCGGTCGTAGGCGCGCGCTGCATCCTCTTCGCTGTCGAAATCACCGAGGTGGATGAGCCGATTTTTGCCGCCATCACCGCACACCACCAACTGCGCCTGCCACAGTCCGGCGCTCGCGGGAGAGACCCCCACGAAACGCGAGGCCCGCATCGCGCGGGAGAGGGAAGATGACTCGGTGGGGTGGCGGCCTGCAAGCGTCCTGAGTTTTTGTTTTTGGGGTTCACACTACGCACACTGACTAGCTAGCCCGGAATGGATGTATTTGCCTTGTAGTGATAATCTTATCCCTACACGCACACGCACAGCTAGAACGGGACGGGAGGGTGGGAGAGCGAAAGCCGGGCGCGTGGGCAGTTGAGCGGCTGTGAATGAAACCGAACATTCACACTACGCACACTGACTAGCTAGCCCGGAATGGATGTATTTGCCATTCACACCACGGAGAAGCAAGGTACGCTGCTGCGACTAAAGAAGGATCAGCACTGGTCATGGACTTGGTACTCATGATCCAGTAGCCAGCCGAGCAAAGCGAAGGCTTCCGTGGAAGGACCCACCGTCGGGTCTATGTAGTGTTTGGCCCTGGTGGAGGTGCCCGGCGCCCAGCCGCCTAGCCAGTCGCCCCGAATCCGTGGCACCCTGATGGCTTCGGCCGCTGATGACGCCCCCGATCTGATAGAGTGCCCGAGGTCCCGAGGTACGCGAAGCCTTTCGGCGCTGAGATGCCGCATTGTCGCAAGGCTTGCGCCACCCAAGTCGACATGGCTGCCGTCGTGGGAGGCCTTTCTTGTGGCAGCTGGAAGAGGTACCGACCGAGTCGGTTCGCCGAGTCCGGCCTTGGCGGACATGTACATCTGTGCCAGGCGGACAATCTGCGGGATGGCCGACGGGACGTTATGAGAGGGTGGAGGGGCGACCGGTATACTCACGATTCGCCTCGTGGACACGTGCTTACTCTGCTTTTCCGTGAGGCGTAACCATAAGTATGCGGAGTCGATGCCGAAGTCTGACGATTGTAGCAAGGTGGTCGAATCCTGTCTTCCCATGAAGAGGAAGGCGAGTGTAACTGAGAAGGCGCGTCGGAGGCGTGTTGCCTCGCGCGTCGGGTCGGATAGTACCGGGGCCGCTAGGGCGTCAGCGAGGATGTTCAGGACGGCTGACGCCGGTAGCGGGATGCGCGAGTCCGTAGTGCGCTCCGCTGCCTGCGAGCGGGCCATGCCTCGGCGGACCAAGGCGATCTGTCGAACATGCGATGACTACAGGCTCGTAGGCAGAGGGCCGTTCGATCGAGCCGGCAGCTGACGCGGTCGTGAAAGGGTCGTTGATTGTTGCTTGCGGGAAGATGTCTGAAAGATCATAGTACGTAAGAGTCGGGTCTGAGAGGGTCTGCCATCGGGCGCTATGAGCGATGAGGTAGACTGAAGGTCGGAGGATTGCGACGCGTGGCGTCAGAGAGTAGAGACGAGGCTAGCTAGCGAACTAGTGGGAGAGAGGGAGAGTGCAGAGTGAGAATGAGAGCTTCTTAGGTCCGAGGTAGACACGGGAGACTACAACGAATGGACTCAAAAAGTCTGAGGACACAGAGCCACACAAACTAAACCAAACGGGGCGAAAACTAACCACATCTGGACGGACGGCCAGGCGTCGGCTCCAGGGCGACTCAGAAACGCGCAGACATGCGACAGAGGGGGTCCGACACAACGAGGGCGGACCTCGCTGAGGTCGTTTGCCTTCATTTGGTACCCCTCGTTTCCAAATACGCGATGCGGGGCCACCACGAGGGAGTCCCAATCCTAGGTGGGGCATGGCTCTGGCCCCTCCTGCCTCCTGCCTCTCTCTCACTGGCTCTCGCGCCCCTGCCGGTCGACAGGAGCTGGCTGGGGGGGTCCTGATAGGGGGGCCCAGAGGGAGGAAGGGTTGGTCAGAGCGAGAAGCAGGCCAACGCGGGCCAGGGCGCGCGTGTGCCTGACTCTCAGGGAGAGTCTGGGCAGTCTGGTTGAGTCCCCCCTGCATGCCAAGAGGCAGCGCAGGGGGGTGGATGGTTCTCGCCCCCCGCCCCCCATGAGGGGAGTCGAGAGAGTGGGGGGGGGGCGCGAGGCCCCCCTCCATGGCGACCAATCATAAGATTAGTCTCAACCTCAACCAACCTAGCAGAATCCTTTAATTTTAATTTTAATTTTAATTAATTAGGTTAGGATTAGGGTGGGTAGATGGGAGTACCATAAGCACTCAGCCACACGCCGTGCTGGTAGCGGTTAGCGGTGAGTTTGGCTTTATTTTTTTGTGTTTTTTACAAACGTCAAATGTGAAATCTTGTTAAGAATTTGGATCTTTTTATTTGGTGACTATCGATCTGAGGGTGATGTGTGATGTGTTTGAACTGGAGTTATATCCTAGCCAACCCCACTAGCTAATTGGACACAACTTTTCAGCCCCGGACTCCCGCCATGCCTGGCGAGCCAGGTGTCCGAGTGGTACCGGGGGGGGGGCATTGCCCCCTCCCCTCGATATTTGTCCTCCCCCCAGTGCAAGCACCGACCCTACGCACCCCAGCACACCCTCTCCTCGAGGCCTCGAGGCCACGCTGGGGGAAAACCCCTTTCGGGTAAAACAACGCAGGGGGGGGGGGGCACTCGTGAGTTTAGGGGCCTAGAGCGCTAATCTCCCTCGCCCGAGCGAGTGGCCGCGGCGAGCCGCGGCCCTTCCCTCCTGGCTCTGGCGCCCCCGTCTTCTCTTACCCAAACGGGGCGAGAAGACACGTAAACGCCGGAGGGGAGAGCTGCCGCTCCCCCTCCCCTCCCTCTTCCCTTTTCCTCCTCTCTTCCCTGCGGCGGGGGCCCATGGCGCGCGCCTGCGGCCCCTCGCTCAGGTCCCCAGATGGCCTGCAGGGCCTGGGAGCACAGCTCAGGGGGCAGGTGAGGCTGGGGCATGGCCCTGGCCCCTCCTGCCTCTCCCTCGCTGGCGCTCCGAGCCCCTGCGGGTCGACTGGAGCTGGCTGGGGGGTCCTGAACAGGGGGGCCCAGGGGGAGGAGGGGCTGGTCAGAGGAATGGGCAGGCCACGACGGGCCAGGGCGGGCGAGTCAGGCGGGCCTGTGGGGAGAGGAATGGGTCATCAGGGCTGTGTGCTCCTGGCAAGCCATCAGGCGTGCCAGGAGAGTGGGTGGATCCTCCCCCATGGCAGGGGAGGAGTGGAGAGAGAGGGGGGCTCGTGCCCCCCCATGGGCGAACTAAGTATAAACTTAGTTGGCCTAATCCTAACCTACCAGCATCCCCTTTCCACTCCCCCAAGTTCCTCCAAGCAGAATCACTAGGTGAGGGGGGGTCGCGCGCATTGCTTCGGCTAGCCGTGAGAGAGGGGGTAGGAGTTAGTGATGCCTCTTATCAGGCGCTGTTATGTCCCGTAAGGGGCCAGCGTCTTGCAGGAGTATTAAGGAGTTCACATTTGTATCTGCTGCAATCCGCCTCGCTCGAAGGACACCGGATGTCGATAAACGCACATACACATGAAAAGATGACGAGCAACAAGCACACATGGAATGTGAAGGTACGTGTGACCAGAAAGCGTTGATCACCAACATACCAAGTCCTCTGTCTTCACGGTCTCTCGTGCGCAGATCGACGACGGTCTTTACACCGTCCCAGCACACACATGTAAAATAGATCGCCATAGCTCCAGCATGCAAGCGCGTTCAGAGCAATGGGAGTGGGATTGCGATAACAGATTGCCATGTGGACCCATTCCGTCAGAGTGAATCAACTGGCATCGTTATCCACGTTCTATATCGATACGACTAGGTGGGACGCGTCGTACACACATCGATCAGGTCAATGCCGTCGTCATGGCTGCTTAACCTTTGATCGGGATGGCTTAACGCAGCGGATGAACGTCCAGAGCGTGCTGAGTGCCACGAACACTACCAATCCGAGAGCCTGATACCCCACGAGAAACCTGTCGATCGGAGTCTCGTGGGCTCCAAGGAGCTTGTCCAAGGCATCGAAGAACAGCTCGCTCGCGTGCGTGGCCGTCGCGAACGCGACGTCGAGAGCGGGGTGCATCAGGGCGCCGCCAGCCGCCAGCACTTTGCTCGAAAGACGAGACTGGAGCGCAATACATAGCAGGGAACATCGGCCTGAGGACCGACCGACCAGCTAAACTAAGTAAGGAGTCTGTTTTCTGATGTGTGACCAAGAACGTAGGAGCACGTACCAACTCTCATCTCTCCCTCTATGTCTCTCTCTCTCCGTCTCCCCCCCCCCCCCTCCCCCACCTCTCTCCCTCTCTCTCTACATCTGTCTCCCCCCCCCCCCCCCCCCCCACCCCCTCTTCTTCTCTGTCTCCCCCCCCCCCCCCCCCCCACCCCCTCTTCTTCTCTGTCTTCCCCCCGCCCCCCCCCCTCCGCTCTGTTTTCCGAAGGTTTCCGTCCGTGGCCCCCCCCCCCCCCCCACTTTACCCCCTTCGCGAACCCCTCCTCCCGCCAAAACCTGTATTCTTGGGGCAAGCACCCCGATTCAAGAGTATCCTATCAGAGGAGGTCTTGCACACGCTCCTATAATGGAGAGGCGCAGAGAGAGAGAGAGCGAGCAGGCGTGCGTGTGCTTGCAGTGTGGTCGAAAGGGCATCCGGCTGGCTGACCACCCTCATTGCTCCGTTCGCCTTCGTCCACTCCTTCCCCTACTGTTGGGTGGGGGCGACGAGGGTACACGGCCCTCCTGCTTCATGGAGCTCAAGGCACTCGGCCTTCCTCCTAATGTCATTGAGGCGTATGAGAGCGCTGGGGTGACGCAGCTCCACCCGTGGCAGCTGGAGGCTCTCGAAGTCCCTGGCGTGACGAGCGGAGGTGAGAACCGCGCTTCAGCAGCTATTATGGTGCACATCATACATTTCAGCCCAGGAGTTTTGGCTGCTTGACATTCACTGTTGCACTCCAAGGGTCGGGACACTCACTCCGCCTACCGATGCTAAAGAATTCTTCTCATAACAGATCGGCACTGCCATCTTCTGTAGAGTCCAATCTTGTGTATACTGCACCAACCTCTGGCGGCAAATCCCTGGTCGCTGAGGTTCTTGTCATCAAGCGGCTTCTTGAGGGTGGCCCCCGAGCAAAGGCGATTTTCCTCTTGCCCTATCGGTCCACTGTTGGTGAGAAAACGGCCCATTTTCGAAGAGTTCTCAAAGGAACGCAGGTAGGCTCTATTGCTATCCAATCAAAATCCGAACGCGCGCATCGCATAAGGGCCAGAGGCACAGTCTCCTTGCTCAATGTCTACTGCGTCCTTCCCTGGTGTATTGCATTCGTGCCACACTGCTTCAGATACGTGTCGCCGACTACTATGCTGGACTCGGAGCATTGCCTGTGTCTCCACGCTCGAATCTGCTTGTGGCGACCTTGGAGAAGGGCGCACTGGTCGTCCAGTCCTTAGCTGAACAAGGCCGGCTCTCAGAGATCGTAGCGGTGCGTAGCTGAGACAGGATGCTTGCACATTCATCGATTGTTCCTCTATGTCGCCCGATGTTCATCTTCGTCCCCATCTTCTCGCTCAAGCATTCCCTTCAAAGTTTTGCCGCTCTCCCTGAGCGCTGCCGCCCGGTTCCATACTTGCAGGTTGTAGCTGATGAAATTCACTTGGTTGGTGATAGCGCGCGCGGTGCGACCTTCGAGCGCCTACTCTCCAAGCTCGTCTTTTGGAGAACGAAGATGGCTGAAGCTGCATGTCCAAAGAAAGAAATAGTAGGTGAAAAGCGCTCGAGCTACGCGTCTGAAGCAGGTTTTCGACCTCAAATCATCGGCATGAGCGCGACTCTCCCAAATCTGGATGAAGTGTCTTGCTGGCTCCGTGCAGCGCAATATTCGGCAAATGCACGTCCAACTCCATTAACAGAATCGATAGTGCGCGCCGACGGGATGGTACTCAAAGCAAAAGATAGCCAAACTGGCCACAAGGACCCCGGAATATCAGGGGTCAGTCCCCGGAGCAAGATGCCTGACCCCGAGCAAGCACTTTTTGGTCATGCAGCATGCGCCAAATCCAGAAAGGCTCGCGTTGAGACCGTTTCAGCTGTTGCGGTTTCCGAGGCGGTGCCCACACGGTCGTTCAACATCTCTGCCGGCTCTAGTGACCGTGACTTGGATGCTCTCACGATAGCGATCTGCCAGTCTATCACCGACGTGGAGCGGGCGTCTATGATCCCAGTATCCGATGAACAAAATGTGAGTGCACGCATTGGCCGTAATCAAGGTCGGCGAACAGGAGGGGTGCTAATTTTCTGCCCCCAACGCTCGGAATGTGTTCGCGTGGCACGCGTCCTTAGTTACGCCATACACGGACGTTCGGCATCAACGAAGGAAGTCGTTGGTGCGGCTCCTACGACTGTCAGTACCGCTGAGCCCTCTTCAACTTCGACTGGGGCGTGGGCACGAAGCCGTCGCAATGCGATCTGCGAACAAATAGATGCGTTTTGTCCCGATGGCACCCCAACACTTGGGCTTGCAGAGGTGCTGCTTACCGGTGTTGCATTTCATCACGCCGGGCTGACGGAGGCGGAGCGTAAGTTGGTGGAGTCATGCTTCTGCGAAGGGCTCGTAGAAGTAATTACTGCCACATCCTCTCTCGCCGCTGGAATAAACTTGCCGGTGAGTTGCGTTTGCCATGGGACAGTGTGCGCCTAGCAACACGCGACTTGTGAATAGTCATTGTTAGCCCCGCCGACGCCTGTCCGCAGGTTCGAGCCGTTGTCTTTCGCAGCCTTCGGCAGGGGCTGACTACACTCTCTGCCACAGCCTACCGTCAAATGGCTGGGCGGGCAGGACGTACAGGAATGTGCGCCCATGGAGACGCATACATTATCGCCATGAACGAAGGCGAGGTGAGAACAACTCTAGCGTGCATTGGATTGCGTTATGATGTGCTATTCTCAAGCTGTTCCGTTTAATGATGCCGTGGCCGTGTCGACTCCCCTGCAACACTCCTCAGGTCCGCACAGCCCAAGCACTTATAACTTCGCCACTCCCTTCTGTCTCGTCGCCGCTGAGGAGGGCAACCGAAGAAGTGGCGCAGCTTCTCGTTGATTGCGTGACTGCCGGTTTGGTGAACGATAAGCATGAGGTTGCCGCGTTGCTCGGGTCGACCTTATTGCACGCGCAAGGTCCAAGAGAGGCCGCCGAGGTGAGTCGAGAATGTTGGGCTTCATTAGGCGGATATTCAGATGATGCTGGCGCGACTTGCTTTCGTGTCGACGTCAAGGCTCAGCTCTTGATGTATGCTTGTAATCCTGCAGTTCGCCGAAGCTCTACCTATGGACTGCCTTACATTACTCCACCCCGCTTCACCCCGCCTTGCGCCCTCAGTGCGGAGTTGCGGCGCTCCGTTGCCTTGTGAATCGTCGTATGCTGCGCTGCCATTCGCGGCCACAACACATGACAAGTGCTACTTCACCCTCTTTGCATCGGCTTGAGACACCGGTCGCGCGTCGCACACAACAACTTCCAACCTCGCAAACCATGTCGTCTAACCACCCGGAAGTTGGAGAGGCTACAACTCGCACAAGTCGTGGAAGCACCGGCTTCAATCACAACGGGGCCGAGAACCCCAAGCCTCTTATCTTAGACTCACCGCTGCCAGCGCAAGCACTTTCGGTCTCGCCCAGTTCGCTTCCACACGCAAGGTATTCACAAAGTGCTCGAGCTCCATCGCCAAAGGCCTTGCGTTTCGTGATCCCGAGTTCATTACCTGGGACCGAAGGTCGATTGAATCCGTCCACCCCACCTCCGGGACGCTCCACGCCCGCGTCCTGCGCACCGCCGGAGTACAGCGCCCGGGCTTCGCCGTCCGTGTTTAGCGAGTGGGTGGCGCTTCCATTAGGGCGGGCGGCAGCGGGTGCACAAGAAGGCGGGGTGCCCTTGAATGAAGTGGTTGGCGCGTTCGACGAGCTGGAGAATGTCAGGCGACGAGGGATCTATCTCATGCATCAGGTATGACGGCGCAGTGTTTCACACCTATCGTACACAAGATATCCTCCGCAGCGGCCTTCGTTTTTGCACCCTCGCCCATCATAAGCGTTGGAAGTTGCTAGGCCGGCCTATGCTCATCCTCCTAGTGTGCAAGCGTCAAACAACAACCCAAGCCATGCACCGCCCCCCCCCCCCCCCCCCCCCGGTTGGCCCGTCTCTTGGACTTGGCCACCCGATTGTAGGACTTTCACCTCCTGTACTTGAGTGTGCCACAGTCTCCCGCCCGCGTTTGTGCAAATCGTCGCGACTTTCCAGTCGACTGGCAGCGTTTAAGACAGCTTGTTGAGGACCCACGAGCAAGTGACTCGGCTCATCTTCGTGGTCTCGCCAAGCTCATTGATCTCGACTTTGACCTACTTGAAGAGCTCGCGCTCAGATCCCGTGACATCGACCCCGCACCTTTCACGTCGGGCAGCCAGCGCGCTGTTTCAGCAGCGCGCTGGGAGCGTTTGTGGCATGCGGTGTTGCTCTATCTTTTGATCACAAATGCAGAGCCCGATGTCATCCATGCCATCTTCACCACAACAAAAGGTGCGGGGGTCAAGTGCTCGAACCATGGGAACCCAAGAGTCCCTGGTCGAGGTGTCGGCCAAAGCTCTTCCCTTGGTGATGGGGACGATGAGGACAGAGAAATCGGGCAGATGCGGAGAAGTAGTGGATACTCGCGCGATGTGTCTGCAGTGGCCCACGGTGTCCCAGCAACATTTGTTCATGGGTCAAAGTTTGTCGATGCAGGAGTTTTTACCGAGTTTCGAGAAGGCGCAGCAAGACGAGCAGGAGACTTGGAGAGATTCTGCGACAGGATGGGAGAAAGCACGAGTGCGAGCCGAGGTTCGGATTTGGAGATTTCTCTATTTGCAGCAAGCACGAAGGCCGATGTGCCCCGGCTGCTTCAAGATGCCGAACGGATCGGTGAAGACTCGGCTTCGTGGGGGACAGATGGCGGGGGACAATCGAGTTGGTGGATACTTCGGGAGCTTCTGCGTGGGGTGCGTGACAGACTATGGAGCTGCGTTAGACAGGAGCTCCTGCCGCTCTTTCGACCAAGGCTAGCGGCAATGACACCGACAATAGCGAGCGCTCTCTTTAAGGTGATATCTCGATGCCCGATTTTGTCCTAAGAAGGCAGGGAGGTGGCGGGGCTAAGGCCCATTAAGCCGAGTATCATCCGTATCTTATCTGTGGTGGTGGCACAAGGAGCTCACCGCCTCGCTAATCGACATCGCACCCGCGTTGCAGGCCGGTTACCGTCAAGTCGACGACCTTGCCTCTGCCAATATTGTTGATCTGGCCGTAAAGCTTACAAAACATAGTCGGCGTGGAAGGGCGCCTCACAGGCATGCATTGGCATAGTATTGCACCCGCCCCAGAGATGTTGAACGATCGGTTTATAGAACGACGTCGGAATTGAGCTTTTAACAGCCCCCAACGAGTAGCGTCTTTCCATTTGACCTCACGGTCAGCCCCACATTTTGTGTGCGTAGTGTTACAATTGTGGCCCTCTTCCCACTTCCCCTTCTGATGTACGCATTGACTTCCTTCTTCTATGTTCTACTTGCTTTCGGTTAGGCACCATCGCGCAGTTGCTCGCGAACTGATTGAGCAAGCTCGGGATGCTGCAGCGAGTGAATGGTGTGAAGATTCCGTTGCTTTCGAGGGCGAGAACGAAAAGCATAGACGTAAGAAAGCCAGGCGGCCTTCCAAAATTGGGAGCGCTGACACCCGCGAAGCGGCATCGGAAGGGCCGTCACGCCTTCCCTCTGAGGGCCCAATTCAACAACTATCTGCATCGAACCGTTGCAAGTTGATACAGGCCAAGGACTGCTGTGGCGCAAATGATGGGCATGGCATGGAGTCGAAGAGAACACCGCAGCCCGCTGAGAGCGTACAAAGCTTGGCGCTTCAATCATCTGAAGTGTCTCAAAATCCACCTATGTGGTTTGCTGAACGACCACCGCCGGCACATGGTGTAGAATCAATGGCCGCACAAGGCTGTAACCAGTACAACTTATGGTCGAGCTGCCAACCACCCAGCACTAACGCCCACCCAACCTCCCACGAGAGGTTCCCTATTGGCCTCGATGTCCAGCCAATCAATTCGAAATGTGCCAAGCTATTAGGAGCGAGTATCTCGGACATCGCATCACCAGGAGCTCTAGATGTTGTCGTGGCTAGGAGAATGGATTGCACCAATCTTGCATTTGCGCCTGGTTCCTCCCATGATCGCACAATCCCGCGATGCTCTGGTGTTGTCGGCGTTGGCCTAGCTGAGACAGCTCTACAGCCAGTCACTGACGCCTGCTTGAACGAGTATGCACAACCGCCTCACACTCCAGCCGCCTCTGGCGTCGATGGTCAAGTTTCTCGGACTGCGTGCCAGGGTCGATTCGCTGATTTACCATTCCAACCGTGGTGCCCATCCCTCAATCTGGACGAGTTTCGTCGAATGTTGTCGTGTGCCAATCGATACGCCATCGCTCTAGATGTGAAGCTCGCCTCAAGAGGCGGGCCGAAAGCCTGGCGCTCTACGCATATACCGAATCGCCCTCCTTTCCACGACGCCGAAATCTTGGGTGCCGCGTTTTGTATGGAGCCACCCAACGTTTACTATTTGCCTCTCAGCCAAGCCAGACTTGAAGGTGGCGCCCACACCCCCTCCACTTGTGCTAACGGGATGCACGAGGAAGGACATGCTGCTACCAATGGCGGTTCAAGGAATCTGGATGGGCTTAATGGCGGTTCAAGGATCCTGGATGGGCTTCCGTCAAGTATCTGTTTGGGAACGATCTCGAAAGCAGATCCGCAAGCTCAAAACACTACGGGGCTTGCACTAGCCTGGGACGTCATGAAGTCTGCCATGACTTCATCGGCAGAAAAAGTAATGTATCGAGCACAATACCAGCTAGCGCTTTTGGCACTTCGTGGAGTAAGGCTTGGACGGATGAGGGAGCGGGATGCTTCACTTGGCGGTGAATGTGAGCAGGTTGGGATCTCCGACGTCGAGGGTCACCGCAGTCCGGGTGCCGGATGTGCTTCGCAGCCTAGGCGCGAGCAAATCCACGATGGCGGAGCCGTACTCCTTGATCCTCACATTGGTGCATGGATGCTCTCACCAGCGGAAGAACCTCCTCAGACCCTCGAGGCAATTGCCCGTGGCTTTCTGACTCGACCACTA
Organism: Isochrysis galbana; assembly: GCA_018136815.1. Classification (NCBI taxonomy): domain Eukaryota; phylum Haptophyta; order Isochrysidales; family Isochrysidaceae; genus Isochrysis; species Isochrysis galbana. Next base: position 3,972,000 of record CM030935.1, read on the forward strand.
ACGGCCATGCCGGCAGGTCATGAGGATGGTCGCGAGGCTGCGCATCTTCCCCGTACCGAAGTCGTCCTACTGCCGGCTAGCTCGACGGAAGCAGACCACGCCAATAGGAGATCCAGGTTGTTCTTAGAAGCGAGGCATGCTGATTGTTGCGCAGAAGTGCTCCTATGCGCGAAGGTGATGCCCTCCATCGAGTCGCGACTGGTGGAGTCCTCTCTCCTTGCTCCTTTCAAGTACCAAGAAATGCGGCTGGTCCCCGTCTTAGCTCGGATGGAGACGGCTGGCTTGCGCGTGGACATGGGTGCCATTTGTACCGCACGTGCTCAGGTGGTCCGAGCCCTTCGATGTGTTGATGAGGCGGGAAGGCGCGAGGCCGGGCGTCGAGTGCGCTGGGATTCTCCGAAAGACATCGCCGCCTTGTTGTACGATGAGCTTGGCTTGACAACGAGCGAAGTCGATGTGAGATCTCCGTGCATTCCTAGTCGCCGAGGCCAAAAGCGTCGACGCACCAGTCGAAAAACGCATTTGGCAACTGGAGGCTCAGTGCTGCGCAATCTTGCTCAGCACCATCCCCTTCCCATGCTGGTGATGCACCACCGGCGTCTCTCTCATACTTTAGCTTCGATTGCCTCCATCCTCAAGTACGCGCAGGCTGAGTTTTCTGGGAAGCACTTGGGGGAGTATAAGCAAATCCCACCTCCTGCTCTCGCAGCAAAAGCTGGAGAGTCTGGTGCACAATTAGCCTCCGATCCGAACCGTACATTATCGCAGCTTTCATCAGAGCGCTCGCCTCCGGTTGTAAACCAGGGCTCCGCCCTTCTCGAGGCTGCTTCAGACACACACGCTCAATTTGCAGTCCACTGCTTCGTGCGTCAGACAAAAGTTTCAACGGGTCGGTTGAGCACCGAGCAGCCAAACCTGCAAGGGTTGCCGCACGATGCCACCTTTCCTTGTGCGAGGCGATTCTTGCTCCCAGAGAATGGTTCAATCAATGATGAGGTTTCTGATGCTTTGCTTCCCTACGTACTTCCCAGGGGAACGCGGGTTTGCGTCGCCCTACCCAATGCTGCGGAGGTGTCGTCGTCCTCGCTGGCCGAGCCCGGGGCTACGCCACCTAACGTACGTTTGGCTCATGATGGCAGTGTTGGGCCAGTCACCCCGAGAGGTGTTGCCTTGCCCGAATCTAACGAGACGGAAGGTACGAGTGCCGAGCTCGATTCCACAGGAGTCTTCGGCATGAGCAACATGTGTGGCTTGTCGGGCACATCGAAGTCATGGACCTCTGGTGGCCCGTCGCTAGTTGAGGCCATCCTGGCAAACGACTGGCCACAGACTGATTCCGTTTCAGTCATGAGCAATCATTCAGGCATCGGGAAACCAACAAGCCCTCTAGCCGATTGGTGGGCCGCGCGGGGCCACTTCGAATACCAGGGCAAGAGGGGTCACAATATTCTTCAAGTCCCTGTCAGACTGGTTGGGCACGTTGCAACTGGGCCCTCCGAGACTGCGGCAGCCTCCACGGCCATTGACGTTGGAAATCGTATTCTAGGTTGGCCAAGCGACCGCGTGTGGCGTGTGCACACAGCACTGTGCGTTAACGGATGGGAGAGGCTGCGTCCGCCTCGGGGTGCGCGATTGCTCAATGACGGTGCGAATGAGAGCACCGCGGTCGAGGGCGCGACGATGAGACGTACAGGGGCGGGGGGGCAGTCGGTCCAGGTCTCGCTACGATCAGCTTTTCTTGCACGCGAGGGCTGTGTCTACTTGTCAATTGACTATTCACAGGTGAGAGGGCCCCTCTCTTGCTTGAGTCGCATCACACGTGCCGTTGGAATGAGACAAGATCTTGCATCGCGCTTGTACCGAGGAAGGGAGGCAGCAAAGGGTAGAGAAGGAGGCTTATCACCAATCGAGCTCACATCATGGGAACTCAGCGGATGTACAGGGGCTCTACTGATGCCCCGCTCCCGGCATGCTCGCCCCCTCCCCCTCTTTCGGTTGCATGTAGATCGAAATGCGACTGATGGCCCATTTCTGCCGCGACGAGGCCCTGCTTCATGCCATCCAATCATCAACGGACCTTTTTACTTCGATGGCAGCCACACTCTTCTCTAGGGCTCATGGATGCCAATCGGCAGACGCACCTCTTCTGGTTGCCGACTCAACATCAGCTCCATCCGGGGCCACCGCATTGCATAGTGTCACACCCGCCGAGCGTGCTCGCGCCAAGGCGACGGCATATGCCATTTTGTATTGCGCAGGACCAAAACGGCTAGTCTCCGAGTTGGGTATCAGTCGAACAGAGGCCAAACGTCTCATAGACGCCTTCCACACCGCCTTTCCCGGCGTTGGCAAATTCGCCTCTGAGCTCCTACGCGATGCAAAACGCGACGGGTGCGCATCCAACACTTGCGACGATGCCTGCTCCAATGTGCCTGTGCATTGCCTGCTCCAATGCATCTAGATCAGGACGATGTAACCCTGGTACACATGATGCACAATCATGCTTCTGAGATGAAGTCTTGCGATCACTAGGACGCAAACTGGCAACGTCGGTCACGCATCGACCTCACGACCTACTTGAACTAACGGTTGTAGGTTCGTTACAACGATCGGGGGTCGGCGCCGCTGGTTGCCTTGTCTTGCCTCACGGAACACATCCGATGCACGGCGCGCCGAGCGCCAATGCATTAATACCCTATGCCAAGGATCCGCTGCAGACTTGATCAAGCAAGTCATGATCACCATCGACTCAGTACTTGTGGGAAGCACGAGCGGGTGCAGAGATGGCCAAGCGGAATTGGCCACCTATCCGGCGGGTGGGGGCGGGCAATTGCCTCGGAGTCATACTTTCAAAGGGCGCATGCTCCTTCAGGTGCACGACGAGCTCCTCTTCGAGGTTGAGGAAGGTGACGCTGCTGCACTAAGCGAAGCCGTGGTGAGGGTGATGGTCGAGGGCATCACGCAACTTTCGGTCCCATTGCGAGTAGTGGTCAAGAAGGGCGCGTCGCTGGGGACGATGGAGTGCATACATGAAGCCATGAGCCAGCCGAATAGTTTTGTGCGCAAGGATTGATGGATCTGCGGGGATGTGAGCGAGATGATCAAGCCTGGATGCCAGATAATCTTATTGATGTTGTGATAGTATAACCTTGGTTAGTGGTTAGTGTTGTGACCAACTATCTTAAAAAAGACAGGGTCGTGGAGCGCGAGCAACTCCCCTCCTCTCCTGCCGCCCACAACCTACCCTCACAAAAACCTACGATCAATAGCACTTGGCAACGCCGATGACGCTAACTTTCCACACTCGCCCCATCAGGATTTGCGGCGCCCAATCATTCGCCGTTGGCATGCTGTCGCCGTCCTAAAATGTCACTGCTGCGACAAATGTGTTGTTGCTACAAATCATGCACGGCTTACCATTCACAGCATGTTCGCAGTGATTGGCCCAGTCGATGGCAGGCCTTGGGCTTGCGCACCCCTTGCACGCATACCAAAGCGCATCACCACCACTATCAAGGCGATGACTAGAATGATAGGAAAAGCGACCCATGCAGAGGCAACCGAGGCCATGTGATGGCTTACGTCAGCTGTACGCTCGGCTGCGAGCTCACCATAAACCTCTGGCGGGCAACAATATTCGAAGCATTTAGAGCCATCCGGCTTGGCGAAGCCTTCGGAGCCCTTTTCATCGTCTGGGCAACTCCATGTCGCAGTCCACGAGCAATCACAATGAAAGGGCGGAGGCGGCGAGAAGCCATGAGTCTCCCATGGCGCATTCGCGGAGGACAACGAGACACCGTATGGGTCCCAGTCCAACGGTTTGGTATCGAACACGGTCGACACAGCGTGCTCTGTGGGATGCTCCCACGCAACCCGAACCTGCATGACGAGGGGCGCATCAGCACGGAGGCATGACGGTGTCGCTGACCTTCATGTCACATTCAGCAATGAGCGAGCTGTGTTCCTCGCAAAAAAGGCGTGGCCAACGTGCAAGAAGCAAACCCAGCCAGTTGTGGCAACACTCATTCGCCCACCTTAACAGTGAAGAGGTCGCCATTCGGCCGACCCTTTACATTCAATTCCTGCACATCATAGTCATGGTCCACAGATTGAAAGTGAGCTAACTCCGAGAGTTCCTGGGTACGTTTGGTGGGAGGCGTAAGTACGAGCCTGGAAATCGCAAGTGGAGTACCTTCGTGAATCCATCCTGCCCCGGTCTCTTCCACGGGCAACAGGGCACAGGATACGACGGCCATGTTAGAGCAGTAGCACCGCATCAATAGCAAGGGCTGAGGAAAAACTTACCCGCAAATCAACTTCCACAGAGCCTAATAGGTCGTTTGAGTTCCAATTGTCCTCATCGTAGATATTGACTTGGACGTAGCGTGCTTCCCACACCTCGGCCGTGGCGGGATAATGGCAGCAGGTACCCTGGAACTTTTGCTCGCCCCAGACAGCCTTCATCCCTTTCGCCGTCTGCTGCCAGCTTTTAACCACCTTCTCTGTTGAGCACCATCTCGTCTCCTCCAAGTGGACCGACTCCTGCGGCCAGTACATACCGTCATACGTCGCGTTCACAGGACAGTCTGCTGTCCGATGCCCAGGAATCATACACCAGCCTTTGTCGCGGCCGTACAGAGCAGGGACTGCAGGGTGGGAGGGCAGCGGGCAGCAGGCGGTGAGAGCAACATGCTGCAAGCCGAAAGCCAGCTTGAACACCAGATTCCCCCTGCACGAAGCATTATGAATGCCTTGCCCTCGAGGTGACCAACAGCACCAGCGATTTTCGCATGGACCAACGTCCTGCTGCGAGAGCTCCGAGCCCTGATAGCCGATGGAGTAAGGGCCATCTCCCCCTGGGCCTCTCACAAAGAGGAACGTAGGGAGGCGTTGCGGCTGCCGAGGCAAATCCATGGCCAGGACAGGAAGGGCGAGGGGGTGAGCGGCGGGATGCGGGGCTAAGGGTCACTTTGCATGGCCGCGTAAGGCTGCTGCGGCTCGCTGAACTTGCCAGCGTAGAGCAGACAGACGTAGACCATCTCGGGCAGGGCCGCGAACGCGGGGAGCCGGGGATGGCGAGGAGAGCGGCGAGGGGAGGAGGCCTACCAGCTCTCTCATACTCTCTCTAGAGTAGAGTACTCTACTATACTTTCTACAAAATTCAATTCACACAAGCCAGGTGTTTGGCCCAGCCTGTTTGAAGTTTGAAGTTACCAGTATATTCCAGGAGTTCTTTGCCCGGACACGCGCAGGGCCAACAAGGAAGAGCGAGGGACGGAGGACGAAGGCGAGGAGAACAACGTCGAACAGTCGGAAAGGAGAAGAAACACTAGGGCGGTCAAACAGCTATATTTTAACTTCTAAGGGTGAAAATTGACCAAGTCAAGATTGAGGATTCATTACGAGATTTTTGGATATGGTGACCGGATAGGTGTAACTAGCACATATCCGGTGCCCTTTGGGCCCTAGACCCCCCACGGTAGCCCCCACAGCGATGCGTAACCAGAAAACGCGCAAATTGGCCCAAAAATCACTATCGCGGAGGGCCGACGTCCGACGCGAGCGCGGGCGAGGTCGGGCCGCTAATCGACGCGTCCCCGGCGCAGCGTGCCTCGGCCAGCCACAGCCATGCGCGTAGGCTGCCAGGAGCGCCTCCTACTGCCCCCCATGCCCGCCGCCGCCTCATCGCAAATCGCCCCCTCGCGTCCCTCGCTAGCGCGCCAACGGAGGGGTCCCGGAGCGCCCGAGTTAGGCGTGCGCCCGGGCGCGCTGCGAAAGCTTTCTTCGCCATCAGCCCGGTGTCCGGGCCAGCCAGGACACTGAATGAGCAGAATCCGCCGCGCCAGCGACGCCAATCGCGCCAGCCGCGCGCCGGTCCATCGGATCATCCGTCGCCCCATCGCTCTCTTGTCGGCATTCTCTTCCTTGTTTCTATCTGTCAGCAGGTCTATGTGTTCTGTGCTGAGGCCCAATAAGGGACCAAGAGACTAAGAGCTGCACTCTACTACAAAACTCATTCAGGCATTTTCTGTGTGGCCACTAAACCTCTGTGTGAGGATTTAAATAACATCTGCGAATCCGGCTATGCCCCTTCCCGTCCAAAGGGTCCCACGGGCACTGCTCCCCCGCGCGCGCCCCGCTTCAACATCTCTCCAACCACCCACGAGGCCTCGCCGAGCTCCCGTCCTCACCGCCTCCTCCTGGCTTGGCCTCGCCTGCGAGCTCCCATCCACCTCGATCTTCCTGCCCTCGAAATATGGTGGCGCCGCTGCGGCGAAGCCGCGCGCCCACGCAGCGCAGGAGGGGTGAACTCAGCTTCGCTGGACGGGTGCAGCGAGTGCGCTCGGCTGACGATGCACTCACACTCGTTGCGTCTGCTCGCTCGCCCGAAGAGCGGGCAGACGCGCTCGAGCGGCTGGGCCAGATGGTTCCGCTCGCGAGGCAGAGGGAGAACGAGGCTGCGGCGGTCCGATCAGATGCGAGACTGGCGCGCGCAGTGTCGCAGCTTGCGGAGAAGCCACCGCCGTCACTACATCGTTGTGCTACGCTATGGGCCCTCGCATTGCTCTTCCCGCGCGGCTCAGAGGTCCCAATCTATGTGACCCAGGCAGCCAGGGAGATTTCGCTCGCGATGCCCGGGGACCTTCCGCCCACTCTGGCTGCACATGCCCTGTGGGGATGCGATACTCTCGGCATTCACGCGCCGCCTCAATTGCTAGATGCAGTGGACAGCCTCCCATTCCGTCTCCACGTGGGCGCTGCGGCCGGTGCTCTTCGCGGGTGGAGGGATTGCGAAGAGACTGTCGTGGCTGACATGGTCGCCGAACTGCCAATACAACGAGATGTAATCGCATCGGGATCGGTACAACCAAACGCACAAATGGTCTTGGAAGATAGGGGGACGTGTTGGCTATCCGATTCGGGGAGTTCGTTCACCTACTCTGGCAAGGTAGGCAGCACGCCAAATTGGCCTGCTGCAAGAGCGCGTCGCTCATTTGAAGCATCGATCCACGCATGTGTCACCTTTTGCTCCATGAGGTAGTGGCGAGTCGCATAAGTGCGCACCACGAATGCAAGCCCATCCCAATTTGCGATTCGTAGGTAATGTACCCAAGTGGGGCACTTACTCCTGCAATCGCCTCTGTTCGAGACGCGCTTGGGTCTTCCATATCGCGGCGATACTGCTCGGTCCTGGTCAATCACTATCCCAACGGGGCGTCGGGCATGCGCTTTCACTCTGACCCAGGGCAGGTATGATGCGAGAATGTGTAACACGGGGCTATGCTCGACCGCTCAAGCCATGCCTCTTGCCCACACTTTCGCCCTTTGCACCTCAGGGCCCCGAAGGCGGCTGGGGCTATGATACGGCCGTTGTCTCGATTGGACAGGCCCGCCTTTTTACCTTCCGGCGCATCTCTGACCCATCGATCCGCGCAACCTTTGCCGTACGCCATGGAGATGTGTTGCACATGTTTGACAATTGCCAGGCACGTTCCCAACCGTTCTGACAAATACTTTAGTGAATGAACGGCAGGAATTCCTCCGGTGGCTATCAGCGTACCGCACTCGCCCAGACAGCCCTGTCTCTCTGGCAGACCAACCTGAGACACTTGTCCACTTGCTCCGCGAGCCGAAGTCCACACAGCATTGAGGCCATTAGTTGATTAGTCCTTTGCTTGCTTGGGCGTCGTCAGGAATTGTGGCAGCACTCAGTGGTACGGGACCGCCCTGGCCGTGGCAAGAGAGTCGATCGACGTGCTGGCCAGCCCCCGTACTTGCTACCGCAGCCGGTGACGGGTGTTGGCGAACGTGGACGTGCTCACGGCAGCAAAACGGCGCGTTCAACAGGTGCTTCCAATCCGAATGCCCTACACGACGACGATGAGGAAGAAGATGGATACGGTGGGCGAATCTCGCTGGTGTTCAAACGTACATGGGATAGCGAGACACAACTCTGGGAAAGTGAAGAAGCCGCCAGATCTAGCGAGAAGCGCCCGAAAAATCAGGGTGGCATGACAACATCATTGGCAAGGACGGGAGGCAACTAAAAACAGAAAAATAAGTGTGTCTCATCCTTCATTCTACAAGTAAAAAACTTTGAAGATTTTGGGCTGACACCTACTATATCCAGGTAATCCTACCTCCTCGCTGACACCGCCCTTTCTTCCCTTCCCTCCACCACCTCCCTTTCCCCCCATCATTCCTTTGTCTTCAGCATGAGGGGTGCGGCCCAGGTGCGCTACCTTGGACCTTGGGCCTAGTTCGGAGTATGGGTTTGGGGCAGGCCTTTTGGATGCATGGTGCGCGCGTCTGGCTTGTGGTGCCCGAGCGCTTGTTGTGTCACGTATGGCTGCGTCGGATTCTGTTGTGCCGTTACGCGCGATTGTACGTCCATTGGTGTGGCCGCCTTTCAGGCGTGGTGTGTTTCGGGTTCCTCGGCTATCATGTGTGCCCCTCCTAGCTTGGTAGTTACCGCTAAGAGCTCTGCGCTAGGGACTAGCTTGCCTTCATTCTACAAGTAATATTTGCTGGATCATGGTCCGTATCTTACCCTCCATTCTATTTATCACGGTGGGGTGTCGCGGATGGCTTGCGTCGAATGGCGATTATTGGAAGGATAATAATTGTTGCTGCGGGTAGGGGGAGTCCGTCCCCGCGTCCCCGCGCCCGAGAGGGCCGGTTTCCCCCCTCTCGCTCTCGCCCGCCGCCCGCCGGGATCCCCCGAAGATCCATTTCGGCCACCTCAGCGGCCTTCTCTCTTTCCCCACCCTTTTCGGTATCCCGGTATCCCCCAAGAGCCAATGCCCCGGTGCCGCGGGGGGAGACCCCCTTCGTTTCCCCGTGCAGTCCCTATGCCCCCCTCCTTGTTTCTTACCTACCCCGGCTATTTCGCCTCATCGAGGGACCGCCTTCATGTTTCAATTTGAAGCAGAAGATAATAGTAAAAAGGTGGCGCCGTCGGGTGCTGGTGTGGCGCGGCCGTCGGCCGCCGACGGCGCTTCTTTATAAAGTACGTATGTGTATTTGAGAATCCCCGCCCGTTCTTGGAGCGTCTCGCGAGCTCGTTCTTTCTTTCCTTTACAAGTGAAGCAGTCGGTGGAGCCGACGGGGAGTGACGGGGAATCCACCAGATGGTTTCATCGATCCCTGCTGCTGTAGCTTCTCGAGCTGTTTGTGCAGCGCCTAGGCTTCCGCACACCGGCTCTGCACTCACGACCCGCAAGTCGAACTGCATGGCTCGCTACACGCTGGTGATCCTTTTCTCGCTTATGAGCTGCGCGTGCGCTGGACGGCTGGCTGCTCTCACCGACCGCACCACTTCGTCGGACCACTGCTCTGAGAGATGTGAGACATCTGGCTACCTTCGACGTGACGCTGATGTTGTGCTCGCCACTCCCGGATACTCCAAGCACAATGCCCGGAGCAGGAAAATGGCGATTCGCGGTGGATGCTCGGCGAATCCACACTGGCAGATCCATCATATGACGGAGCGGGAATGGTTTGCTCTTTGCGGCTGAACCATTGATTGTGATAGAAAGCAGGGCAGTACGGATCCATTATCCAATTCCTCATGCTTGGAGCACGCGGAAGCCAGAGCTGTATTTCAGCTACCACAGCGGCATGGTGTCAACGACGATGTCAGATGACTTTGGCTGGCTCGTCAACATTCGAATAGGCAGACCGCCTGTGGTCGACTCAACTTGCTGCACGATGGGACACCCAATGACTTACTTCTGGCTTGCTTCCTTGCTGTGGCCAGTGTTTCACCAGGAACTGGAGCGACGCACTCACATCACCCTTCTCGCATGGTATATCTATGACTGCCGTGCGCCACCTCCTCGAATTTCTCATCTAAAAGAAGTCGTTCCCTCCTCGAGCCTGAGATTCGCTTGTTGTGAACCATCGTCTCCCAAGGGGAAAGGAGGAAAGAGGCAAGAAACTGGGTTCGGCCAATTTCATTGCGCCTTTGGCCAGCTGCATTTCGCCGTTTTGTGGATGCTGTGAGTTTGTGGGTGTCGTGGCATTGCCGTTCGATGTTTTACCGCCACTCATTTGGTTGTCCCCTGTGCACCTTTACTAGGCTACTAGGCGGTTGGCATTGTCTTTGTGTTACAGCTTAGTGAAATTTCGACGAGCTTGTATACTTTTTTGTCCTTTTGTGCTTGTTTGGGTGCATGTATGTCTTACGTACCTCTGAACGCGCATGTCTCATTCACCTTGACTTTCTCTAGCCTGGTGCACCCAGACGCACGAACCTCGCTGCATGCCAGTGGCACATCCAGCAGCACTGTATACTGTATATTGCTCAGAGAGACTGAAATCTAGGGCGGTCGGACAGGGGCTCCATTTTTTGACCGTGGCGCGATGCCCAATGAAAAAGCTCCAGGGGGGGGCCACCGGCCACCACGAAAATCTTCGACGAGAATCGGGATTGAATTGGTGCGATTCGACCCCCCTCATCACCCCTCACCCCCCTCAGTCACGCGCGCTCACGCTCTACCCGTAAAAAGTTAAAAATTAAAATTTTAAAATTATATACTACCTCCGTTCCATTACTCAGATGTCAAGGAGGCTTTAAACAATAACTGTCAGCTAGACACTAATATTGGGGCCCCGCCAAAGATGTTAGAGGGGAGAGGGTACATTGGGGCTTAACATGAACATTTTGTTTCATCTCAATAGTGTGATTCGCACCTACGGACAAAGTCAAAAAGAAAGGAATTCTAATCAGTGTCAGTGTCCTCGAGCACATCACAGATCACGGCGGTGCGGCAAATCATACTCATTCGATCCCTCCACCTCAACGATGCGCGCCAACACCAGGCTTTAGTTATTGAAGAGAGCACTAAATTCTTCAGGGGGTGTATTCATGCTGAATGCTTGCTCACAATTGCACAGTGGCAAGGCCACCAGCACCCTTGCGGCATGCCGGCAGACGTTCCGCCTCAGCCAGCCGCCAGCTGATGATGTTCGGCTGACCTCAGTCGGATAGCGCGGGCCAACATGATACTTCTCCCACAATGCCGCGTGCGCTCGCTGCCACTCCTTCCCATGCTTCGGCTCGGGCAGCCGCTCGCGCTCGTATGCTCGTATGCCACAGCAATTGCCGCCTGGCAGTTCGGCGTCAACGACCACTGCCACTTCTTGGACGGTGGGGCCGCATCTTCCTTGGGCGTGCTGGGCGGCTCAGGAGGCTGCTCGGGAGAAGCAGGACGGCAGCGCCTCACAAAGTCGCCACCGGTGCGCCTCCCATGCTGCTGGGGCTCGACCACCTTCAGGCGCGCCATGCGGCCCGGCTCTCGCGAGAGAGGCGGAGCGGCGAGAGCTTTCGTGGCAAGGCGATCGGCCGTGTAGCTAGGGGGCGCCAAAATCGTGTTTGATCAATACTGAAAATATAATATTCGGACGCCCTTGGTGGCTTTGGGTGCCAGATTTTTTGGTGGTCTTTCGCCCCAGTGTACCCGCTATTCCCCTCTCCACACGAATTTCTTTTATGTCAACTTTACTGTCCCTATTTTGGCGATGCGGTTCAGTAATGGAACGGAGGTAGTAATATTATCACCGCACACGCGGCCGCGGACCCACTACTTTTTTTCACGCAGCAAACTTTTTACACCCCCACTCCCGCGGCCCTTCTCCGCTCGCCATCAGGCGACTCCCCCCGTTCATAGGTCTTGGTAAAAATATGCGACATATTCATATTGAACTACGAACTCCATATTTGGGGCCATGCTACGCACAAACATCACAAGTATGTGACGCTCGACGTCATTGATGCAACATTTTGATCGATCGGAAGTGTGGCAGATCACCGTCGCCGTCAACGCAGACTCCAGAAGCTGAAGGTGATCACGCACACGCGCACACTCGCAACTTCATGCTACATGCTACAGGGCGTACAATCTGGCACACAACCAGCGGGATTGTAAAAAAAAACTCCTTAACATTCTCACCGCGCGCGCGACCCTGCCACCTTCTACTGACGGCCGCGCCCGCACCCTAAGGCTGCTGTGAATATAGTGCACGACCGGAGGGGCGTGTTTACCGCCCAGAGGGAGTCCCGTGCGTAGCACAACCGCCGTATTCGGTTGGCCTTATGTCTAGGTCTCTGAAATTCTCAAGGGCCTCTTTCTAGAATGCCGGGAGTGCCGGGTTGCCTCTGAGGCTACCAGTCCTTCTCTTTGTCGGGACCGAGGAGAGAGAGAGAGCAGCGCCACTCCCCTCCCAGTTTGTGTTAGCTCTTAGATGAGAAGTTATACTGTTAGAGAGAGGGCGCCGCGCCCCCAAACTTGCAGCCCCCTTGTAGAGGGGGCCCAAACTTTTGACGAGCTCGAGCAGCCACCCAAACTTGCAGAAAATTTTGTAAAAGGAAAAGGATTTACCTGGCCCTACCCAAACGTGACTCAAAATATTTGAAAGATACCTCGCCTACACCACTCGTGAGGTTGTCAAAATTTGTCTCACGCCATTTAAATGTGCCATCCCGAGAATCGCGACGACAGTGCGTCCGCTCCGTCGAATCGAACCCGGCTTTCCTGTCCCCGATTCCGCCCGAGCTGTCGCCGCTCGCCGAATGTTTCGCGCAAGGACGTAGTTACGCTCTTCGAGCAAACCGACCAAGAAGACGCGGCCGAGGAAGATTGTCTCGAGGACAGCAAAGGCCAGTGCCTCCACTAATTCAAGATAGATTTCATCTCCTGCTCCGTCCACCAGCGACGGATCAGCGGGATAGGCAAGACCAAGTGCAATGACTGCCACGAGCAGGGCAAAGATTGCTGGTGACTTGATAGCAATAGAAGTGGGGTATCGGAACAGAGCGAGCGGCGTGCCAAGCAACAACTCCGGTTGAAGAAGCGTCAAAAGGGATACGCCATTGCTTCGAGGAGCAGCAAGCTGCCCGACGCCTGCCCGCAGGTCGTCACCTATGCGATTCCAACCACCTAGGGATATTCAGGTCCCAAGAAAATCTCAGCATAACACAATACGTTGTGGACACAAACGAGGATGGACAGAATGGGTTCGTGGCGCCGAGCGGGCTCAAATCATAATTAAACGCACCTGAAAACGGCGTGAGTACTTCGACCATCGTCGCGCCGGTCAGCTGGGCCATGCGGCGGGCAGTGTCCTCGATAGCCTGGTCTCCCAATGCAACTGGGCAGCCACACTCCTCAGCCACCTCGGCTGCTGCCTGCATCTCGTTGTCGAAGAGGGAGCGGAGAAAAGTGCCCTTCGGCTGATTTTTCATAGTGTTGTTCCACCGCGTCGGGCACGATTCGACCACCACCGAGCGCAGCGTGCCCGCCTCGGCCTCGGCATGCACTGCTTCAGCCGCGAGCTGGATGCTGCGCGGGTTGTAGTGCATGCTGCCGACGAGCACGACCTTCTGCTGGGTCTTGCAGTCAACGAAGCGAAGGATCGCACCGTCTTGCGGTGAGACCACCTGACCTATTGATGGCGCCGCGATCCTCAAGCCAGCGATGGCGGTGCCGAGCAGAAGGGACGCCGTCATCGCCGTGGGCGTGCGCTCGTCTCTCGTCTCTGGAACTCTAGCATTTCGATTTTCTCTTCTCTACTCCTACTCTAGAGTACTCTAGAGTAGAGGAAAGATTGTCCTAGAAGCTGCCGCTTCATGGGCGTCAGAGTTTTATTGTTGTGTTAGTATAATCTTAGTGCTGCGGGACCGAAGCCCTTCGACGGCAACGGAGCCCCTACCCCGCGATGGGGGTGTGCGCGGTTGGCGCATGGCTCGTCCGGTGTATGTGGCTAGGAATGCTAGCTAACAAGATGTCATACGACGCTATAAGTTCTAACGTGGTACCCCCGCCCCCGCCGAGAGGTCACCGCAATCTCCATGACACCAGCGCGCGCGTCGACGACCGGAAGAAATATCCCCTCTGTCGCCCCTTTGATGGGCAACGTGGTTTAAGCTTTGAACGTTTTGAACGTGAGATTGGTGTCTCTTTAGCCGCCATCCAGGCTGAAAACGAAGAAAATGATCTTGATCAAACTCGCCGCGGCACGGATATCGGAGGCGATGTTTGGGCTCAAACACACGGAAATCCCACTCAAGCACAAGCCAGGCTCAGAGCACGCCACAACAAACGATTGTTCAAAGAGCTATCAACACCTAAGGGACCATATGTTCGCCAACTACTCCAACGACGGGCGCCAAGCATGGCTATTTCTTGAAAATCAGTGTCGAGTTGTTACCACCTCGCTCGAAATGATAGCTCTTGATCGACTCTGGTACGATGCTAACTTCGACACCGTTGGCATTGATGAGAATACCATCCATCTCTTCACACACCACCTTTTCGGTCTCAACTCTGATCGCCCAGCTACTCACCAAAAGACTCAAGAAGATTTCAGCATCAAGCTACTTCAGTGCCTATCTACATGTGAGCATGGAGCACTTCAACTAGAAGCAATCAATGAGCTCCAAGGCACTCCGAGTACTTGGCGCTTCAAGAAAATCCTCCCTACGCCACCTACTCCGGATGGGACCGTTCCGCCGCCTCCAGCCTACGCGCGAGACTTTCATGCGAGGAGTTCGGCATCAGCGCTAACGATCTCGCCGACGGCGGCCCTAGACAAACAAGCGCGAACAAGCGCGAACAAGCACGAAGGTCCGAGGTCGATCGCGGATGCGACACCTCTGCCCCCTGAGCTGGCCTCTAGGAGCCTCCAGGCTCCAGGGGTCGCCAGGGGCCAGGGGCAGCTGCAGGCCTGTCGAAAATTATGTAAGTCCCGCACCTGTTTCCTGTTTACAGGATAAGTCGGGTCTGAGGCCGCCGCCAGCCCGGTAGGCATAGGAGGAAGGGGGGAACGGATCACCGGGGGAGGGGGGGGGGAGCGCAGGCTACTGGACCATATCTAAGCCCTTCACCCCGATCTAGTAGTGCACAGGGGGGAGCCGCCTGATGGCTGATGGCGGGGGCGGGGGGGAGAAAGAGAAAGAAGGGCCGGGGGAGTGGGGGTGTAGAAAGTATGCTACGTGTACGTGTAGGTAGTGGTTCCATTCGCCGCGAGAACGGTAAGAATATTATGTTGTTTTCTTTTAGCGACGCAACGAGGGGGCGAGATCAGAGGACACCTAATTAACCGTACACTAAGGCACATGGGGACTATGAGTTCCTTCTACTAGAAAACTCCAGACACTTTCCCTCTCGAGACCCTCCCCCCCCCCAAAAAAAAGTGGGAGCCCTGGGCTGCTCCGCGATGGGCGGGAGCGTCACGCTCTCCCTCGCCTTGCTGCTCTGCAGCGGCACGGCCGGCGGCGCGGCGGTCCGGCCGGCGAGGCCAGCGCGTATGGTGCGTGTCTCAGTGCCGCGAATGGCTCAGGCAGCCGCCACGCTGCCCTCGCAGCGGCTGCTGCTTGGCACAGCCTTCCTGCAGAGCTCATGCTTCGGAGTCATCTCACAAGCGCTCCCGGCGGCGCTCATGATGCAGAGCGGCGCGGCAAGCAACATCGCCGCGGCGACCACCCTGGGAAAGCTCACCTCAGCCGCCTCGGCTGCTGAGCTGTGCCTCTCCGGCACCTTTGGCCAGCTGTCCGACGCATTCGGCCGCAAGCCGCTCATGCTCTTCGCCCCGATGGTCTGCGCCCTCGCACGGTGCATGGTGGTTGCCTACCCGGTCGTGCCAATCCTTATCGCCGTCCGCTTTGTGACCAATCTTATGGTACCAATATTCTGGCTCTCATACAACGCTGCGATCGCAGACAGCCTAGCCAACGACACGACCCAGCTCGCGATAGTCTCATCTCGTGTCCAGGCCGCGATGGGCTTGGGCTATTCCCTCTCGACATTATTCGGCGGGTGGCTCACGGCGATCGACGTGCGGCTAGCTTACGCCGCCTCTTCATGCCTTGGACTGCTTGTCGCCTCTTGCGTCGCCTTCGGCCTCACCGAGACACTCGCACTAGAGCGGCGCAAACCGCTCATCTTGAAGCGAGTGAATCCGTTCGTATTTTTGGGCCTCTTCCAGCGGGGCGCGTTAGGCCGACGATTCTCTATCATTTTTGTATTGCAGTCGGCCGTCAATGGAATGGGCGACCTGTGGCAAGTTCTCGCTCGAGAGCTCCGGGGGTGGGGAGCCGCGCAATGTGGGACATTCGGTTCTTTTGCGGGCCTTGCAACAATGCTTGGAACTCTCATTACCGGCCCGGGGATGCGTCGGCTCGGCCCACGCGGTTTCACGGTGGCGTCGTCCACGGCAAGCGCTGCCGCATCCATAACGCTTGGAACGACGACGTCCACATCGGCTGCGTTTGCTTCCATCGCGCCTATGGCCTTTGGCGCCGGAAAAATTCAACCTACTAATGCACGCCTCGCCAACCTTGCGGAGTTGCAAGGTGTTCCTCAAGGTCAGCTTGCCGCAGAGCGGTCCACGCTCACTGCCGTCGTGCGGGTGCTCTCGCCATCTCTCTACGCCGCTCTCTTTGCCTTCGGAGCGACGCATGGATGTGTCGCGCTTCCATTCTATCTCAGTGCTTCCTTCTTGTTGCTGTCGGCGGTAGTCTCGCTAACAGTGCCCAAGTCAGATTGGGGACAACCTCGAAAGGTTGAGTCAGGGGCCGAGGGCGGCTCTCCGTTGGACAAAGCTGTCGAGAGGCGTGTGGTCGACCCTCCTGAAGTGAAAACCAAGTGACTTCTTGCTCATAGGGAGCGGCGCCTTCAAATCATCCCGTGACTCGTACTTTGGATCATGTGCCCTTACATCAGAATGCACTACGCGCAAGTTTACCAACGTCCGAACGTGGGTACGTTGTGCAACATGTGTAGAGACCATGCTGTGTTTCGGCGGATGCCTGGGGATCGCGAAATCATTCGAATTCCTCAACAGACAAAAGTCACTACCATGCCCGTAAGGCAATAAAATCGGCTGGCGTCTAGAGAGGCCAAACCATTGGCCTAGCAACGCCATGATCACCACACGCTCCTTTTTTCTTTACATGCTCGCTTGAAGCTCCCCTATTCGTTGCCCATTGAGGTGCTCCATGGGTCATTTTTAGAATCAAAGTTAAACTGGGCGGCCGTCACGTCTCTGTCGTGGCCCTGGGGGTAACCATATATATTGGAGCGCCACGCCCGGGTTCCCTAACTCCGCCCCGTCATCTAGAGGTGAGGGAGCTTGGGTGAAGGTGAAGGCAAAAAAACATCGCTGCATCATGGGGTAAAAATGTTTTTTTCGCGGGACAGGGGTAAGTTTTCCCCCTAGCTTCCCCCCCCGCGCAATCCGAAGTGGGAGCGGAGCGATGGCGACCGACCCGCTGGGACAGGCCGACCTTCGCCGCGCTCCAGCGAGAGTGCGTCGGAGCGGTCAGCCCACCATTTTTGCTGGGGCTCGGACAAGATGGCCACGGGTGACCCGTGGGCGGTCTCACCGGTGTTTCGCGCCACCGCATTCGACCGTTTTTTCTTTAACCTGCCCACGCAGCATGGCTGCCAACCCCACCACAGCACCCAATATGCCCCCGGCTGAGGGGACAGAGAATGACTTGCCAACACAGGCCTACACGCACGCACAGCACACTAGAAATCAACGGTGCGCTCCCGGCTAGCACTCTAACTGGCCTGCCCGCGCACTCCAAACGCGCACTCCAGCTGCAGAAAGTTGATCTCAGCGTTTGGAGCGCTGCGCACGTAGGCATGCACTTGCAATCGACCGATGTGCTGCACAAGTACATGAGCTTCACGGACTCGCTCACAGAGGAACAGCGGGCACTTTTTGGTGAATTCCTGGCGGCGCAGACCGACGTACTCAACTGCGCAAGATATAGGAGCAGAGTTATTCGACATCAGCGAGTTGGACGACATGCGCGAGCAGCAGCCGTGTCAGAAGTTCTACTCACCTGGTTCAGCGGAGGCGCTCGCGCTCGCTTCGGTGGCGCGGCGGTAGTCGCGGCCCGATCGGCCGGCGCGGCGGGGGTGACGGCAGGGGAGGAGGGGAGCGACGCGCGCTCCATGACCCTATCTTTTTAAAGATAGTTGCTTTACGGGCATCCAATTCCAATTCCATTGATGCACTGGAACGCCAACCGTGCTGACCACCTTCTAAACTCCACATCGACTCAATAGTATACACAACAATACCGATAGACAGGACTGCGCTAGCCGTCATCAGAGCACTCGACTGAGTGGCCGCTCCGGCCGTTGAGGAATCTGAATTCGAGTG
Organism: Isochrysis galbana; assembly: GCA_018136815.1. NCBI lineage: Eukaryota > Haptophyta > Isochrysidales > Isochrysidaceae > Isochrysis > Isochrysis galbana. Next base: position 3,990,177 of record CM030935.1, read on the forward strand.
TAAGGCCGAATGGCGAGAACTACTATGCGTAGCTGACGGAGTAGAATGATGAGAGCGAACGTGTCTTGCATGCGCCGGCACGATTGCACGTGTGGCACCATGAGGGCGACCTGCGAATTGTACTTTCAACAAGCCAACAAGCACACAATACAGGCGAGAGGCGGCCGGGGTCTCAGCCTGCAGATCGGGCTACTCAGCTACTGTCTGATTTCTTACGCCCAGCGGTGTGGCACGGGTGCTAGTTTGCCGAATCCAATGAACTCGAACCAGCCATCTGAGTATGGCGTATGGCACAACAGAGCGGCCAATGATCAGATACAGGTACTCACCTCAGAGAAGAGCGACCTCATGCCATTCCACGCCTCCCACTTTGCCCTCTCTTTCACATTGACCCTTGATGGCCCTGCCTGCGGCGCGGCGCCGCACGTCGACTGCTTGTACGCGGCATAGAGCTGGAGCGCCGCCTCGTCAGAGAACGAAAGATGGTGCCTGCGTGCAGCCACGAGCGAATTCACCCACTGCTGCGCCTGCGTGAACGCGTGAGCGTCAGCTGGGCTGTCGGCGTGTACGGCGGCGGCGACCAGCTGCTCGAGCGCACCCTTGGCTGGCGCCTTGAGCCGAATCGCTCCTGAACGAACGTCCTCGGCTCGCCGGCCGGGACGGAAGGGATGGGGCGACACGAGCCGAGCGCGCGGCAAACTGAGGTCTCAGATACGAGAAACTGCTGAGAGTAGAGAAGAGAAAAGTAGAGTAGCTCTTCTCTAGAAGGAACCAAGGAGTCGGAAGTGACAAAGGGAAGGGGTGTTGGTTCGACGCGCCTGCGCCATCCGCCTGTGGCCGCGATGATGGCGACCCTGGCCCGCCTGATGTGGGCTGTCCTCCCCGCCGTGGTGTCAGCGTGCGTGCCACCCGACTGCGACCGGAAGGATTGCGGTACCTGCGGCGTCGCCTGCTGTGCTCTCCTCGTCCAGGTCGAGGTGGAGCAGGAACATCTCATGCATGCGCTCAACGCGTCGCTTGCGAGTGGCGGGCCGGATGGCCGCTTCTTCCTCAAACCAACCGCCGAGAGCCCGTTTGGTGAGTCGCGCTTTAAGTGGGGCAATCTTCATTGTGATCGCACTGGCTGTTTCCGTCCACGCCATCCGTGAGGTATTATACACCATGTAGTTTGGATGTCTGCTTGCTGCCCGAGTCCACTCTCATCTGCCATCCTCTGGCACTCACAGGATTTGGAGATCTCAGGCCCTATCACCCAGATACTGTAAGCTTCATCGGGCAGGCCTACCACACGACTCAGAGGCATATCTATAATGACACGTTGAACTTCCTCATTTACGCACCGGATCCTGCAAAGCCATCGGCTTCCAGGATGCGAGTGTTCTCCATCTCACAAATCGGTGGCGCTTATTGTGACGATGGGCAGAACTTCAAAAACATTGTGGTCTTGCTGAAGTCATTGGGGTATCCTTTCAAGGAGATCAATAATGCTGGCTGTCCGCCCAAAGATGGCCACAAGGGCGATGCTGAATTGTGGTCAGCTTGAATATCTATTTTGCAATTGATGTACGTCGTGCATCCAGCCGACCATGGTTTGGGGTTTGATCCCTTGGTTGATATTAGGAGGAGTCCAGAGACGGGTGGGGCTGGAGTTCCCACGGAAAGTCCATTCCTTTGTCATGCCCTACCTAGCATCATTTTACTCCTCCCTTCTAACTCCACCAATTCTCACTCCCGACCCCACCTCTCCTTGTTATACCCACCCACAACCACTACCCGCACTAACCTTGTTTGGAGTTCATGGTATTCCAAGCTTGCCTGTGAGGCTGCTAGTAAAAAAACCTTTTAATATTCTCGCCTCTCGCGTGGCCTAGTATCGTCTTATGCTCAACTAAGTTTATACTTAGTTCACATGGGGAAGCGCCTCGTGCCTCGTGCTCTCCCCCTCAGGCTCCAATTCCGCTCCGTCCGGGGAGCCTGTCAGTCACACTCAGACTTTGCCTTCTGGCATGAGCTGAGCAATCACCATCACGAGGATCCGGACTACACGCCCTCGGAGCATTCCTACTCGGGCCCCATCACGGAGGTGACGGGCCAAACCCTTCATGATGGGATTGTCCGCGAGTGCCTTTGCACCCTTGCTGTCGGACAACAGCGGACTTGGTTCCGCTTGCTTCCAACCGAGATCCGCGAGCGGACACGCAAGGGTTCTTCACCGTGAAGCGATTGCACTCGGACAATGAGCCCGTGCTCAAGAGCGACAAGGTGCAAGAGGCGTACCATGCCTTCACCTTGACGAAAGAGGCCGATGATGGGGCTATCGCCATTGTTCTTGTAGTACTTGAGGCGCTTGCTTCCAACCGAGATCCGCGAGCGTGTTACGGAAGTTCTCGATACGTTGCGAAGCAAGGGAGGCCGCCATCGTTTCCGCTTCATTGGCCGACAAGGAGATGCTGTTTTGGCGCTTGCTGCCCCAATCGACGAGGCTACCATTGATGAAGATGAGCCAACCGCTCGTCGAACGTACTACGTCCCACGATGCGTCGACCATGCCGCGTACCATGCCTTCACCTTGACGAAAGAGGCCGATGATGGGGCTATCGCCATTGTTCTTGTAGTACTTGAGGCCCATGGTGCCACGGTTCTTGAGGTAGAGAAGGCAATGCAGCGCCGCCTGCCAAAGGTTCACGGTGGGGAACGACATCGCGCGGCAAAGTTGGCCCACCGTGTACGAGATGTCGGGGTTGCTCACCACGGCGGCGTAGAGGAGACTACCGACAAGGCCATGCCATCAAGAAGGCCTATGAGGCGGGCTTCAAGGCTGGCCAAGGTGGGCGTGGAGGTGGTAGGAGCAACAACAACAAGGACAAGAAGCCTTGCTCCCACTGCGACCGCATGCACACGGGCATCTGCTGGTCCAACCCCGACACCGCGCACTTGGCCTTCAAGCAAGGAAGGCGGAAGACGTCAACGAGGTCGCGCTCAAGGCCAATGCGCAGCGTCGACCCGGAGGCGGAGGAGGAGGACCATGGATGACAAGCGCCGTTGGGGACGTTATCACCAACGACATCCTCACTATGCCTTGCCGCAGCGTGCTCACGGGCTACAAGTACGTGGACGTGTTCTACGACGTCTTCTCCGGCCTCGTGTTCGCGTATCCCATGCGCTTCAAGTCGGAGCATCCAACGATGTTGCAGCGCTTCTTGGCGGACACGCAAGGGTTCTTCATCGTGAAGCGCTTGCACTCGGACAATGAGCCCGTGCTCAAGAGCGACAAGGTGCAAGAGATTTGCGATAGCAACTTGATCCGCAAGCAAGAGAGCAACCCGTACGAGCCGTGGGGCAACCCTGCGGAAATCGCGGTCAAGTTGCTCGAGCGCACCATGCGTCCATTGCTCCTGGGGTGCAATGCCCCCCAAGAGTATTGGGAGTTTGCGCTCTATCCCGCGATGGTGATCATCAACCGCATCCCCGGCGCCAAAGACACTGCTCCTCCTCTAGTGCGTGCCGGCATCCGCCACACGGTCAACCTGAGCATGCTCAAGGTGTTCGGTTGCAAGGCCATCGTGCAGAAGCCCAAGGCGTACCGCGACAACAACTTGTCGGAGCAAGCACAAGAGTGCATCTACTTGGGCCCGGCACGCTACCACACGGGCAACATCTTCATGTCGCTCGAGACGGGCAAGGTGTTTGTGAGCGGTGTGCACGCCACCTTCATGGAGACCGAGTTCCCGTGGAAAACCACGAGGGGGGGTGAGATCCCCATTGACAAGACCGACCAATACGGCAAGATGCATGGCTCAATCTACGCGTTTGGCATCCCGGAGGACCACGAGGATCCGGACTACACGCCCTCGGAGCATTCCTACTCGGGCCCCATCACGGAGGTGGAAGAGGACAATAGCGACAATGCCTCCGACACCACGTCGCCTATCCGAGCTCCTCAACGTCACCGCCGCATCATCGAGTCTGAGAAGCGCAAGGCTTCATACAAGGCTTCATGCAAGGCTTAATGTGCGTCGTGAACCCAAGGCCTAGCTATGGCTAGGTGGTGTGCAAAGCATTTGTTCTTGTTGGGGTTTTGTTTTTGTGTCGGTTACGTGATCGGCGGTTGAGTCGGTTACGGCGGTTGAGTCGGTTACGGCGGTTGAGTCGTTTGAACGGACACCGGACCGTGCAAGGGTAGAGACCCCTAAGAGACAAGTAACAAGAAAGCTTTCGCCACTCATCTGGTACCCCCGCCGAGAGACAAAGAGACATGGACAAGAACAATGACAAGATCTTCTTCTACAACAAGGATGGTGCTGAATGGAGAGCATTCAGGCCCAAGTTGCTCGCGATGGCCGGCAAGAACGGTTGCCGACGTGCGATGCTCAAGAACAAGACGGAAAGCGTCGATGACGCCAACAAGGACAAGGAAGCCACCCAGGTGGAACTCAACAAGGCATATGACCTCCTCATCATGTGCATCAAGGATGACAAGCTCGTGGCCACCTTGGATGTGCTCTACACGGATGAGGAGGAAGAGAAGTACGACGGCCACCGTGCGTTCAAACACATCGACGAGTTGCACGTGGCGGTCAACACCGAAGACAAGGCTGAAGACAAGAAGATGGAGTATGACACACTCAAGATGACCAACCTCCAGGAGTTCCCCTCAAGGGAGGAGGTCACCAACCGCTTTGACAACATGTTTGGCATCTTCCAAGGACTCAAGGGCACCGCGCGCGAAGTCTCCGTGGCCGAGTTGTGCCTCGACATGAAAGCGAGCTTCATTGGATGTGGAGAAGGAGTCCTTCGTGAAGTGGACAAGGCATGGGGCTCCTTGGAAGTTGAGCACCGCAAGAGGCCTGATATGGTGCACAAGAACCTTGTGGAGGCTGCGGCCATCGCCCATAAGCATGAGGCGGTGCGCTCCACGGTGCGTCCGGGCCAACGTGCAATGCAAGACCGAGGTGTGCAACGACGCCATCTACATCGGCTTCCCAAAGCCCTTCAAGCCGCACCAACTCAAGTTCCTACCACAAGATGAACAAGACTTGTGGGAGGAGGCGCGCATGAAGGAGTACAACACCTTGGTGACCAACAAGACCTTCATCGACGAGAAGCCAATCAAGGAAGTGGGACGCGCCATCCCACTAGGTGAGACCCTCCGCTACAAGCGCGACGGCATCCGCAAGTCGCGCATGTACGTTCAAGGCTTCCGCCAAGTACCGGGCATTGACTTTGACCTCTCGTACTCGCCAACCATCTCCCATGGCGGCTTTCGACTGTTCTGCGTCATCTCCGTCATCATGTGCACGTACAAGGGCGCCGCCGACGCCATCTCCGCGTACACGCAGAGCGAGTTGCCCCCCAACGAGCGCGTTTGGGTACGCATGCCCAAGAACTACCGCAAGTACGATGAACAAGGACAAGAACTAGCAGCCCTCTTAGGGCAATCGCTCTATGGCTTGGTGCAGTCCGGCCGCAATTGGTGGCTCAAGTTGTCCATGTGGCTTGAGGCGTTTGGCTTCATTGTGGCGTTCAGCGAGCCATGCCTCTACGTGCTCCGTGATGAGGATTCCTTCATGGTCATGGCCACGTACGTGGACGACATGCCGTGGGGCTCCAATGACATGAAGCTCGTGCGCAAGGTGTTTGAGGCCATGGAGAAGGATGGCTTCAAGCTCACTTGGCATGAAGGTCTCGATGAAGTACTTGGAGCCCAACTCAAGGAAGTGAGTGATGGAATCATTCTTCACCAAGGAGACTACATCAACAAGTTGGTGGGCGCGCATCTCGAAGAGATGACCAAGTACGAGGACACGCTGCGCAACACCGTCGACACGCCATGCAACTCGTACCTCGGCAAGGACGTCATCGAGGCGCAAGACGAGAAAGAGCGGATCAAGGCGGAGCTCGATCCCAAGTTTGGCACCAAGTACCGCGGCCTCGTCGGTAGTCTCCTCTACGCCGCCGTGGTGAGCAACCCCGACATCTCGTACACGGTGGGCCAACTTTGCCGCGCGATGTCGTTCCCCACCGTGAACCTTTGGCACGCGGCGCTGCATTGCCTTCTCTACCTCAAGAACCGTGGCACCATGGGCCTCAAGTACTACAAGAACAATGGCGATAGCCCCATCATCGGCCTCTTTCGTCAAGGTGAAGGCATGGTACGCGGCATGGTTGAGTGGCGAAAGCTGTCTTGTTACTTGTCTCTTAGGGGTCTCTACCCTTGCACGTTCCGTTGTCCGTTCAAACGACTCAACCACGTTCAAACGACTCAACCGCCGTAACCGACTCAACCGCCGATCACGTAACCGACACAAAAACAAAACCCCAACAAGAACAAATGTTTTGCACACCACTTAGCCATAGCTAGGCTTTGTGTTCACGACACACATGAAGCCTTGCATGAAGCCTTGCGCTTCTCACCCCCCCTTGACCTGATCCCCTGGAGAAGGGCAACAAATGAGGGATTCGCAAGGCAGCAAGATCTCAAATGCGAACCATGATCAGCCCACGGAACTTGGTGAACTTGTTCGCAGCTAAGGGCTTCGTCATCATGTCGGCCACATTGAGCTCGGTCTGCACGTGGTAGACACGTAACACATTCTTCTGCGTGAGCTCACGCACGTAGAGCTCACGACGATGGATGTGACGGGCCAAACCCTTCATGATGGGATTGTCCGCGAGTGCCTTTGCACCCTTGCTGTCGGACAAGAGCGGACTTGGCTCCGCTTGCTTCCAACCGAGATCCGCGAGCGTGTTACGGAAGTTCTCGATACGTTGCGAAGCAAGGGAGGCCGCCATCGTTTCCGCTTCATTGGCCGACAAGGAGATGCTGTTTTGGCGCTTGCTGCCCCAATCGACGAGGCTACCATTGATGAAGATGAGCCAACCGCTCGTCGAACGTACTACGTCCCACGATGCGTCGACCATGCCGCGTACCATGCCTTCACCTTGACGAAAGAGGCCGATGATGGGGCTATCGCCATTGTTCTTGTAGTACTTGAGGCCCATGGTGCCACGGTTCTTGAGGTAGAGAAGGCAATGCAGTGCCGCCTGCCAAAGGTTCACGGTGGGGAACGACATCGCGCGGCAAAGTTGGCCCACCGTGTACGAGATGTCGGGGTTGCTCACCACGGCGGCGTAGAGGAGACTACCGACAAGGCCGCGGTACTTGGTGCCAAACTTGGGATCGAGCTCCGCCTTGATCCGCTCTTTCTCGTCTTGCGCCTCGATGACGTCCTTGCCGAGGTACGAGTTGCATGGCGTGTCGACGGTGTTGCGCAACGTGTCCTCGTACTTGGTCATCTCTTCGAGGTGCGCGCCCATCATCTTGTTGATGTAGTCTCCTTGGTGAAGAATGATTCCATCACTCACTTCCTTGAGTTGGGCTCCAAGTACTTCATCGAGACCTTCATGCCAAGTGAGCTTGAAGCCATCCTTCTCCATGGCCTCAAACACCTTGCGCACGAGCTTCATGTCATTGGAGCCCCACGGCATGTCGTCCACGTACGTGGCCATGACCATGAAGGAATCCTCATCACGGAGCACGTAAAGGCATGGCTCGCTGAACGCCACGATGAAGCCAAATGCCTCAAGCCACATGGACAACTTGAGCCACCAATTGCGGCCGGATTGCACCAAGCCATAGAGCGATTGCCCTAAGAGGGCTGCTAGCTCTTGTCCGTGTTCATCGTACTTGCGGTAGTTCTTGGGCATGCGTACCCAAACGCGCTCGTTGGGGGGCAACTCGCTCTGCGTGTACGCGGAGATGGCATCGGCGGCGCCCTTGTACGTGCACATGATGACGGAAATGACGCAGAAGAGTCGAAAGCCGCCATGGGAGATGGTTGGCGAGTACGAGAGGTCAAAGTCAATGCCCGGTACTTGGCGGAAGCCTTGGACGTACATGCGCGACTTGCGGATGCCGTCGCGCTTGTAGCGGAGGGTCTCACCTAGTGGGATGGCGCGTCCCACTTCCTTGATTGGCTTCTCGTCGATGAAGGTCTTGTTGGTCACCAAGGTGTTGTACTCCTTCATGCGTGCCTCCTCCCACAAGTCTTGTTCATCTTGTGGTAGGTACTTGAGTTGGTGCGGCTTGAAGGGCTTTGGGAAGCCGATGTAGATGGCGTCGTCGCACACCTCGGTCGCCATCAAGATCTTGTGGCACATCGACGCCGAGTACTCGCTAGCACTCTCGTCGCCCAAGATGGTGTTGTCGTTGCCCAAGGTGGAGTAGTCCATCACCGTGTACGGGAGCTCCTCTCCCGCGATGCGGCTTGAGCGGCGTGGCGCGGTGTCCTCCTTGCCATCTTCCGACTCGAATGGCCCGCGTTGCACTTCGCCACTTGGCGTAAGCGTGTCGTCATCCTCCTCATCGGACTCGATGATGCGGCGGTGCCGTTGAGGAGCTCGGATAGGCGGCGTGCTGTCGGAGGTGTTGTCGCTAGCATCCTCTTCCACCTCCGTGATGGGGCCCGAGTAGGAATGCTCCGAGGGCGTGTAGTCCGGATCCTCGTGGTCCTCCGGGATGCCAAACGCGTAGATTGAGCCATGCATCTTGCCGTATTGGTCGGTCTTGTCAATGGGGATCTCACCCCCCCTCGTGGTTTTCCACGGGAACTCGGTCTCCATGAAGGTGGCGTGCACACCGCTCACAAACACCTTGCCCGTCTCGAGGGACATGAAGATGTTGCCCGTGTGGTAGCGTGCCGGGCCCAAGTAGATGCACTCTTGTGCTTGCTCCGACAAGTTGTTGTCGCGATACGCCTTGGGCTTCTGCACGATGGCCTTGCAACCGAACACCTTGAGCATGCTCAGGTTGACCGTGTGGCGGATGCCGGCACGCACTAGAGGAGGAGCAGTGTCTTTGGCGCCGGGGATGCGGTTGATGATCACCATCGCGGGATAGAGCGCAAACTCCCAATACTCTTGGGGGCATTGCACCCCAGGAGCAATGGTCGCATGGTGCGCTCGAGCAACTTGACCGCGATTTCCGCAGGGTTGCCCCACGGCTCGTACGGGTTGCTCTCTTGCTTGCGGATCAAGTTGCTATCGCAAATCTCTTGCACCTTGTCGCTCTTGAGTACGGGCTCATTGTCCGAGTGCAAGCGCTTCACGGTGAAGAACCCTTGCGTGTCCGCCAAGAAGCGCTGCAACATCGTTGGGTGCTCCGACTTGAAGCGCATGGGATACGCGAACACTAGGCCGGAGAAGACGTCGTAGAACACGTCCACGTACTTGTAGCCCGTGAGCACGCTGCGGCAAGGCATAGTTAGGATGTCGTTGGTGATGACGTCCCCGACGGCGTTTGTCATCCATGGTCCTCCACCTCCGCCTCCGGGTCGGCGTTGCGCATTGGCCTTGAGCGCGACCTCGTTGACGTCTTCCGCCTTCCTTGCTTGAATGCGCTTGAGGTTGGCGGGCACGTCGACGGAGTAGTCCGGCAGGCGGCGGAGGCGTTCATCGCTAGGCGATCCAAGGCGCGCGCGCCAAATCTCCTTGGCCTCCTCATGCGTGGCGTGCATGTCCTTGTGCTTGTCGGTGGTGTACGGTCCAAGCGAGTACGCCTTGGTCGTCTCGCCCTTGGGGATGGGCTGTACGTCCACATAGAAGCCTTGGGAGTCGTCACCCATGGTGAAAGGCATGAATGCACCTCCAGGAAGTTCAAAGCCATTCACCTTGCCCATGATGCACTTCATATCATCATTGCGTGAGCACGCCTTGTGGGTGGAGAGCATGTTGCGTTTGAATGGGCCAAAGGATGCGTCGGGCTTCTCGACCACATGCCATCCAAGGGGTGCACCGGCTTGGGGGCGCACAAGTGCAAGGAACTTGGCGGTGCCGGTGCCCCAAGTCTTGATTGCCTTGCCACTTGCCACCTCAACCATGTCCGTGCGCGTCTCATCCACGCCATCCGGAAAGAAGCTGATGTCGTTGAAGTAGTCCGCCCCGGTGGCGCCCGAGTCGATGAGGATGCGCAGCGAATCATTCTCGGTGTTCTTGGTCGTGGTGGCGCATATCTTGTTGCAGGTGAAGGTGAGGCGTCCACCACTTTGCTTGTTTTCCTTCTTCATCTTGGCATCGTAGAGGTTGGCCTTGATCTTGGCTTGGAGGCCCTCCGGCACCTTGTCCCAATCGATCAAGTGCGCGGTGTCGGGGTTGGACCAGCAGATGCCCGCGTGCATGCGGTCGCAGTGGGAGCAGGGCTTCTTGTCCTTGTTGTTGTTGTTCCTACCACCTCCACGCCCACCTTGGCCAGCCTTGAAGCCCGCCTCATAGGCCTTCTTGATGGCATCCGTGTCATCCTCGGTCTTGGTCGCTTGCATTGCACGTTGGCCCGGACGCACCGTGGAGCGCACCGCCTCATGCTTATGGGCGATGGCCGCCGCCTCCACAAGGTTCTTGTGCACCATATCAGGCCTCTTGCGGTGCTCAACTTCCAAGGAGCCCCATGCCTTGTCCACTTCACGAAGGACTCCTTCTCCACATCCAATGAAGCTCGCTTTCATGTCGAGGCACAACTCGGCCACGGAGACTTCGCGCGCGGTGCCCTTGAGTCCTTGGAAGATGCCAAACATGTTGTCAAAGCGGTTGGTGACCTCCTCCCTTGAGGGGAACTCCTGGAGGTTGGTCATCTTGAGTGTGTCATACTCCATCTTCTTGTCTTCAGCCTTGTCTTCGGTGTTGACCGCCACGTGCAACTCGTCGATGTGTTTGAACGCACGGTGGCCGTCGTACTTCTCTTCCTCCTCATCCGTGTAGAGCACATCCAAGGTGGCCACAAGCTTGTCATCCTTGATGCACATGATGAGGAGGTCATATGCCTTGTTCAGTTCCACCTGGGTGGCTTCCTTGTCCTTGTCGGCGTCATCGACGCTTTCCGTCTTGTTCTTGAGCATCGCACGTCGGCAACCGTTCTTGCCGGCCATCGCGAGCAACTTGGGCCTGAATGCTCTCCATTCAGCACCATCCTTGTTGTAGAAGAAGATCTTGTCATTGTTCTTGTCCATGTCTCTTTGTCTCTCTCGGCGGGGGTACCAGATGAGTGGCGAAAGCTGTCTTGTTACTTGTCTCTTAGGGGTCTCTACCCTTGCACGTTCCGTTGTCCGTTCAAACGACTCAACCACGTTCAAACGACTCAACCGCCGTAACCGACTCAACCGCCGATCACGTAACCGACACAAAAACAAAACCCCAACAAGAACAAATGTTTTGCACACCACTTAGCCATAGCTAGGCTTTGTGTTCACGACACACATGAAGCCTTGCATGAAGCCTTGCGCTTCTCAATGGTCGACGCATCGTGGGACGTAGTACGTTCGACGAGCGGCTGGCTCATCTTCATCAATGGCAGCCTCGTCGATTGGGGCAGCAAGCGCCAAAACAGCATCTCCTTGTCGGCCAACGAAGCGGAAACGATGGCGGCCTCCCTCGCTTCGCAGCGTATCGAGAACTTCCGTAACACGCTCGCGGATCTCGGTTGGAAGCAAGCGGAACCAAGCCCGCTCTTGTCCGACAGCAAGGGTGCAAAGGCACTCGCGGACAATCCCATCATGAAGGGTTTGGCCCGTCACATCCATCGTCGTGAGCTCTACGTGCGTGAGCTCACGCAGAAGAATGTGTTACGCGTCTACCACGTTCAGACCGAGCTCAATGTGGCCGACATGATGACGAAGCCCTTAGCGGCGAACAAGTTCACCAAGTTCCGTGGGCTGATCATGGTTCGCATCTGAGATCTTGCTGCCTTGCGAATCCCTCATTTGTTGCCCTTCTCCGGGGGATCAGGTCAAGGGGGGGTGAGAAGCGCAAGGCTTCATACAAGGCTTCATGCAAGGCTTAATGTGCGTCGTGAACCCAAGGCCTAGCTATGGCTAGGTGGTGTGCAAAGCATTTGTTCTTGTTGGGGTTTTGTTTTTGTGTCGGTTACGTGATCGGCGGTTGAGTCGGTTACGGCGGTTGAGTCGGTTACGGCGGTTGAGTCGTTTGAACGGACACCGGACCGTGCAAGGGTAGAGACCCCTAAGAGACAAGTAACAAGAAAGCTTTCGCCACTCAGAGTCCGATGAGGAGGATAACGATACGCTTACGCCAAGTGGCGAAGTGCAACGCGGGCCATTCGAGTCGGAAGATGGCAAGGAGGACACCGCACCACGCCGCTCAAGCCGCATCGCGGGAGAGGAGCTCCCGTACACGGTGATGGACTACTCCACCTTGGGCAACGACAACACTGTCTTTGGCGACGAGAGTGCAAGCGAGTACTCGGCGTCGATGTGCCACAAGATCTTGATGGCGACTGAGGTGTGCGACGACGCCATCTACATCGGCTTCCCAAAGCCCTTTAAGCCGCACCAACTCAAGTACCTCCTTGTACGTGCACATGATGACGGAGATGACGCAGAACAGTCGAAAGCCGTCCCATGCCTTGTCCACTTCACGAAGGACTCCTTCTCCACATCCAATGAAACTCGCTTTCATGTCGAGGCACAACTCGGCCACGGAGACTTCGCGCGCGGTGCCCTTGAGTCCTTGGAAGATGCCAAACATGTTGTCAAAGCGGTTGGTAACCTCCTCCCTTGAGGGGAACTCCTGGAGGTTGGTCATCTTGAGTGTGTCATACTCCATCTTCTTGTCTTCAGCCTTGTCTTCGGTGTTGACCGCCACGTGCAACTCGTCGATGTGTTTGAACGCACGGTGGCCGTCGTACTTCTCTTCCTCCTCATCCGTGTAGAGCACATCCAAGGTGGCCACAAGCTTGTCATCCTTGATGCACATGATGAGGAGGTCATATGCCTTGTTCAGTTCCACCTGGGTGGCTTCCTTGTCCTTGTCGGCGTCATCGACGCTTTCCGTCTTGTTCTTGAGCATCGCACGTCGGCAACCGTTCTTGCCGGCCATCGCGAGCAACTTGGGCCTGAATGCTCTCCATTCAGCACCATCCTTGTTGTAGAAGAAGATCTTGTCATTGTTCTTGTCCATGTCTCTTTGTCTCTCGGCGGGGGTACCAGATGAGTGGCGAAAGCTGTCTTGTTACTTGTCTCTTAGGGGTCTCTACCCTTGCACGGTCCGATGTCCGTTCAAACGACTCAACCACGTTCAAACGACTCAACCGCCGTAACCGACTCAACCGCCGATCACGTAACCGACACAAAAACAAAACCCAGCAAATGGGCGGAGAGGGGCGGCTGGCGACAGGAGGAAGATGAGGAGGGGGAGACTCAAGACGCCTACGGGAACCAAGGTGGCAGGTATCTCGAGGCGCAGTCTTTTATTTCTCGAGGACAGCTCGCGGCGAGAGCTGTAAGGGCCGTTCTTCTTTTTTGACGAGAGGTTCCTCCCCCCCCCCCCCGGTGCTTTTTCCCGGAGAGTCGCCCGACGTAGGTCGGTCCGCCTCAATGGGTTTTCCCTCATTGTAGCTTGTGGGGAGTTATAATGGGAGCCGGGGGTTTGCGAGGGGGGAGATGTGGAGGGGTGCATACGTGTATGTATCTGTGGCAGCAACATGCGCCGAGGCGTACGGGCAGGTGCGCTGAGGGTTGTCGTGTTGGTACCGGGCTAGTGAGAGTAGTGGTACTAACGCTCAGTTGTTTTATATGGCTAGGAATGCTAGCTAACAAGATGTCATACAACGCTATAAAGCCGTTCATCTTGCCCAACTCACGAGAGCTACAAATATAATTCTCAACGAAAGTACTCGTAGAGAAGACCACTTGTGGCGCACTGGAGGCATCGCGACGCTGGCTGCGACGAGCGGGCCCGGTCTTGCGGAGATGCCCTTCCTTACCGTCGACTGTGGCCGTGGGCTGCGCCACCGCGTGGAAGTGGGGGCCAACACGACGTTGGGTGAGGTGGTGGCCGCGGCATGCTCCAAGAAAGGGCTCGACCCGCAGGCCTACTCGCTCCGCCACGGTCGCACTCGTAGGACACTCGACCTCTCAACCACCTTTCGCCTCTCGGGACTTGACAATAACGCGACAGTCGAACTGGTCGAGGACGGCGCGCGCGCGATGCGCGTGACCCCTGGAAGCTCGCGCGGCAAATCATCGGCTGCCCCGCCCGCTGGCGCCCCATGCCGCGTTGCACTTCAGCTCGAGTCAGGCGAGCGCCGAACAGGGAGCCTGGCTCCATCGACAACTCTTTTGGATAGCCTGCAGTCGCTATGCCCGGAGCTCTTGGCATCCGGAGCGCTTCCAGAGGGCCTTGCTCCCGGCGTCGTTTATGGAAGGCCTGTGACCGGCTGGTCCGAATTGCGCTCGACAACGCTTTCGGACCTGGGCATCAAGCCAGGCTCTGCCGCTCTCCTTCGCTTCCGCACAGTTACGCATGGGGATCCCATAGACGAGAAGGTTTCAGAAACCAGCGACGTAGCTGTGGAGTCATCAGTAACTAACGAGACCCTTTCGGCTGTAACCTCCGCGCCGCTGCCGTCTTCAGCGCTCATCGCCGCTGAAGTGCAACCCGACGATGAGCTAGAGGTGCCAGCTGTCACTCCAGCACCACCTACTGCGCTACCAACAGCTTCAGCGCCCACTCTCATTTCCGAGTCGATGAGCTCTAGCTCGTCAAGCGCTCTGTGCGTGTCTGGTGCCGATGCGTCCTTGCTGGCCGAGGGCACCGACCCGACCACCCTCAAGGTCATGTTGCACGAGTCACTCCTGGCACTTGGCCAAGCGGCTGAGGTTCTTAGGCAGCAAGCCGTGGAGGACGTCGCGGTAGAGACGCACGTGGCGGCGACGACGGCTGCCGTGGATGTGAATGACCGGGCAGCGGCACCAGCACCACCACCCGTCGTGCTTACGTCGTCTGCGGCTTCCGGCGACGGCGTGCGATCACTGCTCATCCTGCGCAAGTATGCATCCAACATTCTGAACGCCCCTTCCGAGCCCAAGTTCCGCAACATCAAACAAAGAAATCCTGCCTTTAGCCAACGTGTGGGAAGGCATGCAGCCGCACGGACCTTGCTCAAACTTGTTGGCTTCGTCAACATCGAAGGTGACGGCGACTCGCGGGTATGGTACCTCCCGCCTACGGCTGAACTCGCGCGTCTTCAAGCACTAGTGCAAGAGATCGATGACATCCTTGCGCCGACGAATGCGACTCGGGCCTCACACAGTCAAAATACTTTGAGTGGAGAGCCGGCCCTCGCGTCTACGGCACGGCAGGCGAGGCTCGGGACGGCTAAGGGGCTGCCGGCAGTGCACGAGGATGCGTTAATGGTACAATCGCAGCCAGCGCCATCTCGGGTTCCAACGGGAGGGTCAAGCCGGGAGCGCATCCATACGACCCTCACTGAAGCACAGGTGACACTCAATTGCTGGCCCAACTGAGCTCCCGCACCTGGCTTTGCGAGCTTGTCACGCTGGCTACGTCGAGGATATTTATTCGAGAAAGCGTATGGTCGAGGCAAGGGGATGTCCACGGCGCATGACCGACTGCTATTCTCCTCGCTCACTCACGGTAGGTCGATTTACTCAAGCGCCGGAAGCTTGCAGTGCGAGAAGACATTACGCCGCCGCCACGAGGCCTACGGTGAGAATTGTCTCGCCAAGCTCTCGTTTACAAACTTCTCCATCTCTCTCTTACACAATCACGCGATTCTCTGATGAGAAACATGGGACCCCGGCATCTGCCAACAGATCCCACTCGCTGATTGATAGCGCCCTGGAACGCATGCTGTAGGATCATCGATCCGTCCGAGGATGGTTGTACGTCAGCGGCCCTAGGCTCCAGTGCTCTTCCATCTGCAGATGACGAAGTTCCAGAGGAGTTTTACGATGTACACCCATGTGCAGCCCAAATCTCGATTTGGCGCGGAGCGATACAGCTCGAAGTGCCTACTTGCGCATGGAATTTCCTTCCATAGATCGAGCCTCCCGAAAAAGATAAGCGAGCTCACCCCCCTTGTCTCCTTCCCGACAGGTGACTGCTGATGATCTCCGTTCTCTCGTGCTGGGCTCCTCTGACAAACGCACCGATGCTCCAATCTTGAAGACGAGGGCGATGCGAGAGCTCGAGGCCCTTCAGGTGACTAGAAAATCCTCTAAGCTACACTTGTCCACCGCATACCATGCGTCCGGTGGGGCAAGGGGGCGGTCTCCTATTATTCATGTAAGAGAGCGCAATATTGCTCCGAGATGTGTGTGCTCACGCTTCAAGCCAACACAAGGCTCCGTGTCTTCATCTTGCATCTCTGGAGCTTCCTTGATCGAAGTTGGAGCGGTGAATTTGGAGCTGACTTGTGCCTAATTTCTCCCTGCTGTTTCTCCGTGCAGTCGATGCGAGAGTACGACCGCACGCTCATTCGTGTGAGACTCCCTGGCGGTCTCATCTTCGAAGCAGCGTTCCACCCACAGGTGCGCAGATTGCATGCTAGCTCACATCTTTTAGGCAAGGCGTCTATCACACTCACCCTCGAAATCCGTGCTGTTCGTAGGAAGCTGTGTCTACCGTCCTTTCCCAGGTCCTAGCGTGCCTCCGTCCAGAGCTTCAGGGCATCCCCTCGCATCTGTTCTTCACGCCACCGAGGACTACCCTCGACCAGACTGTGTCCTTGGCTGCTGCAAATCTCACCCCTGCTGCCACGCTGATCCTCGGTTGGGATGTCCCGCTACCTCCGGATGTCTCTGCGGCTGAACCACGTGCTTTGTTGGCCCCTCACGCTCGCAGCCTATTGGTCCCTCAAGATAATTCAGGTCATGGCAATATGCAAGACAATGCCCTCTCTTTTCCTGCAACGCGCAGTGTTTCAGCTGCACCTCCGATAAACGGCGCGGCCACACTAGGAGCTTTAAGTTCTGGGATTGGCCCTTCGACTAGCACGGGCTTGAATTCGAATGCTAGCTCATCTAGAGTTGGCGCTGAAGCCGAACGAAAGGTCCCCAAGTGGTTGAAACGGTGACATCAACTCTTTGAGTCGCTGTGCATGTCGTACTCTGCGATTTTGACTTTTGGTCAGCCCATCCCAATCGTTCGAAAGGGAGGAGTGTACTAATGTTACTTTCTAATCTTGATGTTGTGGCTCAGTGCTCCCCTTCATCGTCCAACCTATGAAAGGGACGTCGCATGGGCCCCACCTCGATCTAGATCGCACGCACGTGCAGGGCTAAAGCTTGGTCCGTCCTATGCTATCAGTAGCTTCTAGACCATTCTTAAGCCCTTACCAGGGTGATAAACGAAGACGAGCAAGCACAAAGAAGGCATAAACATAAACGGACCCGAACTAAACGCAGCATTCCCCCCCCCCCCCCTGCTGAAGCGGAAGAGTTTCTGGTGCGGTGTACATAGGGCGTTGTCTTCCGAAAAGATGCCGAGTTGTGAGCTTTTCAATATGAAGTGGCGAACTAAGTTTATACTTAGTTCAGCATGGGGGGGCGCCTCGCGTCCCCCCTCTCAGGCACCAATTCCCCTCCGGGGGGCCTGTCGGTCAACCACACGCTCTGCCTTCTGGCATGAGCAAGGCATTCATCACAACCACCCAGACCCCCAGTGGGCGCGGGTCGCGAGCCGCACTCCCAGGCCCGCATGGGCCTGCTCTCGTACTGATACTGACTCCTTCCCCCCCCCCCCCCTGTTCGCCAGGCAGACAGGTGACGGATCGAGCATGACCACTGGCTCGATATGCGATGATTCGGAAGGGAAACGATCGGCGGGAGGCGCGGTGAAGGTGGCCGGGAGTGATGGAATGGCGGGCTGGACCACCTCCTCAGCAGAGAAAGGTGGGAGGACGGGCTTGGGCGAGGGCGAGCGCGACGACGGAGCGGACATGACTGGGCGGATCGGGATGGGCCGAGGGCAGCTTCAGTGACGGAGAAAGAAAACTTGGGAGGTGAAATGAAGGAGAAGCGGAAAACAAAATCCGTCGGCGCTGCGAAACGACGGTGACGGGCCCCTCCGCCGCCCGCCTCCCCCCCGCCGCCCGCAAGTGCAGCGAGGTGACCGTCCGCCTGCAAGCTCTGCACACCAGTCAAGCACACCTTGCGACCAGCTGTCCATTTCTCCCCTCACATGCGCATTGCCCCTCCACTCCCCTGGTGGAAGCTGGAGGGTCTCCCGGGTCGACTCCTGGGGCGGATGGTGCTACGCCTGGGTCTCCCGCCCACTCCCCCTCCCACTCCGCAGCGCCTTCGCCCGCCTCGGCAGCCGCGAGCGCTTCTGGATGCTCCTCCCCCTCCTCCATCTCTCCACACGACATGCTGGAGAAACTGGCGGACAGAGGTCGTTTGCCTTCATTTGGTACCCCTCGTTTCCAAATACGCGATGCGGGGCCACCACGAGGGAGTCCCAATCCTAGGGGTGGGAGGGCGAGGGAGGGTGAAGGCGCGGGGGCGGCCCCAGTCTCGGCCGCGTCACAGGTACCCCTCCTGCCCCTGAGCGCCTTTCACTTTGTTCCGTGCTAGCCAATCAGTCATCAGATCTGCAGGTACCACTACGACACGTGTATTCACCACAGCACTCCGAGTTACTTTGGCACACCGACCCTGGCTCGCGGCATGGCGTCTCACACACTCCATCGTCATTGCACTCAAGTCCTTCACAGCACTCGTCGCCATAACTGCACCCCCCCCTTTTCTCGACACACGGTGGGACGCCCGTGACCCTTGCTTCATGGGGGGGAGTCTGCTACGTTTGCATTCGCTGTGGATAATCGCTTGGTCACGGTCCTGATGACAAAGACGACCACCGCCACGAGCGCGGCGACGACCCCAAGCGTGACCAACAAGGCGGTCAGCATTACTTTGTCGAAGATGAAGCGGAGGGCCAGCTGTGTTGGTGAAGGTGGACGCGAAGCCCGCCTCCGCCGACGAGTCGCTGAACCACTCGGCGAGGAGCACGCGGACGGACGCACCGAAGCAGCGGCTGGCGTAACGGGTATCATGGCTGAAACGAATCCCATGGTGCAAGTGCACCGAGCAGCTGGCAAACTCTACATGGAGAACAAGAAGGCCGTCCTCGCACGCGTCACGGACCTCGCCACCCAAGATCAGCCAAGCGACACCGTCGCCTGCCAGCAGAATGACGAGGAAGAGGGATGTGAGAAAAAGACGAAGAAGATGAAAACTCAGCACGCGTAGCTGGGGGTATAATAGACCAAAAAGAAAACAAATAACCTGACAATTATAATATTGAGCCTTGTGTATATACCAAAAAGAAAACAAATAACCTGGCCCTCTTTTGACGGAACGCGACTTGCACGATTGCGCTTTCGTGGAGTGAGAGGTTGTGTGGAGTGTTGATATGATGCCAACCATAAAGTTTGTCCCACATTAATCGGCACAGCGGGCACGCACCTGATACTGAGAGCAGATGTACACCGGCGGCGAGCGCCCCGCGCTACACACATGTCGCGCCATCTCGTGAAGTGTATGAGCGCTCCCTACAGTGAGTGAGTGGGAGACGAAGGAACAGAGGCAGCTCAGCAGAGGGATGGTGGGCGGTGGGCGAGGGCGTCGAGAACTGCTCACCGGCCACGGCAGTGGCCCGGCAGTGGTCCAAGATAATGTGCCACCATGGCCTCGCGACTCCCTCTCCCTCCCGGTCCACCAGAGCCCCTACTCCTCTCGCCTTGCGCTATTGTCAGACTTTTGTACAGCCGTTTTGGGCCCGCTCCACGTGCTGCGACGGTCGTGTGAGAACGACGCGTGCGCGACGGAGCAACGCTGGCAGGGCAGTGTGTCTGCGGTTCTGTCTCACCTGCGGGAGCCCTGCGGCAGCCCGCATAGTGGCTAGGCCAGATGTGTCGGATCAGCCCGATGAAAGCGGGAGTCCTGCCGGCACTTCCCAAAAATAGAACGTCAAACTTTTGGCAACGAGGGGTAGCCACACTGCGAATAGACGAAAGACTCGTGTGGAGGCGCCGCGCGAGGGAGGCCGCCTCGCCTCGGCTGGGGCGGACGGCTCTCCCTGCGCTTCGAGCCAACGGAAGAGGGGGGAGTGGAAACGGAAGGGGGAAGGAAAAGGAAGGGGTGGGGGAGGGGGGATTGAACGCGGCGGAGAAGACATGGTCGGCGCGCGCGAGGAGGAGGGGCTCTCCACCTTTGACTGGCTCGTCAAGGCGATCGCCGGCTCGACCGCCGGCGCCATCTCTACCACGCTCTGTTCGCCTCTCGACGTCGCAAAGACACGCGCGCAGGTGCAGAGCGTGGTGGGGGGCGGGACAGCGCACAAGTACGATGGGGTGCTGCGCGCGTTGACAACTATTTATCGTGAGGAGGGCGTGCGTGGCTGGTACCATGGCCTCACCCCAACCATCTGCTCTGTCGCCATCTTCTGGTCATGCTACTTTCCGTGCTACGAGTATGCCAAGACGCACATCGCAGAGGCGAGCGGCTCAACGCCTGAATCGCCACGTGTTCATCTAGCTGCTGCTGGCAGCGCCGGGCTGATCACGGACGTAGTCACCAATCCACTCTGGGTCGTCCGGACACGCCTAACCACACAGGCACTCGTTGATCAGCCTGGACACAGGCATTACACCTCCATGCTTCATGCCTTTCGGACTATTGCGCACGAGGAAGGTACCATTGCCTTCTTCTCCGGGCTACGCGCCTCATTTCTCGGCCTCTCCCATATCATGATCCAATTTCCTCTGTATGAGTGGCTGAAGCGCTATTTGTCGGAAGCTGTAACACCAAGACCTATCAACTCCGCGCCGCCACTCAACGAGCCAAAGCAAAATTCTTCGCCGGCCTCCATGACCGACATAATTGCTGCAAGCGCCATCTCCAAGCTCGTGGCATCTAGTCTAACGTATCCGCACGAAGTCATTCGCGCGCGTCTGCAATTCGATCTCGGCTCACACATCTATAGCTCAACAATGGATGCCATTCGCAAGACTGTTGCATCTGATGGGTTGCTTGGACTTTGGCAGGGATACCAACTGAATATTGTTAGGACGATACCCCAGTACGCACGTCCATGCACCTGGGAGTCGGCGAAACCTGCAAGCTCACAAAGCTCGCATTTCTCATGTTGACCTTTCCTGTATGATAGGTGTATCATCACCTTCACCGTGTATGAATCTGTCTCGAAGCACGTATCCACAAACCTTGCTGAAAGGGCACTCGCAGGTGATACCCTCGGTCGCACTCTATCGGTCGTCTTACCACCGCCGGATGGTCTCAGCAATCGTGAGCAGGGCGCCTTATGTGGCGACAAGTCGCCCTCTAGCCGCAAGCAGCTTATTCGGCAAGACAGTCGCAGCGAGCCTGTGCTGAAGCTCACACGTACGGAGAGCAGATGAGACGTGCCGCTGCATAGCTGCTGATGGATGGCGGGCCGCACAAACTGCTGGGTCATGATAAAGAATGTTCGCGTCTAGATGACAGTGCATACCATCATATTCGATGTAGACTTGCGGCCAGTCTTTTGCGGTTCTACTCGCTCTCCGGCATCCCTTGCTGCTTGTGGGACACACATCTCCCTTTTTGCTTTCATTGTGCCTCGTCAGCCGGCACAACTAGTTATCCTCATTTGTCCTGAATATTCAATTCGTACTCTGCCGTCGTCTTGATGCTCGGAGTTGCCTGCGACCTTCTTCTGGTTGTGTGGACACCGTGTTGTGTGGAAAACGAGGGGCAGAGCTGATTCTTACGCTGGCTGTTTTCGTACTCGAGACTTGCCCCCAACACTTGCAAACTACGAAAGCTGCAACTAAACATTGGCCCTGAAATGTTTTGTATCTCAAATCCAGGAGCAAGCCCCCCCATGGACACTTGGGAGGAACTTGGACTCCTAGGTGTCATTGATAACGGACATTTTGCTTTGCTTGGTTTTTGGCTCTTGGAGTTGCAGCATCTCTAGGGCAGTCAGCCAGTGATTTATACAACTATTAGCATGTGAGGGGGCTGCATTTTTTGACCGTTCTCCGAAGCCCAAGAAAAAACTCCTGGGGGACTCACCTGCCTCCACGAAGAATTCCCTAGCTCGCTTGTTTCCTCCGAGTAATAATGTAATAATCTAACTGAGCATTAGTACCACTACTCTCACTAGCCCGGTACCAACACGACAACCCTCAGCGCACCTGCCCGTACGCCTCGGCGCATGTTGCTGCCACAGACACATACACGTATGCACCCCTCCGCATCTCCCCCCTCGCAGACCCCCGGCTCCCATTCTAACCCCCCACAAGTTAAAATGAGGGAAACCCCATTGAGGCGGACCGGTCGACGCCGGCCGACTCTCCGGGAAAAAGCTCCGGGACTGCGTGTCTGGGCGTCTGGGCTGCTAGTATTTCTAGGGTGGTGATTATGAAAGGGGGGCCCGGGAGCTTTCCTCACTCTACCTACCTCCTTCTCCTTGTCCTGGGTGCCGCCTCATAACTACTTTTATAAGTAGGAGGCCAATGGGGGCCTCGCGCCCCCCTCACTCCATCGCAGACACCCCCTGGGTGGGCCTGCACAACCAACCTCAGCCCCCGCCTGCTGGCAAGGGTTGAGCTGACACCACTCTGGCCCAGACCTTCCCCGAGCGCGCGCCGCGCGCCGCACGCATTCGCCTGCACTGGCCCTCGCTCGTACTGACCCCCCCCCTCACCACTGAGCCACAGACCACCGAGGCCGCCAGGTGGGCACCCAGGGCCAGCGAGGCGAGCGAGGGAGAGGCAGGAGAGGCCAGGGGCACTGCCCCAGCCTCCACTGCCCCCTGAGCTGCCCTGGCTGGCCCTCTGGGGGGCCCCGTCGGGGCCCCCCAGAAGGGGGCCATGGCGCGCGCCATGCAGCACACGCCCGTAGGAGAACGAAGAGAACGACGGGAAAAGAACGACAAAAAAAACGACACGATCCGGCCCGAGAATAGGTAAGAGAACCGCCTGTCTACGGTATATCAACGGGAGGACACCCCGCGCGGCAAGCAAACACCGCGAAAGTGCGGCAGCGGACGAAGAAAGGCCGAAGGGCGGGGGCCGAGACCCCCCGGGGACAATATAAGATAGTTCAGAAGGCGTTTTACGTTTGTCTGCCACCGGAACACCCAACAACAGGTCTGCCCCAACCCACCCCTTGCGCTTGGCCCGTCGTAGTGCACGCGGCCCCCCCCCCGATACCAAAGACAAAGGAATGAAGGGGGTAGTGTAAAGGGAGTGAGTGTTCTGGGGTATAGGCGATGGCGTGAGTCGGTACCGTGAGTGCGTGGTCTTTATAGCTAGCGGTAGTAGCCTGAATCTTCAGATGTTTTTTTTTCCTCGGTGCCGCCTATATGTGATGTCGTCGTCGTGACTAGGCGATCTCCCGACTCTAGCCGGATAGTGCGCGAACTATTCTTTTTCCTTTGAAAGTTATACTTATAAATGGATGACCTAATATCAGGTATCAGGGGTGGTGGACCTTTTATCATGATATCAGGACCTAATATTAGGCTGATGGAGCAACTAGGCTACGGACAGGCAAGGCCTGCACTCCATTGGGCATGCCTTATGGCAGAGGCCCCTCTCCGCAGCCGGGTAGCCCTTATGGGCACAACTTAATGACAAGCTGTCTGACATTGCAACACATCACTCTCGAAGTAGGGGCTCCGTTGCCGTCAAGTCACGGTCCCTCAGCACTAGGATTAAACTAAGACAACAAGAAATCTCTAACAATTACGAATCTTCCTTTTTTAGCTTCAGCTGCTGCGCTGCGCACCCTCTGGGCGCGCGATGGCCGACGGCGCCACGCCGACGCCCCGCAGCTCAGAGGAGACCAGCTGCGCTAGCACGGCGAGGCGGACGTCCGGCTCTGTCAGCTCAGCGAGTAGAAGCGCCGCCGCCACCGCGGCGCTTACCTCTCAGCCGCTCTCAGCCAGTCAGCAGGCGGCCCTCAGACGGCTCGAGGCGTGGGTGCGTGAGGTTGACCCTGCGGCACAGCCAGCGCCCACTGACGAGTCGGAGGCGCTTCTCTTCACGGCGGGCGTTCTAGACAATAGTGCGAGCGATATTGCGGGCGCGACTTCACCAGCCCCATGCACCGGGGAAGATGAGCTCCCAGCCATTGTTGCACACCCGGCTGCCTCCGCCCCGGCGGATGCCATTCCAGCTGTTCAAACAGCTGCGGAGCTCGAGGCGCTCGTCCTACGTGCCGAACGGCAGGCAGCGATCAATGCGCTCGCCGTGGACAGACAGGCTGTAGCCTGGCTGAATGCGCAGGTAAATGCCGCCTCAGAGCTTGCTGACCGCGTGGCTACAATCCGAACTGCTCTTGAATCTGAGCGAGACCAGTGCAAAGTGGCAAGGAGCATGGCAACCCCTGTAATGGACGAATTCAGCGCGTCAGCTGCAGAGCGTGAGCGTGAAGCGGCTGCAGCCGCTGCGCGAGCTGCACAGCTGCGTCCTATCGAAGAAGCGCGAGCCGTTGCAGCCATGCTTGACTCTATATCAAACTCCTCAGCTAGCGGATCCATTACAGCCTCCCCACACCATGACGCTCGCCACCCACTGGTGGCTGCTCTCGCAACTCTAGACGGTTCTATCGCGCATGTACAGGTGCACTGCATATTGGCTTGATCGGATATGCTAGACCCCTTCATGAGATGCTGTGCATCATTTCTGGAGAGTGATATGGCCACATTGCAATGTACCAAACACACAACTCGCACAGCTGATATGCGAACACTATCGGAACTTCCATTTTCTGACCGAAGCCCGCTTGTGGCCTCCACGCCTCGCACTTCGCAGGCGAACCCAAACCTGGAATCTGCATCGACGCACCTGTCCGAATTATGTACGCTGCGGTGCCGTGCCCTTCGAGTGGTGGCAACCCAACATGTCTCCCGTCCTCTCGACCTAGCGGTTGAAGTGATGGCACGACCAACAGTGCTACGGAAAGGCGCCTCAGGCCGCATGGTAGGACCGACCGACACGTGTGTAGGTGCGCTGAGTGGGAACGTTTCGCCGGCCGACAGCGTGTCAGGGCGCGCGCCGTCCACGAGCAACGGCACGATGGACACGTTGAGCACTGCTTCTGTGGAGGGTGAGGCCACATCTCATGCAAAGGCAGCAGGGGCGACCGCTACACCCACGGCCGCGACCACAAGCTTTGCAGCATCGTCCTCTGCCGCCGACGAAGTGCGCTTTCTCAGTCTCGCCGCTCGCCTGCGCCCTTGGATACGAGAGTTGGAAGTTCGCGCCGCAGAAGATGCAGAATGCGCCGTGGTACTTTCGGAAGCGAGCAGGAGCTACTGGCGTGCACGACGCGCGCTGTTGGGGGGACAGTTGACCACACGATTGCGAGCAGTAATTTCAGAAGACTTCGTGTCAAGCGGCCGGGTGCGCAGTGTGGACGGGGGACTACAGTCAAAGGGGCAGGGCGTCGCAGAGGCTGTGGGCCAGTGCTGCGCAGAGGCCATGTTTCTGTGCCGCTCGGAGTCGCAGCTGCATGCGGCCTTCTTCAACTCCGCACCAATGGCCACTGACGAGATTGGTTCCGCCAGCCCATCAGTCGCGTCGGAGCTAGAGGCCCTTGCCTTGCCACTTATCGACGTCGTGCGTCCGTTGCTACTACGAATGAAGAGCATCGGCTCGCTCAGCGGAGTCATAATGGTGCTTGACACTGAGGCTTATGAAGCGAGGAGACTACGAACTGCTGCCGCCTCTAGGGACGTAGTGATTAATGGTCCGCGCGGCGCAGATGCAACGTCTAACGCAGCGGGTACGGCCGTCGAGTCGCTGTTGCTACGGCTATTGGGCGATGCGAGGGAACGGCTGACGTTTCGCATCCAAACCACCATTAGAGACGAGGTGAGACACGCCATTTGGCCCCACCCGGGCTACTATGATGGCTAGGGCACGATCTCATTTCCGTTGTTTGAGAGCATGGGCGGGAGAAGCGCAACAATTCTCACCTGCCTCCAGCCCTCGTGGCCACTCTCAGATTCGTTCCTTCGACCACAATTCCACGGTGGCGATCGGCTCCATCGCACTCATCTCGGGCGAAAAGTCCAGCACCAACGACACGAGTGAGGGTGCGACATCTCCTAGTGACCGTTGGTACCCGACGTTGCGAGTTGCACTAGAACTACTCTCGCAGGCGTATGCTTGCCTTCCCCGCGCGGTCTTTGAAGGGATCTCGCAGGTGCTCCTGCAACTTTTTTGCCCGCCCCGATCTGAAGCCCCGCTGCAATTAGATATTCGGCATTGCTCCAATTTGGGTGCGGATGCTTCCAACTCTTGTATGTTCCTAGTTAATGCAGCCAAAGAAGCTGAGCCTAATATTCCGAGTGGTCCGTGCTTGCAGGAGGTGCTGGAGGCTTGCACGTCATCGTTACTTAGTGCGGCCTCACGTCACAGAGTGCGCCTTGGATCTCCGCGCGAATCGCGACTACTACTCGTCTCGCAGTTGCTCATCTTGCGGGAACAGATTGCACCTTTCGACTCCACATTTGTCGTCACGACGAAGGTCAGTGGGCGTGGGGGCGAGGGACACAGCGCGGGCGTTCGACTAACTCTATACTTATCGATCGCGATAAGCTCTGAGCGCGTTGCGCTAGCTAAGCTTCCTTAAGTCCTAGATATTGCTTGAAGTCCTAGACATTGCATCGGTTGGCGAACACGTCAATTTGTTCTTTTCGGACACACGACAACAAGGTCTAGTTTGACAGCCTCACCTTTTTGTCCCTTGTTTGGATCAGGCGCTTGATTTCAGCGCGACGCGCGCCTTGATTCGCGACCTCACTGGTCGTGGTGTGTCATCTAAGGCAGGATCGATCGCGGGGCGCTCAGGCGCATCCACCACCTCAACCCAAGCTGTCTCAACGGTTGCCTCAACCCGCGGTATCCTGAGCCGCGTGGTGGAACTATTGCAGCGGTCTGCGCCATCCGTCGTCTGCACGCAATCTGACGCTAAAGGGGCGTTAGAGGCCGAGTTGCGCAAGGCATGCGAAGCTTTCATCAACGAGACCACTACTCCGGCTACTAAGCCCGTCCTTGACGTCCTTCCCATCGTGGATGGTACCGAGAAGCGCGCCGCAGCCTCCGCGCCGAGCGCCTCAGTGCCCGCTGCCACACCGTCTGCTACAGAGCTCGATACGTGCTTTGCTGCAGCCGAGACCGCCTTGGATGAGATAGTTGCGTGCGCATATGCTCGCATGGGGGTCTACTTGCCGCAACCAGCAACGCAGGTGCGATGAGTTGCAAAGCCCCTCCCCACAGCGGTCACTTGGGCTGCCGCGGCCTTACTAGGCTAGTCGGCATAGCAAAGTGACGCGTATTGCAGTGGCGGATTACGTTGGCCTGCCCCGCAATGCTAGACCTCTTTCTTGACACCTCACACGATCATCTTATCAGGCGATTCTTTTTACGCCTATCAAGTCATCCATTCTCGATGCATATGGTCGCCTAGCCACATTTCTGAATGCCACCGGCCGTGCTGGAGGGTACGAGCAACGCTTGCGCAAACTTGCCACCAAGCTAGAAGAAATCACCACGCCATCACGATCCACTCCAATGTGAGGTGCAGCTGCGCCATCGCACAATTTATTATGCTGAACAACCTGATAGTCATCACCTGCCTGGCAAGAGAGCTTATGGGGAATACATGGATCATAGCGACGATTCGCCCTCGCACTTTGATTCATCATGGACTTGGAAGACAAGGGTAGATGGTAGGGTGTGCACCGGCCGGCTTTAGCCCTGAAGTCATCAGTCGCCCAACGTGGTCCTTGGCTTTGTGAGGACCTGCCACCAGACAACTTGTTTTGCCTCTTCGGTGGCTTGTGCGCAAAGCAAGATGCACGGTTGCTCACGGTGGTCCAGCGTGTGACACCGCCTGACTATGACGTCTTTATATAGTGTGGTGGAGCATTGCAAGCACAGTTGATGCTTGTTGCATTCCATCTACCTCTCCTCGACGTTCATGTATGTGTTCGTGTTCGAAGTGCTCATGCACAAAACCTACTTTTATAAGTAGGGGACAATGGGGGCCTCGCGCCCCCCTCTCTCCATCGGCCGAGACCCCCCGGGGGCACGGTAAGATATATGATATGCAACAGGCGTTTACGTTTGTGTGCCACAGTAAAACCAGCAACAGGTCTGCCCCAGCCCGCCCCTTGCGCATGGCCCGACGTAGTGCACGCGGGCCCAATGGAAGATCAACCAAGAACAACACCAGGCTTGCTCGAGCCACACACTCCGAACTACGAACTAGACCCAAGGTAGTGTACTTGGGCCGGACCCCGGAAACCGAAGAAAAAGGAATAAAGGGACTCCACCTAGATACAGATAGTGCCCCTCAACTAAGTTTGTACTTAGTTCACATGGGGAGGGCAGCGGTCCTCTCGGAGACACCCACGAGTAAACTCACTGACGGCATAATAGGCACAAGCAAACTTCCGGAGTTTTGGAAGCGAGCGCTAAAAAACATACGCGAACTAAAACTCACACCAGCAGGGAGGGACGCTACTTTCACAGCCCATATCCCATATGGGGCAACACGACACACCCCGGTGGTTCCTTGGACCGGCGATACCTGAACGCTCGACTTAACCTAAAAACGCTAGGAGCACGCAAGGAGGTAAGCCAGGCGAGGGGCAAAGCAGGCGACAAGGGAGGCGACAAAGGAGGCGAGGGCAAAGAGGGCGAATGTAGGATGATGCGACGGTGACTAGCCTACAAGGAGGGGACATAGAAACGCAGCGACGACTTCTAAAACAAAAAGGTCGATCGCGGATGCGACAGCGTGGCTTGGAGGAAGGCGCGCCATCATGGCCTCCCAACAGATCCTGCGACCTGGCGGCCAGCGGGCGACCTACGCCGGGCGACTTACCAGGAAAACACACCCGGGGGGGGGGGGGGGGGACCTCTCGTCCGTGAAGCTAGACGGCCCCTCGCCCCTTGATTAATAGCTTGCGCCGCGGGCAGTCCTCGAGAAATAAGCGACTGCGCCCCGAGAAGATACCGACCGGCCACGAGGTTATCCCATGACGTCTTGAGCCACTCCCTTCCCATTTCCCTCCTGTCGCCAGCCGCCCCTCTCCGCCCGTTTGCTAACGTAAACGGGCGCCCGTTTCTCCCCGCACTCCATGGGGGGGGGGGTGCAAAACCCCCCCTCTCCCTCTCTCCGATCTCACCCAGCGCTCTCCCCGCGGCGCGTCGCCATGCGGCGCGCCATGGCCTGCTCTCAGAGGTCCTTTGGGAGCTCCTAGAGGGCCAGCAAGGGCAGCTCAGGGGGCAGTGGAGGCTGGGGCTCAGCCCTTGGCCCCCTTGCCTCTCCCACGCTCGCCTCGCTGGCCATGGGAGCCGCCCAAAGGCCCTTGTATGCCTGGCGACCAGGGATGGGGGGGAGTCAGCTCGAGGGCAGGCCCAACGCGGGCGTGGGAGTGCGATGCGCGGCCCGCGCCCACTAGGGGTCTAGGCCAGAGTGATGAGTGCCCAGTCCCTGCCAGAAGGTAGGGGCTGAGGTTGATTGTTCGGGCTCCACCCCAGGGGGTGTCCGCGATGGAGAGAGGGGGCGCGAGGCCCCCATGGAACCCCACTGGTAAAAGTAGGTTGAGAAAACTAAGACAAAGCCCGCGGGATTCCCCTCGAGTGCTGCCATCCCCCTGCTGATACAAACGAGCTTTATGTCCCCTTGTCATCAACATTTGGCATTTAATTTTTTCAAACATCCTCCTCCTCCTTTCTAGTTGCGAAGGATTCGCGGCAACACATGGCTGGCCAGCGATTGCGCGCAGTAGCAGTTTCAATAAAGGGCTAACCTGTGCCATAAGAGTTGCCCGTACGGTGGCTCCCGATGATGCTATAGAAGTCGCCGCTGCGTCGTGCGATTGCGGTTGCGTTGGGGTCGAGGTGGTGCAGGGTTTGGCAATGCGATGACAGGCTCGTCCACGATGGCCATTGTCCCTCCGAAGCCGACACGCGCGTCCCTTAAGCGCGGTCCGATGAGGCTGGCGCAGATCGCACCTCCCATGAGCCCTCCCAAGTGCCCAAAATTGTCCAGGTGGGAACCTGGAGAGAGCCCGATGGCGATGTTGAGCGCACACGTGCGCACAAGCGCTCCGAGTGTGTCCTCCACCCTGTGGAAGCCATGCACCTCAAGCACCGGCTTGTTCGTGGCCAGGAAAACGCCCCAGCCGCCCATGAGACCGAATATGGCGCCACTCGCTCCAACCGAGAGGGGGGCTCGGCCTAATCCCCAGGAGAGCAGGTTGCCCGAGACGCCGGAGACAAAGTAGAGGAGTGCGAATCGGCGCGAGCCAAAGAAGAGCTCGACAGTGGGGCCAATGCTGTTGAGCGAGACGCAATTGACGAGAAGGTGCGCAGGGCTAGCATGCAGGAAGCACGCCGTGACCAGTCGGTAGTACTGGCCTTGCGAAAGGGCGAAGTTCCACTTGGCCAGGGCAGTCATCACGCGCTTTCGCGAATGGAAGGCAGCAAAGGACGCGACGTTGCCTACCAGCATCGCGTCAGTGACGGGATGGTCGAGCTGCGGGCGGTAAATGGCAGGAGGCGGCGGCCTGCGCCTCGGTGCTGGCCGGCGCTCCGCCCCGGCGCGCGTAGCTAGGAGCAGCACGAGTGCCGCGCTCGCAAGGAAGCGCATCGGCCCCGGGCGCCGGCCGAGCCGCATGTGCAAAAATTGTTTCACGTGAAAGGCCGCGCGAGCTCTGTGATGGGAGGTGAGTGAGCGAGCGAGCGAGCGAGCGAGCGAGAGAGCGAGCTACTGGGCCATCGAGCCAAGGTAATTCGTTTGATGAGAGCGGTGGAGCGGGGCTTTAGATAGTGGAGGAGAGGGGTGGGAGGGGGGGGGGGGGGAGGGGAAGAGGCGCAGGGGGGGCCGCCGTGCGGAGTGCCGCGAGATGGCGTCCGGCCGCGCCGTGCTGGCTGCCGCGGGCGCCGCCGCGGCGTACGCTCTGGCCTCGTGGTTTTTAAGCCAACGTGACCAACCGGAGGACGATTCGATCGTCGGCACACTCCGCTCACTCGGCCAGAGCCACCTGTTTGCAAAATGGGCGCCACGTGGGCGCGAGACGGAGGCCAAGTGGCGTGTGGTTGCACAGCTGCGCCTGCTCGACGCCAACTACCCCGGTGGTCTCGTAGCGTACGTGCAGGCAGCGCGGCATCTGCTCGGGATGGCGCAGCGCGGCGAGAACCCGCTCGCAGGCTGGACGCCGTCAGTGCCGTCGGACGGCCACAAGCTCGTTCCAGGCACTGAGGAGTTTGCTGGGTATGGCGCCGCGCCGCCCTCCGGGACAGCCCTCAGAGGGCCGCTTGCGTGCTCAGTTCCTGCGCGCTGACCCCGAGCTCCGCTTCTGGCCAGGTACGAGGCCCTCGGGCTTCTGCAGGCCGAGGCGCTTGGCTTTGTAATCCCTGCTGGTGGGCTCGGCGAGCGGCTCGGCTTCACTGGGGTCAAGTTCGAGCTGCCGGCCGAGAGCCTGACCGGCTCGACGGTGCTACAGACGTACGTTGGATACATCCTCGCCGTGCAGGGACTCGCTTCCGAACGCGCTGGTCGCCAGATCAAACTTCCCCTCGCCATCATGACGTCGGATGACACGCACAACGGGATCAGCGAGTTGCTTGACCGGACAAATTACTATGGGCTCGAACGGGATCAGGTGGTGCTATTGAAGCAGGAGAAGGTCGCCGCGCTATCTGATGTCAGCGGTTCACTGGCTCTTGCTCCGGACAGCTATTCTGTGCTCACCAAGCCCCATGGTCACGGCGACGTGCACTTCCTCATGCACTCAACGGGCACGGCGCGGAGATGGCGGGCGGTGCGTTTGCATGCATCCCATATGATGAAGTGGTGCCCCACAACTGCGTTCTCAGCCGGACGATGAGGGTTGTCGAGGAGATATTGTCGCAATGCGCGCGGGCGAGCTCATCGTCCGCTCCTCATCTCCTTGTCTGCGCAGCGAGACCTTGGAGAGGGCTGTCTAGGCGCAACGTGCATTGGCCCAGTTTGCCTTGTGCTTGCTTCCGTGCTGAGCCCTCTCTTCCATGCCCGGTGTCAGATGGGTGTCACCTGGCTGCTGTTCTTGCAGGACACTTCGACATTGTACATGGCAACATTCCTGGCCACGCTTGGCGTGTCGGCCGCTAACGAAATCGCCCTCAACATGGTTGCCATGCCACGTAAGGCAAAGGAAGCGATTGGGGCGTTGGCGCGGCTCACACATAAGGATGGCCGAGTGCAGGTGGCCAACGTGGAGTACAATCAGCTGGAGCCTTTGCTTCTTGCGACCGGCTTCGTCGGGGGCGACGAGAACGATGAGGAAACCGGGTTCTCGAAATTCCCAGGCAACATCAACGAATTTGTGATACACATGGACTCATACTTGGAGGTGCTCTCAACGACACAGGGGCACGTGGACGAGTTCATCAATCCCAAGTTCAACGACGCGACGCGCTCTACCTTCAAGTCGCCGACACGGCTTGAGTGCATGATGCAAGACTTTGCTAAGACAATGCTGCCGCATCACCGGGTCGGGTGGACAGAATACCCGCTGGAGTTTGGCTACTTCCCTTGCAAGAACGACATTGTGACTGCGGCGAAGCTCTCCGCCCAGGGGGTCCCGCCCCACTCGGCATCCACCGCTGAGTTTGCTGTCTACGCGATGCACGCGGCAGCGCTGCGGTGCCTCGGCGCGAGCGTGGACGCCCCCGTTCGCCGCTCCTACCGGGGAGTCCGTGTCAATGCGGGCGCGGCCATAGTGCTTGAGCCATCGTTCGCACCGTGTACGACGATCCTCTCGAGCCGACTGCCCTCTCCAACGCAGATACGAATTTCGCGCTCCTCGGCGCTCATAGTACGCGGCGCCGGTGTGCTCATCCGATCGCTTGTACTCGATGGAGCCCTGGAACTAATGGCTGAACCAGGAGCCATACTCGAGGTCCAATCGCTCTCGGTACGCAACCTCGGCTGCGAATTCCGGGAGCTGTCAGATGATGAGATCGCCAAGGTGCCTGAGCGCACCGCGATCCGAGGGTTTATCGTTGATCGGATGGAGTGTCGTCGGATCGTGGCACGAGCAGGGGAGCATATCGTGGTCAACGAGTAGTCAGCTTGGCTCGGTAGCAGTAAGCTCAGCCTGGTAGGTGCATAGTCATACCTGTGGCCTGCGCATAGTAGAGCGTGCCCATGACGAAGCCAACACGGCCGTTGACGCGGCACCACACCAATCTGATTGTAGACTGCACTGCAACGCCGACTTCTGCTCGGCGGCCCGTTAGCACATGCGGACAACTTGCTAGCCAATGGCAGGGGCTGAGGGTGGTTGTCCAGGCCCACCCAGGGGGTGTCTGCGATGGAGAGGGGGGGGCGCGAGGCCCACATTGGCCGCCTCCTACTTGTAAAAGTAGTAGCCCGATACCATCGCACAAGGATGTGGTAATAACTTTCTTCGGTCCATAAAGACACCAGAGAGGGAGGGTGCGCTTGTGTGTGTGTTCAGGGGGTACCAAATGAAGGCAAACGACCTTAGAGCAAGGGCTCCTGTGAACAATGCATATACGCAAGGTGTCCGGTCGCTATGGCGCAGCTTCCACTTGCCTCTATCCGGTCAGCATCTGACTCCGACTCCGGGTGGACACGACGAATAACACGACGGAACACATTGGCTTTCGCCGCCATGGTTCAGGTTTAGGGCCTCCGCTAAGGCTAAGGGGGGAAAAGAAATGAGCAAACTTGATCCTTGATGAGGATGTGGTTCAAGGAGGTAGGTAGAACATCCGAGCAACTCGTGCACATACCCAAACGAACACAGTGGATGCTGATAGGTAGATGGGCCGTAACAGTGTACAGTGTTTGGTTGATAGATTGATTATAGAGAGGTGTATAGGGACAAGTTCTTTAGGTATTGCTAGAATGAACACTCGGGGACTTTAACTGCGACGTCTCGTTGGATGGAATCTCGCGCAGAGCCTCCATCACTTGCGATGCAGACGGCCCCACTTGCCGAAGTTGCTCTTCTAGCGGATGTCGACAGCTGTTACGCCACGACACAACCTCGTTCTCCTCAGCTGGTCCCGAGCCGTATGTCTCCGTGCCAGGTTCGTCGCGCCGCCCCGCTTTGTTTACTTCCCCCGCGCGTTCTGGTCGCGTAGCTGGAAGCACCGAGTCCGGCACGGCCGACGGCTCAGGGTGCGTGTGCGCTAGCGCCTCAAGGCTGATGCGTTCCCACTCCTCACGTTGCGACCGTGATGGCATGAGCTTGTTGCGCTTCTTGGGCACCACTCGCTCATCGTCATGTCGATCGCGTTCTACCGAAAGCCCATCACCGGTGACCTCGCGCGGTTCGACGCCTGTGGTCACCTGGCGGACCCCGTCAGGACCTTGCATATCCTGTGCAACCGAATGGCACTCTCCTTCGTTAACACTTGATGTGGGGCTCCGCCGACCGTCCACCCGTTGTTGCACTGTGGTGCTCTGCACCTGGCTTCCCTCCCCCTCCACGTCGCGGCTCTGCTGCGTCTCATACCGGCCCCAGCTAGAGCCGACTTCGCCTCCTCCGGGCGCCATCCCCATAAGAGCCTCGTGCTGCTCAGTGTAGCTCGGCCGCAAGCGCGGCGCTTGCCCCAGGTAGTCTTGGACCACTGCACCATCGCGAGAGCGCAAAAGGCGGCGCATTAGACTCGTGACGAGCACGTGATTGAAGCGGCGCTCAAGATCCTGCGAAAGGGCAGGAAGCACAAATGCGATCTAGGCAAATGCATGCCTCAGGCCGAATTTTGTGGTGGCATGCTGTAGACATGTATCCCGGCTGCCATCACGAGGGTAGGTCACGCAGCATACTGGCCTTCTTGAAGTGTGGGCGCGCGTCAGCCACGCAAAATCACGCAGGCTACTCTCACCACATCCTTGCCGACCAGTCTCCGAAGTTCAGGGAGAGGCCAGCGTACGACGCGCGTTGTGGTCTGCGTGACGATCGTGCCATACGAGGGCGCACCTGATCAAAAGGAAGGATTGAATTCGCTGGGCTTGCCAAGTTGCCATGATAAACTCGTACCTTGCACCCCCCCCAACCTCCACGTGCCGCTCGGCGTGAAAGGCCCCCCGCCGCGTGAGACAGCGCACCGTCCTCGCCGCGTTGGTATGCGAGGGTGTTACAAAAGCCCCCAGGCTCGATGAGCGCGACATGCTCGCCATTGAGCTTCATCCGCGCACAGCCATCGAGCACAAAGTACAGGGAGTTGCAGACGGAGCGCTCAACTGTGAGCGTGGTACCCGCAGGCACGGTCTCAATGTTGGCCAATCCCATGAGCCGCTTGAATTGGCCGCGAGTAAGCTGGCTGAATGACTCTTGGTAGAGTCGTTCCTGAAGGCGCGCAGAGGCGGAGGCAGCGTGCAGAGGCGGAGGCGGGGGCGTTGAGCAAGCCAACATGAGACATAGACTTGCTGGCACCTGCTTGCCAGCAAGCCGCCTGCTACTCAGACATTTACAGTCACCCAGAGCACGTAGTGCGACCACACGGGCGCACCTGATCTTGGTCGAAGCTGCCAGGATAGCGATCACGCGCGAGTATGATCGCCATCGCGCTGTTGACAAACACAAAGAAGAAGGACCAGCTAAGCGGGATGCGCAGCGGCCGCTCATGCAGGGTGTGGAATGCGACGAGTCCACTGTAGCCACAGATGAGGAGCGCGCGCAGCGCGAGAACATCTGTCATGAGGAAGCCCGAGGCGAGTGTGATGTACGAAGTATGCCCAATCACAGGGAGCGCGAGCTTGGTATACGGTGACCGCACGATGGCATCCGGCAGCAGCGAGCGCTTGGACGGGTCATCTTGGGGCTTGGGCCGCCAGTTGGCGTCGCGAGCGGCGTTGGCCACGGCGGTCGAACCGCGGTCCGACGAGCACGCCCGGCCTATGCCTCGCGCGGCTCCGCCGCGCGCGCGCAGGGCCAGTCGGCCCAGCATTGTCGCCAGGGGGTCGGGCAGCAGGTGGGAGGAGACGAGGGGCAGCGAGTGGGAAGTGTGTGCAAGGGGCTCTACGATTGTAGAGCAGACGAGGAGAGAGGGGGGGGGGGGCAGGAAGGAAGGGTGGGAGATGAGATGAGAGTGGGGGGCCCACTATCTAGAGAACATTATGAGGCGGGAAGTGTCCAAGAGAAGGGGAGCGGGGAGGTCGAGGGACGAGGGTATTTGTAATAAAATCGTGGAGCCTCTCAAATCAGCAGGAGGAGCGACCGACAACACCCGTTCGTCCTTCTTCTCTCTCCTCCTCTCTCTCTTCTTGTCCTGTCTCCTCCTCTCTTCATCCCGCGAAGGAGTAAAGGTACTCATTGAATCTCTTGCGACGTAGTATTGTACTCCATGTGTTGTTCCGGGCCACAAGAGATTCCTCTGGTGGTTCTGTCAGAGTTTTCTTGTTGTCCTAGTTTAATCCTAGTGCTGAGGGACCGTGCCTCATCGGCAACGGAGCCCCTACCCCGCGATGTTGGTGCATGGCACCCCCTTCTCCGCGCTCTCTCTCCCCTCTCCTGCGGCACGCGCGATGGCGCGCCTGCGGCAGGCCTCCAGCTGCCCTCTGGCGGCTGGCGGCCCCTGGCCCCTGGAGGCTCCTGGAGGCCAGCTCAGGGGGCAGAGGAGGCTGGGCTGGGCCCTGGCCTCCCCTGCCTCTCGCCTCTCCCTCGCTGGCGCTCCCGAGCCTCTGGGGCCCCCACGCTGCACCTGTTTGCCTGTCGACCAGGGGGGGAGGGGGGTTGGAGCAATGGGCTGGTCACGAGTCACGAGGGGCCAGGATGGGCGAATGGGGCGAGCCTGTGGGGAAGGGAGTGGGCCAGTAGGGCAGTGGCCTCCTGGCAAGCCATCAGGCATGCCAGGAGGATGGGTGGTTCCTCCCCCATGGCAGGGGAGGAGTGGAGAGAGGGGGGGGCTCGTGCCCCCCCATGGGTCAACCAAGTATAAACTTAGTTGCCGCTAGAGTTCATTGGTCATTGGTGTTCAAATTTGTCCATACCAAAAAAAAGGTCTAGGGGCTCGAAACCCCAGTGGGTTTCGAGCTGATGTACCCTGGACCAGTAGACCCACCCACCGTCCACCGTGGTGGTCAGAGCTGCTGCTCACTAAGCCACTTGGCCCAGCTCACCGATCACCGATGCTCGCGCGTAAGGCTAAAACTCGTAAATTATACCTAACCTCTGAATCTCTGCATAACTAAGTTTATACTTGGTTGCCCCATGGGGGGGCACGAGCCCCCCCCCTCTCTCCACTCCTCCCCTGCCATGGGGGAGGAACCACCCATCCTCCTGGCATGCCTGATGGCTTGCCAGGAGGCCACTGCCCTACTGGCCCACTCCCTTCCCCACAGGCTCGCCCCATTCGCCCATCCTGGCCCCTCGTGACTCGTGACCAGCCCATTGCTCCAACCCCCCCTCCCCCCCTGGTCGACAGGCAAACAGGTGCAGCGTGGGGGCCCCAGAGGCTCGGGAGCGCCAGCGAGGGAGAGGCGAGAGGCAGGGGAGGCCAGGGCCCAGCCCAGCCTCCTCTGCCCCCTGAGCTGGCCTCCAGGAGCCTCCAGGGGCCGCCAGAGGGCAGCTGCAGGCCTGCCGCAGGCGCGCCATCGCGCGTGCCGCAGGAGAGGGGAGAGAGCGCGCGGAGAAGGGGGTGGGCGGAGCGAGAGCTCCGCCCACCGGAAAATTGGTAAGTCCCGCTCCTGTTTACAGGATAAGTCGGGACAGAGTCGGCCGCCCACTCGGAGGCCCACTGACAGCCCGATTCCAGTCTTTATGGCGAAGTCCAAGTCTGAATGCTGCGAGAATGCCACGGTCAAGGCGAATGATAAGAAGATGATAACCAAAGACACAAGAAGAAATATTTGTATCGCCTTTTTAAGCCCAATAACATCGTATACATTTTTGCTCCTGATACGGTAGATCGGCATGGTGCTCGCCTCTAAAGACGTGTAACGAATTTATTTCGTGAGGTGTCGTTCCGTCAATAGTGGGACATCAGTAGAATTGAGCGATCAGATGTCCACAGTTGTATTGTAGTTGTTTAACATTAGATCTTGTTAAAATTATAAGAGAGAGACGCTACCCGTCGCGGTGCCCCTGTGCCCTGTGGTGCCCCCATGGATTCCGACGACCTGGACCCCAATGTGAGGGAGGCTGCCGGCTTGGCGCCGCCCACCTCGCCTTCGCATGATGCCTCCGCTCCCGCGAATAGCCCGCCCAGCGCTATTCCATGGCAGCTCCAGTACCTCCCGCAAGAATGATCTAGGCTTGCTCCATATTCTCGCACGCCCAGCTCCTGGCCTGAGCCGAGAAAAGTAGAGCCCAGACTTCTTTCCGCCAAGAGACTTGTCTGGATATGCCTGAAATGCAATTATAGTCGAGTTTCGCCAAACAACTGGCGCGTCGGGAGATGCGAAACCAGGTGGGCTCACATCCATGGCCTCACTGAATGTTCTCCAATCCACCGTCCGAACAAAACGGACGGTGTACGCCTTGGCGCTCCCCCCGTTGAACATGGCCGCTGGGTTGCCCCTGTAGTGCGTGAAGTAGAGTTCGTACTCGTTGCCGAGTACATGGACAGCTGGGTCGCGCACTCTCCCGTGGGACATATTAACGTTATGTGCGAAAACGCTAAGCGGACACAAAACACCAGTTCACACTACAGACGTCCCTTTCTCCAGACACCTGAGCACAGACACTGTGGTCTATTTCCGTGACACAATCCTTGGTACCCAGCGAGCAGCATTTGCATGCACGCTAGTTCATCACGGTCGGTATATGCGCATCGACTTCCCCCCCGTAGAAAAGAAGGAGCGGGCTGGTGTGCACACGTCCAGCTTGCTTGCGAAAGGCGAACGAGAAGTACGTCTCTATGTTACCTTTGCGCGCGCCGCGCACTTCAGTCCCTCACCCTTCGACGAGGTCTACGCCCAGCTGTCGGAAGAGGCTTGCAATGCTCTCCTGTTCAAGAAGGCCGACGCTCAAAATGTTCACTTTCGAAGATTGCCCAGTCCAATGCCACATGGGGCGCAAGCGAGACGATGGGGGGCAGTTGCCGAGTAGATTGGAAAGCATGACCATCAGAATAGCTTCCATGAGCAGCGGGAGGCTACTTGAGTGGAAGCGCACATCTGGCTGGCATTCGACTGCTGCGACGATGAATTGAAGTTGGTTGAAGATTGGACAAGGGTGGGGGGGTGCTTTCTGGATGAGCGAGAGGAACCGCTGTACCCTGGGGTGAGCCATGGGGAAACGTTGGAGCAATTCCTGCTTTTTGGCCTCGAACACGTCATGGTCAGGGTCGTCGAGTAGGATGGCGCTCTTGATCAGAACGTCGAGAGCGACGATGTGTGCACTCTGGGTGTACGGCGTGAGAGTTCGCTTGACCGCGGGCTCGACACTGGAGTCGGTTCCCTCCTGGGTGCATTTGCGCTTGGTGGAAGTCTGGGAGCGCTCTTCGAGTTGAAACTGGTTGGAGTGAGCGCCTGGCGATGCAGCGCTCGTGGTGACCGGTGTGTGCATGAGCATTTCGATGGACGAGCAATAGGTGAGGAAGGGGCACGAGGAAGGGCAGGAGGAAGGGCAGGAAGGGCAGGGCAGGAGGAAGAGCAGGAAGGGCAGGGCAGGAGGAAGGGCAGGAGGAAGGGCAGGAGGAAGGGGGCAGGAGGAAGGGGGCAGGAGGAAGGGGGCAGGAGGAAGGGGGCAGGAGGAAGGGCAGGTCCTTCCGCACTTTTCGCCAAGAAGGAACGGCGTGCAGAAAAAGTTGTTATGCTGCATGATGAGTGGCAATCACACTTTGTTCCGCCCGTCCTCCGCGCCCAGAGTTCCCCCGCGAAAAGAGTGAACGCACGGCGTGCACCTTCCTGGAAGTTGCTATGCGCACGCACGGCGCCCCCGCGGGGGGTGCGCCGGTGCACATCGCGCCGTGCCCACGCACGGCGTGCACATGTGATTGCAAGTCATCACAGGCGCTGTGTAACGAAACATCTCTTATATGGCCAGTTTACGTAGTTGTGGGCCGCAGGGGCTACACACATGGAACGGGTTGACATGCGCGCGCACGGCGTATCCGCGGGGGGACCGATGCACATCGCGCCGTGCCCATGCACGGCGTGCACCGATGTGATTAGCGAAGAAGCTTTGACGGCCTCTCTCTCTTATAATTTTAACAAGATCTAATGTTAAACAACTACAATACAACTGTGGACATTTGATCGCTCAATTCTACTGATGTCCCACTATTGACGGAACGACACCTGGATGCGACACAGATGGGACAATAGGCTTCTAATAGGTTCTATTAAGAGGTCAAGAGGTCTACCAGACCTGTTACCTGTTAATAGGTAATAGGTAAAAAAAAGCTTTCTAATATTATCGCCTCGCGCGTGGCTATAGGTACCGCTATCGTATCCACGCCCAGATCATCTCAAATCCCTTCCTCTCCCTAGTAACTAAGCTCAGAAGTCAGAAACCAATCGTATTCATATTATAAATCATACTGATAGATCTAAAATATTATTAAAATGAGTTTGATTTTGACCTGTTATGGACCTATTGCGACCTGTTAACATGTCCTCTTAATGGGAAGAGGCCCCCAAAACCTGTTGACCTTGTACCTGTTGTCCCATCCGGGTCGAGAGTTGAACTCACTGAGCTCGCACCGGATTTGGGTTTTGGCGCCAAGTGCCGCCGGCCATGGTTTTCTTGTTGTAAGGGGAATTTTATTTTTGCGCTCATGCCTTGGGGCAGCCCAAATATCCCGCAAAATATCCTGAATATCCCGCTGGGCGATATCCACCCAAATATCCCGCGGAATATCCTGAATATTTCTGCCTGGCCCTATTGTACTGGTTTGCTAGTTAGTGAAAATTGGTCGAGCCCTACTAGCGTTGGACCAACGGCCGAGACGACCACTGCAGCGCCCTCCTCGCCCATGGAGGAGCTGGCGCGCTCGGTGCTTGCGGCACAGGCGGACGTCCTCGCGTATGCGCAGGAGTCGCAGGGCGTGCT
The DNA here is from genome assembly GCA_018136815.1 of Isochrysis galbana. Taxonomy (NCBI): domain Eukaryota; phylum Haptophyta; order Isochrysidales; family Isochrysidaceae; genus Isochrysis; species Isochrysis galbana. The sequence continues at coordinate 4,031,031 of CM030935.1, forward strand.
CGATGCGCAGGACGAGCAGATCAAACTGCTCTCCACCCAGGCCTCGCTGCTTGAGCATGAACTGGACGCTGAGGATCGCTTTGCCGCCTCACAACGCGCAAGCACTTTCGAAGCAAAGTCGGCCTCGCTGCAGCGAGCGCTGGACGAGATGCTCGCGTCGCTCAAGGCTGAGACCGACCGGGGCATACTGCTCAACACTCGAGTGGACGCGCATAGAGAAGCTGTCCTCTACCTGAAGAAAGACGTGGCCAGCTCCGGCAGGAAGGTCTCAGGCGAGCAAGAGTCGGCCGCGCTGCGTCGGCGGAGCGAGGTCGCGCGGGCACGGCTGAATCGCACGCGCGTGGCGATCGACGTGGAGATGCAGGCAGCCCATTCGGTCAAGGAAGAGATTGACTCAATCACCAAGCAGAAGGCCATCCTTGACGGTCGGATCGCTAGGATTGAGGCCGAGACGAAGGCGGTCCTCTCTAGCGCAGCAGCCTGGAAGGGGGAGGCGATGGCGGCCTTGCGGCAAAGAGACCATGCTGCCTCGGCGTTGAGGTCGCTCGAGGCGAGTGAGGCCCAGCGTAATGCGCGATACGAACAGCAGTCCATCGCTCTCGACCGAGCCGAGGCGCGATCAGCAGCGCAACGCCAAACGGTAATAGCACGCCAGCGTGACGCCCTTAGCTCAGGAATTGCCTCCTTACCGGGAAAGAGGGCAGGAATGCATGGTGCGCCCAGAACGGTCCGTGAAGTCTTTGCCCTCCTCAGCCAACAGGCGGTCAATCAGGACTCCCTCATTCACGCTGAGTTGAAGAACAGAAACGGGGACTTGCACGGCGCACCCCGCAATTCTAGAGGGTCCCCGCAACAAGTCCGGTCTAGGGCGCCGGAAGAGTTGGAGCCTTCAGACCTCGTCGTCGCGTTCCTCCGTGCCGAGACAAAGCGGAGCCAGGCCCGCGATCGGATGGCGGGACTGCGCGCTAAGCTCCAGGCCGAGGAGCGCGAGGTGGCGGCTCTCCACTCGTCTATCGAGGCCTTGGAGGCCTCCCACAAATCGGCGCCCGTGAATAGAGACAATCTTGAGCTTAGGCGGACGCTGGCAGGAAGACAACGTGAGGCTGTCAAAGCCGCGGTGACGGCCGAGCGGGAGGAGGAGGGTCTTCGAGCGCTGGAGGCCGCGGCGGCGGCGCTTTGCAAGGAGCTTGACGTTCTGCCTCGGACGACGAAGAACGTATTTGGGGCCGACGCGACGCCTAGTCTGTTGCACATGTTCACCCGCTTGGAGGGTTGGGACGGGCGCATGCCGAGTGGCGAGGTGATTCGAAGGCCTCCGACCGCCGGTGCAGCAGAATGGCGACACCCTTCTTTGTCAGTCTCCGACTTCCTGTCTAGCGATGCTGCCCCTAAGCTGCCTGAGGCTACTCGGAGGCCCTCTATTTCGGAATTCCTCGCTAGCGGGGGTGACTCCAACCGCGCGAAGCCGGCTTGTGAGAGTGGTGAGAGTTGCACAGCCCGGGAAATTGCGGACGCTAGGATGACAGCACCCCTCTCGCCTCTTGATGAGCTCGTGGGCCGCTCCGCCAAGGTGACTTCTGATCGCTCTCCAGTCATTGAGGGCCGTGCGTCTGATTTGGACAGGTTGTTAGAGACGGCGGGCCGAACTCCCATGACATCCGCCCGTGCTGCGCTTACTCGCGCATCGGGCGCTTGTGGTACCAGCGTGGTCGACCGGGACACGCGCGTCCTGTCTGAGAAGAAGGGTGGCATCAAGGTGATCCCCGGTAGCCCGAGCTGCGCAACGCCTTAAAAAAACGGGGGGAGGTTGAGGAGTTCCGAGATAGTAAGATAGGCAACGAGATTCGCCCTCCGCCGCTGATAGCAGCCCGAGCCTCGTCGTTGTTGTCGCGTTCGGCACCGCCGCCGGTCCAAGGCACCTCCGCCTCAGGCCTCCTCAACCGAGAGGGCGAGTAAGTATGAGTTTGGCATTTCGTTGGTGGCGTGTGCAAAAAAAAATACTGGACTAACACCTAACACCTACTACCGGATACCGGATGGGTGACCTTTACCTGGCCCGACAAAAGACGCTCAAATCGCAAAGGTGTGAAAAGCTCAACTTCAAGTCGAGATCGGGCGCGGTGCGTGCCCGTTTTCGACGATCCATCCGGATGGGGAACCCCACCAACAAACATCAAAAAAAAACTGAAGATTCAGGCTACTACCGCTAGCTATAAGCATCCCAGGGCCAAAATACCGAGGGGGGACAAGAGTGCTACTCTAGGAATTATATTGGTAGGGTAGCGAGCAGAGGCTGGCGCTCTACTCCTACAGTAGAGTAGGAGTACTCTAGAGTAGGAGGAGAGGAGGGACGCAGCACAGGAGCAGAGAGAAAAGAGGGCGGGCTTCCCCGCCGAGCGCCGAGCGCCGCTCGCCCCGCCTCACCCCTCCTCACTTGGCCCCCGAATTCTCCCCTGCCCCCACCCCAGTGCGGGGGCGGTCATCGGCGGTGCTCATGCTTGGTGCACCGCGCGGCTCGCTGCTGCAGGGCAAGGAGTTCGCCGAGCGCTGCACACCACCACCGCTCGACTCAACACCCAAAAAGTCGGCACTCAAGCGTACCTCACTCCACCTCGCCGTCGTCTCCATCACCACGCCCTCTAACGCCGGAGGGATCTCTCTCACCAATCACGCTTCCGCCCGCGTGAGCGAGGACGATGGTGAGCCAACAGATGAGACGCGCGTGCTAAGGAAGCTGTCCTGGCATGATCACCACGGTGCGCGCCTCCACTCATTCAGTGGGCACCAAAAGGAGCTCTCGACCAGTCGTATACTTTGTCTGACGCAGTCATGGGCCTGTCCCACCCCAGGTCTTGAGCTAATCCAGGTGCACAACGTCTACGACACGTACTATCAGAGGGGACCATGCTCGAGATGGAAGCACGCGATACGGATGCTAGGGTTTGCTCTCGGACTTCTACTGCTATGCTTTGCTGTTTCAAACTTCTCTGTGCGAGTCCTGCCGACTCTCATTGCTGGCCAGCGGCATCATCCCAGAAATTACACGCTCAGGTCACCTCTTGGTTGATGGGTACCATTAGCTTCACTTTCCTCATACCTCGCTTGACACCTTCTTAACCATTGTTGTCTACTTGTGCACGCAAGGAGCAACCTTTGCACGCACAACTCCACGCATCCACCTTGAGCCTGCAGCAGTTGTCTTGCTCGACAGAGGGCGGCAAAAATGTCTCTGCAGTATGTGCACAGGCTACGTCCCAAGGCATCCTTGGCACCCTTTTCGTGCAAAAGCTCGATCTGCGGGACTAGCCGGTTTTAGCCATCCATATATACCTAGAGACGACTATTTTCGCCATCCAACGGATTCTACTTCTGCACACTTTCTCATGATACTCGAGAATAGCCAGGGCGACATCCTCTTCATACCTGCAAGTTGAGTCCAGCCCGCCAAGTGCACTGCACAAATATACATGAAATCATGTAAGATACCACCATCACCACGAAGCCCGTAATCCACTCATGTAAAAGGTGCACTCTGAGCTTTCAGCGAGCTTTTCAATGACGAATACCTTCCGATGGAAGATGGAAGGGAGAAGGGCGAGGGGTTTAGAATATGAGACAGAAAGGAGAGGGAAACGGGCCTTGACACTTGCGATCGGCAATTGAATTGGGTACATAAGTTGAAGAGGGGGAGCGCGGATTTTTAAAAACTTCTTACGGCTTGCTACGGCTGATGCTCGCGCCACGGGGACGACCATGCGATTCTATTTCGGTCGCTCTCCCTCCTCTTGTCCTCCCACTCTGCCTTGCGGCGACTCCTCTCGTGCTCTACATAGGGGCTCGATGTGTGGCAACTACTTCATAGTTGGTTGCGATGGAGCGCGCAACGAGTCTAAACCGGAGATCATAAACATAAACATAAACCACGTTTTATGATCTCGGAACGGGCGCAAAGCACTCCTCACTCCGGACCCGTCCGTATTTTGCCTTGTATTTCACGATCTGTAACGCGACTACCGTGAAAACTACACAATCAGCCGATAGCCCGATGGCGTAGGAGGAAGGGGGGGAAACATGCCGCCGGGGATCGGTTCACGCTTCACGCCGCCCGCCACTGGAAGCCCCACACACCCAGCCCCTATGTAGTGCACGAAGGGACGCGCCGCAAGGCAGGTAGAGGGGGGATAAGGGAAGCGGGCGTGGCTGCATGAAGTTGTGCAGGGTCGCGCGCGCGGCGAGATTATTGGGAAGAGTTTTCCCCATTGTGTATTGTGTTGTATTCAGGCCTCCTGGCTCCTGGCATGAATATTTCGACATGGGTACGTGCCTTCGTCGTTATATATCGTCTTCTATGTTCGTCTTGGTCACTCAAGGCGTTCAGATTCGGATTCTCCCTGGGCTCGAATGCTCGAATCCTGGTCCGCCGATTTTCGTCTCGAAATTCGAAGATTTGAGTTGTATTTTTACCGTTACCGTTACGGTAATTGTGTCGCATCCAGAGTATTTTATATACTCTAGGCGGATGCGGTGCTTCTATCATCTATCAATGTGTAGTGTGTGAGAAATTGAGTGAGTTTTGTTTTTGCCAACGAGTTGCCTCGAAGCTCCGCCGCATTGCACGCCGCATTTGTTCGTTCGTCCTTACTTGTTTCGTTGGTTTGTTTGTGCGATGTTGCGTTAGTTTTCGGAGTTTTCTTGTTGGTGAGTGAGTGATGTGGGGTGGTGTCTTGTGGGCCGTCGTCGCGATGTAGCGCGCCCCTTCCCCCGCTCTCTCAAGACTTCTCTTCACTCATGCCCTAGCCCCGCTGAGACTTGCCCCACGATCAAGCACCCGCTTGATTCCACAGTTCAAAGACATCCCTCACTCACCCGCACGCCCTCGCCACACTTCTCGCCAGCCCACCACGCACGACGCACAAGCCCGCACATGCGCATGGTGCACCTGCCCGTCTCACTCATCACCCCGCTCTGACCCATGGGATGAGCATGGCTCACCTTTGTGGTGGCGAGCGCGGTCAGCCTGCCTTCCCCCGCCATTCCTTTGCCTCTCGCCTCACCTCCGCCTCACCGCCTCACACACAACAGCCGGTAGCCCGATGGCACAGGAGGAAGGTGAGAAACAGGCCATCGAGAACCGGTACACACCGTCTACCACTGGAAACCCACTGCACCCAGCCCCTAGGTAGAGCACGAGGGGACGAGCCGCAAGGCAGGTGGAGGGGGGGGGAAGGGAAGCGGGCGAGGCTGCGTAGATGCTAGATGCTGTGCAAGGTCGCGCGCGCGGCGAGACTATTAAGAAGTTTTTTTATAAGAATAGATGCTGAGGGATGGATTTTGGAGTCATTCGATGTGGATTTGTTGTTTTGCCACCCTTGAACTGTCGAGTGCGGACGGTTCTGGCTGCGGCTGTCACTGAAGTTGTTGAGTGATTTGGCCATACGGTCCAGGTCCCACCACTTCCACTTGGAGGAGCGTGTGGCGCTGTCGGCGGCCGCTGAGTCGAAGAAAAGATAATTTTCAACGAATTTGTCGAGTTTATTCGTTGTGGTGTTGAGCGCGCTATGGTTGTAGAAGTTGTGGTGGTCTCTCGGCGGGGGTACCACGTTGGAAATTGTAGTCTTGTAAGAGTAAGAGGTCTTGTTGGCTAGCATTAGCATCCCTAGCCACATACACCATACACCGGACGAGCCATGCACCAACCGTGCACACCCCCATCGCGGGGTAGGGGCTCCGTTGCCGATGAGGCACGGTCCTTCAGCACTAGGATTAAACTAAGACAACACAAGAAAACTCTGACACTCCTAGTCTGGGTGGGGTGCCCCATTGCCCCTACAAGCTACCCCCTTCTACAATAGCCTGCGTGAGACCTCAGTTTTGGAACGGAGGTAGAGTAGTACAAAAAATTGCGGGGACCAGGAGGGTCGGAGGCCGTCCACGCGGCTGGCCCCGTTGGCATCGCGTCGTGCACTCTCCGAGGGGCGAGAAGCGGAGAGGGGGGAGAGAGAGGGAGCGAAAGAGAAGGTGGCACAGGGAGGAGGGAGGGAGGAGGGAGGGAGAGAGCGGGCGGGCGAGTAAACGTGCGGTCGAGGGAGGGAGAGAGAGAGGGTCGGAGTGAGTGAGTTAGAGAGCGGGGGAGAGAGAAACGGGAGAGAGAGGGAGAAAGAGCGTTTGAGAGAGAGAGGGAACAAGGGCCAGTCAGCCTGCCACTGAGAGCGGTGAGAAGGTGGCGGCGCGAGCAACTCCCGCTCCTCGTCACACCCTCGCCCCTCCTGTACCGCACGCTCTGCGAATCCTAATGCGTGAGGATGAGCATGCTGCGCGCAAGGCAGCCAAGCGTGCCGCCAAGCTGGTAGCCAACCCAAATGCTGCGGCAAAACGGGCAGCGAAGAAGCACAAAAAGATGATGCAAAAGGGCCAGTCGGAGGACAGGCAGGAGTATGCAGCCAACGAGAGCCAGCCGAGTGGCATTGTAGCAGAGCCTCCGCTTGTTGGTAGCAAATGGAACGAGGTGACCAAGGAGAGCAGTGACAGCGGCGGGGCCAAGGCGGCCGATGGACTTGTGGATGAGGAGCGCTGGTGCAACGATTGTGGACAGGCCTTCATGTACGTTGTAGCAGAACAGCAATTCTTTCTCTCCAAGGGATGGGCTGAGGGGAAGCGCAGATGTACGGCATGCACCGCTGCGAAGAAGGCGCGATTCGGTGAGGTCGGCGGTGCAGCAGCTGCTCGCGCTGCTCAAACGACTTGCTACTCCTGTGGGAAGCTCGGACACTCATCACGTGATTGCCCAGACAAGGCTGCGCTTCCGTGCTATAATTGCGGCAATGTGGGGCACAAATCGAAGGACTGTCCAGAGCCTCGCAGGCCTGAGGCAGGCATCTGCAGAAAATTTCAGACTGGCACTTGTACGCGCGGGGCCACTTGTCGCTTTGCACACATCTTGGAAAAAGACGCACATGCTGGGTCTTGATAATTGGTGTTGGATTGCGCTCTCGAGCCCTGTTCGGCCAAATCGCTGCAAAGCTTCTGCACCGCAGGTCTCCTGCCAGCAGCGTCTAAGACTTGCACCTTTTCCCTCGTCGACTAGTGGAGATACTTGTCGAGGTATCTACCATGTGGTGCGCTGATGGCCTTGCCCTTACCCCTGCCCTTGCGACACTCAAGGCAGGTCGATGAGGAAAGCACACCCAAGATTGTGATAGGTCTGCTAGCTAGCCACTTCTTGGCGATGTTGCGCCACCCGTCGGGGGGCACCCCGGCGGGCTGGCCCCCGCTATCTGAGACCCCAAGTGCCGTCCTTGCTTTGCACCCCCCCACCGGATGCTGCACTAGCCTTCTGCCTCGGTTAACGCTGAACTGTGGCTTCTAATCAGTTGGTCCGTGCAGCCTTAATCTGCCACGGGCCCGTTCCCTGAAGCAAGAGTAATCTGACCCCTCGCTAGCCCTAGTTGTCCATGCGCTCGCGGCAACAAGGGCCAGTAGGGTGTCGAAAATGCACCCACCATTCGAGAAGTACTGTGGCTCTACTGTTGCCACATCCTGCACACTAGAAAGCTCGTGCAACTTGCCCATGAAACCATGCATATCCGGCTTTACTCAGGACATCCAACTACGTGTCAAGACTCAAGATCGTCCCACGCTGTCGCAGCTCTCCCAACTCTTCCTGTACGGTGACCTCTAGAAATGCTGGTCCCTCTACCCCTACAAGTGATGCGTGGTGCTCATTCCTCACTGCCATTAATTATGGTGCACGTGTCCAACCCGTTGTTTCCAGAGTATGCATCTGTGGCAATCTTTTTTTTTCACCACACAATCCTGACGCGTCATCACCCGAGAAGAACATAAGCCTTTGTTGGACTTTACGCCACAAGCCTGGAAACCGAAAATAAAGGGCAGAAGGGGGGGAACGGAGAGATGTGAGAAATCGGGACTAGAAGAAAAAAGACTGTGAGGAAAGGAGTGGAGCTGTGGCTGTGTTGCATGTGGAGACAATGGGGTTGGTGTCTGTAACATGTGAGATGCTACAATCCTTTAGGGGCATGGGGCGCGGACTACCAGAGGCGAAGGAAGCACGCGACGGGGGAGCTGAGGACGAGCGAGCGGCCTCAGTCAACATGCGGTCGCACGAGACGAGGACGGGAGCGGGAGGCACACGAGGAAGGGCACAGGAGCGCTCGTGCAGTGGCGCAGAGCGTACGAAAGACACCAATAGAAAGATGACACGCGGGGGGGGGGGCAGAATGCGGGCGTTGATACAATAAGGAAAGGGGGGGGGAAGACCGGGGCGTGACGACGGAGAGGGAGTCGCGCGGGGGGACATAAAGGCGGGAAACAGTGCGAAGAGAGATGTGCGTCCCTCCCTACCCGCAACAAAGACACCTGACACCTGAAGACTCTGGGCTGCCGCGATGTCCGAGGCCGCGCCCACGCCATCTGTCCTGTCTCCACGTGCTCCCCCTGTTCCCCATCGTTCGTTCTCCATGCCCCATGTGGGCCAAGCATCTCATGTCATGTCTCACCTCTCACTCACACCCAGTCACAGCACAGCCACAGCTCTATCTGATCCACAACCGAACGTAGACGACTTCTAAAACAAAAGGATCGATCGCGGATGCGACAGGCGACAGGCCCTCCTTGCTCCTTGCACTTTGGCAACTGAAATTCTACCGCTTCTCCAAGACGGACAAGATGTTCCTAACCCGGGATGCAAAAGCGATGTTGCAAAAAGCCGCGCCCAAGGCGACAAGAAATTACATCGGGAGATCCTGGGCCAACACCTACTACCGACTAGGCATCCACTACCTCTCCATCGGCACCGCCCTTATTTCCCTTCTCTCCCTCTCTTCACCTTCCCTCCTTCATTCCTTTTTCTTCGGTTTCCGGGGTCCGGCCCAGGTGCACTACCTTGGGCCTTGCGCTCCTGGCTCGGAGCGTGGATTCCGGGCACGCCTTTTGGTGTACGCGCGCCCAAGGCTTGCCAAGGCGAAGAAGTGAACCCTCCAGGCCCTCCACACCCTCCTTTTTGGGGGAGGGACGCACGAGAGGTGGTGGTGCGGAGAAAAAAACGAACCTGAGGTTGCAACCGCTGCGGCACTGGATCCGTGCTCAGGCACGGGGCGTAGACCCAGCCGGAACTCATCACCATAGCACCCAGCCAGACCATAGCATCCCCTACACCGTCAAACTCTAGCTACCGCCCTTGGCACAAAGTGGAAGATCCACACATCGTACTTAGAAGTGCCATAGCTCAAGAGATATGCCTTGGTGATACTCTTACCGCGGCTATTCACAGCCTTGATTTTGGTGCGGCGAAAAGGCCGTCGCCTTCTAGCCACTTTGGATTCTCAAGCGTCCATTTGATGGTCTTGCGGAGGGACTCCTCAAACGTAAGAGGCAGCTTCCAGCCTAAGCTCTCCAATTTCGTGCCATCAAGACTGTACCGGAGGTCGTGCCCGGGGCGTGTGTGAGGGCTGTCATGCATCTCGTAGATGAGCTCGCGACCGAGCTCGGCGGCGATGAATTTGGCGACCTGTAAATTGTCTAGCTCCGCCTCTCCCTTCACGTTGTACTTCTCACCGAGACGGCCATTCTCAAGCACAAAGAGTACCGCCTCCGCGATGTTGCGTGCGTGGATGTAGAAGCGCGAACCAGCACGGTGCGAGCCCTTATATGCGTGAATAGTGATCTTCTCTCCTCGGAATATTTTGCGGATGCAAAGCGGAATGAACTTCTCGGGGTGTTGGCGTTCACCAAAAGCATTCATCACATTCATTGTGACGAGAGGCACCTTGTACGTATTGAAGTATGACTGGCAAATCATTTCTGCCGCGGACTTTGACGCTGAGTAGGGATTGGAGGGCTTGTGTGCGTCGCCCTCCTTGAAGGCCTGCCCATCCTCAGCCGACCCGTAGACCTCGTCGGTAGAAAAGTAGACAAAGTGCGTGAGGCTGGGCAACGTGCGCGCGTACTCCAGCATGGTGAGAGTAGATTTTATATTGTTTTCCACAAATGGTACTGGTGTGTCGATCGAGTTGTCCACATGTGTCTGCAAGAGGAGTATAAGGGATGGGGTGGTGGTGCTGAGAATTGGAAAGTGGCAGAGTGAGAACGCTGTGAGGGAGGCATTCACGCCGGCCGAAATGAGTTGAGGAGTTCCAACGAAGTTACCTCTGCGGCAATGTGCAAAATGACGGCGATGCGTGAGGCATCGAGCTCGTAGGCGAGGCCTGGCGGGATTGGCGATGTAAGATCAACACAGTGCGTCTGAATCAAATGGAAGACGCCCGAGTCGCGGAGCCGGTCATACCCTTTCGATGCGTACGAAAGCTTGTCCAATACTACTATCTCATATTCTGTGTTCTTCACGAAGTGCTCAACGACGTGGTGTCCGATGAAACCACAACCGCCCGTGATGATGCACCGCTTGCGCGTGTTAAGATTGATGCGAGCAAGCCCATCATGAAGAGCGCGCTGCGGAGCCAGCTCTGTCCAAGCACGTATCATCCGCACGATGCGGTCGCGATCAGTCGCGCCAACCCACCAGCCAACTGGCAGACAGAGGAGCTCTTCCGCGAGGACATTAAGCTGTGGCAAGCGAGCCGCGTATGAGGCAACGCACGGGTGCAAATCATTGCGCTGGTGAACGGCAGAGGAGACTATCCCATGCTCCTTCAAGTGAGCGATGAGCGACCCACGCAGCGTAGCCTCAACGCGGATGGTAAAGAGCCAGTATGAGGAACAGGTGTCTGGAGGCAACGCGTTGAGCAGCGTAATGTGTCTAAGCTTTGCCAAATGCTGCTGGTAGTAAGCCCCGTTCGCACGGCACACATCCAAAAGTCTTTGCACATGCCGTAGATTGCAGCGGCCCACGATGGCGTTCACATCGTTCATGTGAAATTTGAAGCCATATTCCTCAATGGGCGGCTCCATCCGGAAGTCGCCACCGCCTGAGCGCCGCTCGCGATCGATGCCAAACCACCGGGTCAGCTTCGCACGCTCAAAGAGCCGCTGTGTCGGCGCGATAAGGATACCACCGTCAATGGAGGTAAGGTGCTTGATGGCTTGGAGAGAGAAGCAGCACAAGTTGCCATGCGATCCCAGCTTCTTGCCCTTGAACTTGGCGCCAAAGGCGTGGGCGCAATCCTCAATGACCGCCGGCCGGAAGCCGAATTTGGCAAAGCAGCGTTCCTGGATCGCAGCCACTCGAGCCAGGTCGATGGGCGAGCCGCCCCAATGAACAACCATGATCACCTTGGTTGTGGGTGTTAGCTTCGCCTCAAGGTCATCGAGACACATATTGCACGTCGTCTGGATTACAGAGACCGGTGAGGGAGTCAGCATCATGACGTTAGCAAGCTGTGCTCTGAGTCCGTAACGCACATGCATATCCCAGGCGCACTTGCCCTCATCGTCATGCACCCAGGAGCTTCACTAAGGCGCAGCATATTTTTCCCTCCCGAAGGCTCACCGGGTCAGCATCGACCCACTTGATTCGCAGGCGATTGGCGAGGATGGGCCAGTTAGTAGCTGTGCAAGTCAAAGGACACGTCAGTACCTGTGCCATCGATGCGAGGTGGTGAGCATACGACGAACGAGCCGGTCACGGATCTCAAGAAAGTGCACACACCTCGTCGATGTTGTCCCGAAGTCCTGGCCAGATCCCCTCGGGCTGTCTGAGCAGGTGGAGGCTAAGGTGGATAGCAGAAGTAGCTGAATTCATTGTCAGCACCCTGTCGTTGCAAAAGTAGGCGCGCAGTTCCTCCTCAAAGGCCTCCACCTGCAGCCCTTGTGTGACGTAGCCAGAGTGCACAACGCGCAACAGCTCCTCGTCCAGCTCCTCGGGCGGGGCCATGAAGACCTTGAAGAGCGGGATCGTTGGCGAGGCAGAAATGCTGTGTGAAAGTTGCTGCTTTGCCGGCCCCGCTCCATCGCCTGCCCTCATCGGCCCCGGACCGATAAGGCGGCGCCGCAGCCGGACGCTCCGAGAGTCGCGCGCCGCGTACCCACGCGGGAACGCCGTGATCGAGGGTATATGTAAGTATGTGAAGATTATAGGAGTACGTAAGTACTCCTAACTGAAGAGAAAGAGAGTGTACGAGAACTGTCAGAGTCGGAGTTTTCTTGTTGTCCTAGTTTAATCCTAGTGCTGAGGGACCGTGCCTCATCGGCAACGGAGCCCCTACCCCGCGATGGGGGTGTGCGCGGTTGGTGCATGGCTCGTCCGGTGTATGTGGCCAGGGATGCTAGCCAATCAATAAGACCTTCTACAAGCTACAAGACTACAATTTCTTCAATTTCAATTTCTAACTTGGTACCCCCGCCGAGAGCCGAGAGCCGAGAGACCACTCCATCTTCTACAACACTAGCGCGCTCGACGGCGCCGTTCTCTTCTCTCTCTTCTCTCTCTTCTCTCTCTTGACTAATCTTATGATTGATTGGTCTCGTGATAAAACCTCGCTTCTTGGCAAAGGAGGCTTGCATGGGCAATTTGCATTTGTAACAATTGGTAGAGACCTCCCAACTACCCTCTGGGGGTGTGGGTTGAAGGCGCACACCTGGGCGCGGCATGAGCCACTCTCCTTGGCTCGCGACACCACCAGTGGGCTCGACTGCCTTCCGACCGCGATCGCCGCCACCGTTGTTGTCAACTCTCACTTGATCGGCAATAATAAAACTCCCGTGAGTAAATGCCCCCCTACCTCAAGAACACCACAGTGCTGAGCGCCTTGATCCAAGCGGTCGAGAAAGAGGGGCTAACCTTCCTGAAAGGCAACCGTGAGCGCATGAAGCTCGAGGGGCACCGTCTTCGAAGGCCTGAAGTTCGGTATTTTTCGAAAATTTCGCCGGAGAACCCTCAGTTTTTTTTGCTGATCCATCTTACCGGAACCTATAGGGAGCTTATTTAGCCCTACAAGGCATATACGTATACAGCGTATACATGCCAGGCCCCCAAACTGTGTATTATACACAGGACACAGGTCGCCGAGGCCGTATACACAGTGTATACACAAGCGCGCGAGCGCACGAGCCGCTCACGCGCAGCGATGGCGCGGCAAGGGCGGCCCGCCTGCCCCCCCGCCCGTGGCCCGTGGGAGCGCCCCCTCCATCCATTGCCTCCCCGTCCTCCTCTTCTCACTTCCACTTCTTGTGCTTTGTATGAGGAAACAGATTCGTGAGGAGGTGCTGGAGGAGGTGCCCTTTGCGACAAGTTTTCGCTTCTGTCGTTCGCCTTCTCCACGGATCTCAACAACTGCATGCACATCGACATCGGCGATGCATGGCGATGTTATGCGGTGTGGCTGCGTGCGTCGAGGGCGAAGGCCCCACCGCAGGATTGGTGGTTGCTCTTTCCGGCGGTAGGGCTTGCGGTGGAGCTCAAAGAGGGCGTGCGCATAAGTTGGGACGGGCGGCACCAGATGCATTGCTCAGTGTGCATTGCTCAGTGAGCATGCCTGGGGAAGGGGACCATTTGTACTCCATGTTCGTGTGTGCCAAACGCGACGTGCTCAGGCAGATGAGGCTGCAGGATGCCTTTGTCCGTGCACCCATCCCAAGCCTTGCTGACCTTCCCAAAGGAACCCGTGTGAGATTGTGAGATTGCCAGGTCTGCAGATGGCAATCTCACGGCCCTGTCACCTCGGGGAGAGATGAACACCACCTCAGGGCAAGTGTATGATGTCCTAAATGATGGGACGCTGCACATCAAGCTAGATAGTGGTGGGATCCGCCAGGGTTTCCTTCCCCATGATGTTTGTGTCATGCCTGCTGTTTTGTGAGTGGTGCAAGTGTGCAAGTGTGCTAGCATTGTGCATTCTTAACAAGTTTGTATACTAGTAGGGTCGTAGGGTGTCAGCATGGCAAGTCGTTTCTCACCTACGGGAATCGAAGCTGCTGGCACCCTATGATCGACCCTAACACCTCAAACAAATGATCCCATTGATTGGGTGATGTCTATATTGGTATTAGCACTGCCCCGTCACCAATTGCATTCTCTAGCCTGTGCACCTGCACCTGTGGATATGCCTATTTTTTGGTGATAGGGTGTCAGCATGCGAGCAAGTGCATCGTGATCCGTACACCTCCAAAAATCGCGTTGTGGAGCACATGGCTGCCCAACTTCCCTCCCCAATGCGAGTGCGAGCGTGCAGGCGCGAACAAGGCCCCCCGAAGATGTGGGCCACCCAGGTGCAAGGAGGAACTACTCCAGCATCCGTGAGAAGTGTGGAGGGGTGGCGCACACCTGAGCGCGGCATGAGACTCACTGGTGTGGCCTCCGAGGTGACGGGCAGGCTCGGCAGCCCTCCGACCGGGGCGGCCGCCACCGTAGTTCTGAGATTCACTAGAAACACGAAAAAAAAACTCTTGTGAGTAGATCAGCCCCTCCCTTTTACCGTTACAGTGGCGCAGATGCGACAGGCGACAGGTAGTTTTTGCCGCTTTACTTTTTGACGTATTTCCTCTTATTTTTATATCCTTAGAAGTTAAAATAGTGTTTGACCGCTCTATCTAGCCCTCGGGCGTCAGTCTGGCGGCCTGTGCGGAGAACTGGCGGGAGATCGAACCGTTCCACAGGCAGGAGAAGCTTCTCAAAATGCTATTTACTGATGTTCCGGGATCAATCGCGTAAGGGGCGTCAAAGAGGCTTCCATCACCGCCTTTTTATCGTTTTCTACGTGTTTCCCCCGGTGAACCTGGAGAACGATACCCCCGCCCCCTGAGCATGGTGTCTTTGTAACCTGAGATTAATCAGATTGAGGAGATCGTGAGAATGTTGACGAAGACTGAGAGCTTGCGCGACTCCGCGCGCAGGTGCCGTGCGGGGGGACGCAGGGGGTCGGGGGAGATGGAGATGGGTGACGGCGGCACACGTCTCTGACGAGGCGCTGCTGATGCGCGCATCAGCCCTCGCGGGCGCCCCCCTCGCGCAGACCGACCGATCTCGCCGCCTTCGCTGTCAGTCTCAGTGCGCCCGCCACCCGCGATTTGACCCATGAGAAAATCTCACCCCGATCGTCGTCGGCCCACGCGCAGTCCGATCGTAGCCTCGTTGGAGAGAACCCAGTCCCCCCCGACAGTCATGCTGAGCCTCTTCCTCCTTGCGTCCTCCGGCTTCAACGCCCCCATGCGCCCGGCAGTCGTGGTACGCAAGCTCAGCGCGTCCTACCCAGCATGAGAGCGATCCTGTACTAGCGTGCTTCTCTCACCAAGTCGCTCCTCCCCCACGTTGTACAGGGCCACAACTCGCCCATCATGATGTCGCGCTTCAACGGCCAGATCTGGGGCATTGATGCCAAGATAGCCGTCTTCGAGGAGTGGGACCCGGAACAGCCCCGCACCTACGACAACTTCAACCCGTTCGAGCGCAACGAGGACGGCGCACAGTGCGACACCAACGGATGCTACCCGGGGTCATCGCGCGGATACCAGCCGCCGAATCGCCCTGACACCTCGTGGGCCATCATGCAGGAGGAGCAGAAGCGGATGGAGGCCATCAAGGCCAATCCGAAGTACAGCATCACTGGACGCCCTGGTAACTACCACATGAAGTGGCAGGACAACCTCGGCGCCCCCCCGTAAAACGATTCTGATGCTCATGATGCTCGTCCTCAACTTGTCGGACATCAGTGTACTCAATCCATCGGTGTTTGGGCGATGAGCCAACACGCTTCCCTGCTATTGACATCGGAAAGGTATGACGTTCAAATAACTGAGTAAGCAATGAGCTCCGCGCATACGATCGGAACGCCCGACCTGTTCATGGTGCCATGGTCCCGTCTTGTGCTTCTTCACCGTATTTCTTCTTTCACGTGGATGCTAAAGGCAATGCTCATGGTTACGTCGGCTATGATTCCCCCGTGCTGCTCCGTCTCTTCAAGTGGTTTCCCCTGAGAGAAGAGGTGCCATGTACCGTACCGCGTACTTTTCGTGCACGTGCCTGTATGTGTTCTTTACTATTTCTCTGAAGATGCATGTGCATGTGTCATGTGCGTGAGGGCACAAGGGATGATTGAAAAACCCTGCTGGACGTTGGAGTTGTTCGATGGTTAATTCAACGGCCTGCCTTAACCAGAACGTGTGTGCAACACAGCGTACGCGAGGTAAACCTCCAAAGTTATGAAAGGCGTTGGGTCCCCTTATCCCTTATTGTGGCGTAAGGCGCGAGCGCTTTTCCTGATAGGGCGGTCGGTCAAAAACGAGGCTTTTAACTTCTAAGGGTGAAAATTCACAAAGTCAAGATTCGAGGGATTTTGCAGAGCTGAAACTCTGCTTGAAAGATGGTTGGAAGAGCGCACGGAGTTTCAACAATGGCGCCAACGCGAGAAAAACCCGTTGGTTTGGTTCGACTCCCCTGCAGTGAAAGAAACTCCGCACGGTGGTTTACGAGATGGCCGCTGCGACGGTGCGAGCGTGGCACTTCCCTCTCGCCCCCCGCGCCCTCTCGTCCTCTTGCTTGATCGGTGCCGCGCCTGCGCCACCTCGGCTGCAGCCCGCCCGGGCATCCCCACGCCCCACGTCCGCGACCCATGCCCCATGCCTTCCCCTCAGCCCCTTGGTTGGGCTTACGTTGCGAGCTTCCTCACACGCCATGACGGTAACGACCTGTGACTCTTGCAAAAAAAAAACCTTTTAATTTTCTCGCCACGCGCGCGGCTACGGGGTTGTCTATTGTAGCCACGCCCAGATCCCTTCCTCTCCTCTCACTTCCCGCCTTGCGGCAACTCCCCTCGTGCTCTACATAGGGGCCCGGGTCGTGGGGGGGCTGGGTCGGGCGGGGTGCACCGGCCCTCAGTGGTCTGTCCTCGCCTTCCTCCTGTGCCTCTGGGTGGCCGGTTTCTTGCTGCTGTGGTGTAGGTGTCGTGCCGTTGCTGAGGTGCCTCGTGCTCGTGAGTTGTTCTTCTTCGTGGGTGGTTCTTTCAGGGAGGGTGGGGGAGGGGAGGGTGTGCCTCGACCTCAGGCGAGCCTTTCGGCGAGGCCAATCGCTTCCGCCACAAGGCCGAGGTTGTCGCCCAATCTTAGTTTACCTTTGTTGTCTTCTGTAAATATCGGGGCGCTGAGCTCCGCTGACCTTTATATTTTAGGTTTTCTACCCTGGGCCGCCGTGCGAGTGCGCATCGGGCGACAGGTTTTCGACGGTGTTAGGCCCCTCACCAGGGTGGTGAATCTTAAGAGCGTGGATTCTAAGACCGGTATGTAGTGGTAATCATATGATTCGAACTCTATTCTGTAGAAGTCTCTTATTATATATCTCCAGGCTATGATATAGAGGGTTTTTAGGCTGTCGGGGGTGGTCGCGTCCGGGTATGCGAATAGCCTATCCTTAGTTTTCTGCCCATGTGACCTATTCGTTTTCGGAGTGTAGTTAGCGATCGCATCTATGGTGTCGAAGATTTTTCTTGTCGCAGGGCACCATGCCAGGTGGCATGAGTCCTCTTGATGTTGATTGCACATTCTGCACTTGTTGGTTGTGGCTGTCGCGAATCTGTTTCTGGTACCTATCCTCCTGTGGGTGATGTGTTTGAAGTGCGGGTGTTTGTCCGCGTGCTTCAACAGCGGCAAGGTGTACAGCCTGGCTATGTGTTTCCAGTTGTCTTTCGAGATGTCTAGGCGCTTTTCCCAAGCTATTTTGGCCGTTTGCGGGTTGTTTAGTCTTGTCACCTTGAGCGCGGCTTTCGTTATGTCGGAAACCGTGATTGCGTCGAGTGCGATTTTTCCTTTTTGTATGGCGTACTCGTCGGCCAGCGGGTATTCCATGTATTTTGGCCCTTTGTATCCGTTCTCCCATCGGGCCGGGGGGTGGTACCGTTGTGTTTCTTCGGCGTTCACTACGCCGCCGGTGTCGGAGACCTCCCCGAGGTAATCGGTGTCTGTGTGGATCCATATGTTATTAAGTTTTTTGATGTGTTTATTGTCCTCTGAGGCCCTAATCTCTTCGCGTTCTGTCTCTCTCGGCTCTTGGCTGGAGTCTTTGCCCTTCTGGCAGGTCCTCTCGCCGGGGACGGGTAGCGGGCGTTCCGCTGACTTGCCTAGTATTTGCCGCGCGTGGTCAACCACGGCGTCCCATGAGTCTAGGAACTCTGTTTTGCGGATCGCTCGGCCCTCGTGTACGAAGATCTCTGGGAGGTGTGCGACATATGCCGAGCATTCCTCTCTACTATAGGGCGTCGTGAAGGCATCGTCTTTGAACACGTTGTGGATTACGGTCGTGTGCAAGGTCTCCCACATTCGCGCCCATGCGGCGCGAATCGTGGGGGGGGAGAAGTGTGGGTTGTGCCATATGGGTTGCGAGAGCGCGCCTTCGCGCGTGAGCCACGAGGGTTGGATGTTTAGGTCTCGGAAGTTTATCAGGGCCTCTTTCCAGAAGGTCGGGAGTGCTGGGTTGCCTCTGAGGCTTCCCGTAAGTGTTTTTATTGGTATCGTGGAGAGGACAGCGCCCCTCCCCAGCCCGGTGCGACAGAACCATGCGTCCAGCGCGTGCTTCCAGATCGCTTTGCGTGCGTTTAGGTAGTTTAGGATCCATTTGGCTTGGAGGGCCTTGACATGAGTCGGCCAGTGTATGAGCCCTAGCCCCAATGTCCTGGTCGCGCTTTTTGCGTGGTGTGTGGCGTAGTGTGGGTGAGCGATCCATTTGCTCTGCTTTTGGGTGTATGGGCTCGTCCAGAGGACCGCATCCGCGGCCCTCTGTATCCGCGTGTGAAACCATTTAGGGGCGGCCAGAGTCTGTAGCCAATATCTCGGTGTTCCGTAAATAATGAAGTTTACTATGGCGGCTCTCCCAAATATCGACATATGTCCGGTGGCCGGCGCTAGTTTGGTAACTTTCTCGTCGATTTTGTCTGCTAGCTTCGCCCAGAAGGGTTTGAGCGCCTCCGGCGCTCCTAGTGGCACGCCTAATATCGTTAGGTATTCGCTATTTTTTATCCAGTTGTACTTTCGCATGTCCCACGGGGGTTTGCGGGTCCTTTGCCCTCCCATCCGGAGTCCTTGGAACTTGCTTTCGTTCGTTTTCCCCCCCGTGGCTTTTTCATGTAGTTGTACCCAGTACAGGGATTTTTTCATGCTTTTATAGTCCCTGGCTATTAGCGCCGTGTCGTCTGCGAACTGGCTAATCTTCAGATTGTATCCATTGAGGTCTATTCCCGCTATGTCTTCGTCCCTGTTTATGGCCCGGGTGAGTGCCTCCGTCGTGAGTAGGAAGGTGAGCGGGGATAACGGGCATCCTTGCGGCATGCCGCTTCCCACAGTAAAGGGATAGCTCCTTCCCCCGTTGGTTTTAATCGTCCTTACCGGTCGGGCGTTCTCGCTAGTGAGCGCTTTGGCGAGTGATTGGAAGTTCGGGCCAAAGTTGAGGAGTTCGAGGGCCAAGTGGTAGAACTCCCAACTGACTCTATCGAACGCTTTTTCCCAATCAAGGGCTAGTATTAGGCGCTCAGGGTGATTTTCGAGGCTTGTGCCAGTCCGTCTGCCTCTACCACGAGGTGAGCCGCTACGTCTTGGAGGGCCTCGTAGAGCGCCTTTCGTGACGCGGTGCCCTTTTTGTTGAGTTTGGCTTCGATGGCCTCGATCTTGATTTGCACCGCAACGTCGACTTGGTGGATGCGGATTGTAGTTTGGAGTCCATAACGGGCTTGGAACTGTTGGGCGCAATCTTCGTTGACGGCGATATGCCATGGGCCCCTAGAGGAGCGGGCCCAGAAGTCGGGCTCAGGGTCGACGCCCTCGAGCTCGAGGAGAAGTTCGACGATGGCCGCGTAGACCGTCGTGTCGTGGAAGACGAGGTCGTCTGCTTGTTGGAACGACAAGTCGTAAATGGCGTCTGTATCTGCTTGTTGTTCTTCACCCTCTGAGTCTGGCTCCTGAGGGTCGGGTGTGGGCGGTGGGGTGGTTAGCGTTGCCGAGGGAGGTTGCTGGAGGGGTGGAGGGGGTCCTGCTCTTGTGCGTCGTCTGGGCGTCATGTCTGTCATTCCTACTCTGTGCTGCCAGAGTGGTGTGTACCCATACGTAGTGTTGCTATCTGTCAAAGTGTTGTGCCCATAAGGGCCACCCGGCCATGGGCCACGCCGCCGAGGCGGCGCGGCCCTGGCCAGGGTGAGAGGGGCCTCTGCCATAAGGCACGCCCAGTGGAGTGTTGGCCTTGCCCGCCCGATGCTGTCCACCTGTGGTCTGCAGTCTGCTGTCTCCCATGGGGGAGGCCAGCATGGCTGCTGTGGTTGCTGTGGCCGGAGCCACGGGCCGTGTGGTGCGACCCGGGTCGCACGCACCTGCTCGGCCTCCGAGGGTGGACGCGGTCGCTTCGCCAGCGACTGGTCCGCGGGGGTGTGGGGGCCGCCCTCGGCGGGGGGCCCGGAGGAGAGGGGAGTCACGCCGGCGCGCTCCATCGCGTCTAACTATAAAGTTAGTTGACCTGTGACTCTTGCATGCATGTAGCATATTGGGCCGTGGGCGGGCGAGCCCGCGTCGAGGGACACACATGCGGGCGACCCCCCCGAAACACTGCGCCGCCCTCGTTCAGCGCACGCACTAACACCTCCCCCCTCCTTCCCTATCCCGCAGGAGAAGGAGAAGGAATCGACAACAAGGGGCCCATCCTTCCGCTGGAGTATTCCGCGGAGGGTGGCATTGCTCCGGCAAGTGTCTGACGCCGGCGCGTTGGCCTTCAACACCTTCAAGGATGGCAAGAAGAGCGACTCGGCCGACGGCGTCATCACCCAGAAGCAGGTGTGGACGAACCCGGACAATGGCATCCTAACGCTCCTCATGAAGGCCGACGTAATGAAGGACCTCGAGCAGCCGCTTCCGGCCTACGGCTCGGTCATCGCTTCTGTAAAGAATTGGGTCTCGGTGAGCGTAGAACTTCCCTTTGCCTCCCCTCCCGCGCCGCAGTACCGCGCTACACCATTGATCTTTTCTTGCCCTTGCGACTTACGATGCGTTGCGCGCAGGCACTCAAGCACTTGTACACGCCGGGCATGGAGCAGCGTGAGCCCGTGGACATCGATGACCCGGTGGACACCACGGACACCAAGTCCGAGAAGCCGCTGAGCGAGTACGAGGAGTTGATCATCGAGGTGCACGAGCTCATACAGGAGGCCGACGAGCTGAAGTGCAAGCGAAAGGCAGACAAGGACGCTGCGCGTGAGGCAAGTAGTGCGCAGGATCGCGCAGCACGCGCCGCGTACAAAAAGTTGACCGATGAGGAACTGAAGGTGTGGCACGCGCGCGCAGCACCCCGGGCCCAAATGCACATTCACACCTGCCACACACCGCCCCTAAGCGGCACAGGCCGCGGAGCGTTCTGGCACAGGTGCGCGGTCCAGTCCGCCGGCGAGCACGGCGGCCAGTGATGACACGTTGCCCGACCGCATCGAGCTAGAGTTCTATCTCCTCAACTACATGGAGGAGGAAATGTGCCAGCTGTGTCTCGATGTCGACGACCTCCGCAAGGACGCATCGAAATGGCCGACGGGCTTCAAGGTGGAGGGACCCGACGACGACAACAAGTACCACTTTGTGCGTGTGGCGGCGAGCAAGAAGAAGGCGAGAGGCATGGCGCAAACGGCACAACAGACGCGTGACATGTTTGCCGAGTTCCTCAAGGCGCAGCAAGAAGAAACTCTCATGTCGCGTGCGGGCGACGCTCGGCGAGCGCAGATTGACACGGAGCGCCTCGCTCTGGATGCCAGGCGTTTTGAGCACGAGGCGAAGATGCAAGAAGCGCAGTTGCAACTGAAGACCCTCCATGAAGAGCGGCAAGCCAAAGCCGATGAGGAGCGCAGCAAGCAAATGGCGGAGATGCAAGCAGCCATGATGGGCGCCATGGCCATGCAATCCAAGATGATGGAGTTTGTTTCAAAAGCCATGGACAAACTTGGTTAGGTGCGGGTTAGCTGAGTTGTTGCTGTGTTGCAAATTGTAGTTGGTAGTTGGTACGACAACTCCCGCTTTGCGCCCTAGTTCCCATTTCCCTCACGCACTCGCTCGAGTGAGAGAGAGGGGGGGGGGTGCGGTGTTCATTGTTGTTCTGCGTTTGCTAAGGGCATCGGTGAGTTTCAACGGTTGATTCATTCAGATTCATTGTGCTTTTGAATCTAGCTAGAGCTGGCGCAGCTACGCGATTCGTTAACTTAACTTGGCTGCGGGGGGGGGGGGGGGCAAGGGGTCTCGGTCCCCCTAGTTAGGAGTTGGGGCTGCTAGCACGCAGCTCGCTGCAAGGTTGCCGAATGGCAGATGGCGAGCTCGCTCTCGTATGCCCGCCTACTGCCCGTCCTACGACGACTCTACAGACATCCAGTTAGAATCTAGAGCATGCCGAGAAGCTTGCGCTTGCAAGGCTCCGGCCCGTTAAACAGTACGTGTGGTGCAGATTGAAGGGCGCGAAAGGCGCACAGGGGCGGGCAGAGGAAGGAGGGAGGGCAGGGGGGGTTGGGGTTCTTCCGTGAAGGCCCCCAAACGTCCCACTCTGGCAACTCATTTTCACGCTTGTGTTGAAACCGAACAAGTGAAGAAGCAGTAGCTTGTAAACATAAGTGACATGACAAGCATTATATGTTATGGATACGGCCCACCAGCCATGTACACTTCCAACGGAGGAGGCGCCAAGCCAAATCTACTACTGATTATACTACCATAGAGACAGGTGTGCATGTTTGTGAGCACGCATGCCACTTGCAAGTACTTTCCGACATCCCGTCTAAGGGTTTGCTGCGCCTTTGACACGTCAACCCATGGCCACAAACCGGCAATCTTACCGAAGCCCCATTCGACGCTGACCCGATAGGGTGCCATCACCCTATTGAATTGTGCTTGCCACGGAAGTAAGACACCCCTGTACATGCGGTATAAGTATGCGGACTGAGGGTAGGCAGAATCACCAAAGAGGCAAAACGTCTTAGCAGCGGCAGCGCAAGTGACTTGCATGACTTGCAACAGGCCAGACACACGGCACACAAATGAATCATGGCGCGAACCGTGCACCGGGCCAAAAGGCCACGGCTGAATCCCGTTGGGGAAGCAAATGCCCTGAATCTTGACACCATGTGTGCGCTTGTGGCCTGAGTAATAGAATCTTTGCCCTCGAACCGGCCTCGCCGTCTGCCAGAGCTTGCCGTCCACAAATCCAATTAGGTTGCCCACTCCCGTGCCGGCCTCCTCAAAGACCTTCGCAAAGCGCGGGAACAATGGGGCAAAAGAAGACAAGCTTCGTGAATCTATGAGGTGTGGGAAGTGGTCATGTATGTACTCCACTACAGTCTGGTGAATCTCACATATTGCGGCCTCACTCCGACCACACTCCCACATAAGCGTAGTGACGCTACCTGCGGTGCCAAGGAAGGAGAAGAAGGGCGTGGGAGTGTGAAGGATCAAGGGTGTCACATGTGCCGCGAAGGGCGCTCACCTGCCGTCTTGAAACGCCGGAGCGTGAGCAGCACTGCCTCCTCGGCGCTTGCCACATGCCTGCTTGGCGTCGAGAAGCCTGCGGGCAGATCGAGCGCAGCTATGAAGCGTGGCAAGTCCTCGAGGCGAACACCGAAGCGTGCGTAGACGTCGCGCACCACAATCCCATTGCCGCCACCTGCCTCCGCTGTCTCGCGCTCCAGACGCGCCAGCGACAGGCGCTCTGGCCCAATGCGCGAGCGTGTCGAGCGAAGAAGCGGCTCCGCCGCGAATGCAAGCATCGCCACCTCATTGAGGCGGCTGTGCCGCTGCGCCTCACTGTACCGGCCCTGGCGCCGCAGCGACGCCTGCCGCAGGCGCCTCCTCATCCCCAGCAACATCGCCGCTGAGAGCGCGAGCTGGGACTCACGCAGCTCCTGCGCGTTGAAGGGGCGGGTCGGCATCTCTCGTCCCGGCGCGCGGCGCTCCCCCCTCTCTCAGGGCGATCTCGCGTCAACTCCAAAGTTTTAACCTATTTCTGCCGAGTTGTCCTTTTGCGAGGCGGTTGAAACTCCGTTGCGACGGAGGCGGAGCACGTCTTGTAACCCGCTGTTTCAACCGATGCAAAATCCCTCTATTGAGGCTTTATCTTTATCACGCGATCTTAGGGCAACTAAGTTTATACTTGGTTCGCCCATGGGGGGGCACGAGCCCCCCCCCTGTCTCCACTCCTCCCCTGCCGTGGGGGAGGAAGGAGGAGAACCACCCACCACCCATCCTCCTGGCATGCCTGATGGCTGATGGCTTGGCCAGGAGCCCACTGCCACTGCCCTGCTGAAAAAAAAAATTCTTGAAGATGACTACTACGTTGCTAGTTGCTAGCCGCCATCCCATTATCTGGGGTCTACGCCTGACATCGCCTTCGCCGCCCTACCCTCACTCCTCACTCCCTCACTCCCCTTCCCGTTCCCGTTCCCATCACTGTGTCGTGGATAAAGGGAGCCGCACCATGCCGCACGCTTTACCCTTAGAGCATGCCTCCTTTCCCGCGCCCTGCCTCCATCCCCTCTCCGCAGCGCGTTCTATCTTTAGAGCGTGTCTCCGAAAGGCTATCGAGCGGAGAAGAGTTCGGTTCGAGCGTAGACGATCTTACGAGGAACGGTAGCGACGAGGAACGAGACGGGGAACGACACGATGGAAAGCGGTGCGATGGATCGAGGTTAGGCTGGAGGGGCTGGCGTACAAGGGGTGGCGGTCCAGGCGGTCGGGCCAGGGCGTAATCCACGAAGCAAACGGCGGCCCACCGCCCTCGCCACCACCACCATCCACCCCGCCGTTCTCGCCACCTCCACCCTCACCGCCGCCACCCGCAACTCCGCCTCCAGCGCCACCGCCTCCGTCTTCGCCGCCTCCCACTCCGCCACCGCGACAAAAAAAGGGAACCTCGAGTTGCACCTTCTGACTTGGAGGTTGGAGGTCCGAGGTCGCGTGCCGCCGACAGCTCCTCTCTCAATTCCCTGCTTCTGTCCCACCCGACCAATGGCGGATATGTGTCTCTGGGTGTGACCATTGGCGATGTATTTATATCTTGGCTCCCTCGCGGGCCGCCGCACCCGCCGCTCACCGGCTCACCTGCCGGTGTCCGGAGTCCCACCTCTAATATTGTTTTTAAGTAGACACGGCTCGCATGTGCCCCCGCCCGGTATCTCCACCCGGTCGTTGTGTGTGGTTGCAGCGGTTCGTTCCGCCCGCGCTCTCTGCGGCCCCTGCTGATCCACTCCCTCGGGCGAGAGAGAGGAAGGGCTCTTTGTGGTGCGCCTGTGATCGATCTCTCTCTCTCTCTCTCTCTCTCTCTCTCTCTCTCTCTCCCCCCCCCCCCCCCCCCCCCCCCCTCCCTCCCTCCCTCCCTCCCTCCCTCCCTCCCTCCCTCCTTCCCTCTTTCCCTCTATGGGTGAGGTGGCCGACGCCGTTGAATGGGAGAGCCAGTTGCACCACGGCACCGTCCCTTTCTTCGAGGGGAGTACTACAGACGTTGCGCTGGAGGGCGGGCCGTATGATGATGACGTAGACGCCGAGCTGGCACAGTTGGCGGCAGAGGAGGGAATGCTCGACATCGATGCCGACTCTCCTGACCCATGGGATGAGCTGGACGGCATGGCTCAATACGACCCTATCCATGATGAGGCGTCAATCCTCCGGTCTGTCATGCCCAACCCCAACGCCGCAGTTTCAACATTTGGCGACAGCGTGTCGCGTGAAGTTCGTGTGGCTCTCAGCCGCGCCAAGTCGGAAGTTCGTGGGCTTACGCAGGCGCGTGCTGCTGCCCTCGAGTCAGTGAGGGAAACGCAACGTGATCACCTGATTGCAGAGGAGAGGCTGCACAAGCTCAGCCAGGAACTAGACGAGCTGCTCGATGCACGCGAGGCTGCCGCCGAAGAATCAGATCAAGCTAGCCACCTCTGGGATCAAATTACACAGGTCCAGACTGTTTTTGATGCTCAGCAGAAGGCTGTTGCCCGAGCCCGCGAGACAGCCAACTCAGCTCAGCTCGAAGCTGACAAGCTTAGCTTGCAGCTTTCCGAGGCGATGCGAAAGCACAACGCACTCGCGTCTCAGTTGGAGTCAGACCATTCAATGTACGTGGTGGCGGCCCGGGCGCGCATGAACAAGGAGATCAGAGGTGCGGAGCACGAGGTAGCAGCCAAGACCAGGGCACGAGTAGCTGCTGAGGAAGAATTTGAGCAGCGGAAGCTAGTCGCGGAGCATAAGCTCGAGCAAGCTCGCACAGGGCATATGGGAGCAGCGCGGAGGCTTCGTGAGAAGCAGAGTTACGTGCGAGCCCAAGCGGAGGAGCTGCGGCAACGCCAGGCGGAGCGCACTGCAAAGCGCGCAGAGGCGGTGCTCCAGCTTAAAGCATCAACGGAGGCCGCAGCGGCCAGCCTGCGTGGAGCTAATGAGCGCAAGGCTGATCGACTCGCCAAGCGCGATGCTGCGCGAGAGGCAGAACGACAGTCGATTCTAGCAAGTGGCGGCAACCCATACCATGTCTTTCGCCAGCGTGACGAGACCGCGCGCATAGCGCGCGAGAAGGCACGGATCGACGCACAACTTGCGTCCAACATGGAACTGTTGCAAGCCCGGTTGGCAAAAGCGCACGCGGACGAACGCCGGGCGCGGGACAAGGCCGAGCGCAATGCAGCTGCAGCGAGAGCGGCAGCGAAGGAGGTGACCGCAATTGGCACAGAGATCAAGAACGAGACGTACATGCGCCGAGTCACAAAGACCGGCACAACTGTGCTCGACCCGACGTCGCATGAGCCTGACTTCCATCCGTCAAAGCACGCGACATTCAAAGACTGGAAGTTTGGGCTTGGGCTTGGCAAAGACGAGGACGTGCTAGACATGATGGCCAAAAAATACCCGACAGTGACAACTGATCACACTGCGCGCGCTGCCGCCAAGGCTGGCAGAGAGGAACAGCCACGGCCAGTTGTGCGCAAAACAGCTCTCGCTGAGCTCAAAGCTGTACAGGTACCATCAGTGGTCGCGATGGCGGAAGAGGCCCGGGAGCGAGGGGAGGCGGTGGACGAGATGCTGGAGCCGGAGATGGGCGGTTTGTGGGACGATGGATCCCGAGAGCCGAAGGCCAATCGCAAGCTTGGAGGTCGAGAGCCATCCACGTTGGAAAAGCGATACATGGCCGCCGCACGTGCGCGGCAGCGCGACAACATTGTCTCAACGCAAGTTGTGTGCGGGATAACATGGGAGGGTTCGGCTTTCGTCGCTTCGCCGCCAGTTGTGGAGTTCCGCGACTTTGTTGTGGGCGAGACGTATGTCAAGACGTTCACGCTCACAAACGTCTCCAACGGTTTCAATATGTTCCGCCCGCAACCGTTTCCAGACGACGTCGCCAGCTTCTTCGAGCTGACCCATGAACCGCCCGGACGAATGGTGTCGGGGCGTACCACGTCGCTGAAGCTTACCTTCACACCAAAGGTTGGAGAGGATATCATTACCGAGCTACCGCTTCTCACTCAGACAGGGCCAATGACCGTGCCTATCCGTTGTGCACCTAAGAAGGTGGCAGTAGCACTCGCAGCATCCGCACTCTACTTTGGTTCGGTCATGCTCCAAGAGCATACAGAGATAGCCCTTGTGGTGACCAACCATGGCGCGCTTCCTACAAGCTTCTCTGCGACGGTGCAACAAGAGCCTGCAACCGGAATGGATGCACGGGTGAATATGACCGCTCCTGCAGCTGAAGCCGCAGGGAACCCAGCTGTATCCCAAGAGGGTGAAGAGGCGCCGGACGGCGAGCCGATGCGGGAGTTGGGCGAGCCGACGGGAGACGGAGGGAAGATCCCAAGTGATGAGGCTGATACACTCGAGGAGGGCGCGGTACAGGCATCACCTAATGGATTGTCTTCTGGTAGTCACGCCACCATTGCCTCAACAACATCGGTTGCACTACCCGCAGCCGTCGTGAAGAGTGAGTCATCGGATCTGGTCTTCACCTGCGACCGCGACACGTACAAACTTGCCCCATACTCCACAACGACGGTGCTGCTAAAATTTGCCCCTTCCATGCCGGGAGATGCCGTAGCGACGCTGCATCTTGACTTTGGGTGTGACTGGCGCAAGGAGAGGGTAGAACTGTCCGGCACCGGTGTCAAGGTACCTATTTTCCTGCCTCGCGACGTTGTTGACCTTCGCACGTGTCTATTCGGCGCGCTATATCGCGACGAGCTGAGGGTCTCTAACCGCTCGTCCGTCGCACAAAAAGTGTCATTCCGAGCCCCTCCGTGCCTCGAGGGTTACTTGGAGTTCCTTCCGAGCTCAGCGTTTGTGCAAGCGCACCGCTCAATGGGCATACAAATGAAATTCAGAGCCGAGGCCCGCCTTCTGGAGGCCTGTGCCGAATTCGCTACCGCGGAGAACACAATCGCGGTACCCATCCGGCTCAACGTGCCAGGCCAGGTGGCTCCAGTCACGTTCACGCTGCGTGCGCGTCTCACACCTTCAGACTTGCTTTTTCTTGCAGCCGACGGTGAAACGCCGCTGACAAGCCTGGACTTTGGCGTGGTGCCAGTGTCTGCCCGTCGACAGCTGCCAATAGTGCTACGCAATCTGTCCGCTTTGCCGCAGCGTTTTGGGTTTGTGTCGCAAAACCCGGAGATCGAGGTCCAACCCGGAGATGGACTTGGCACGATTCTTCCAGGCGAGTCCCTCAACCTGACCGTGAATTGGATGCCATCATCGGACACCCGCTTCTATCATGTTCTCGCTTGCCGCACGTCTCTAAATCGCCGATACACAACGAAGTGTGTTGGCCGCGCAGTGAAGCCACCCCTCACCCTTTCTGCAACAGCCGTCCGGCTTCCTGCCACGGCGGAAGGCGATTCGAGCGACGCGGAGTTATCCCTCAAAAATAACTCCTCTAAACCCCAAGACTTTGAATTCGCACCACCCTTTGGTAGCGGTGTCAGCGTAGAACCTCTCATTGGCAAGGTGCCGGCAGGTGCCGCGGTGCGCTTGCTCGTGACTTTCACCCCTCCGACTCACGACGCCGCAACCATTGTGGAGCACGGAGGCGAGGATGGTGCAGATTCCATCAAGGGCGGCGATGTCGATGAGGAGAAAGAAGGCACCTCGGCCGAAGCGGGGACAGGAGTCGCTGCAGATGAACGCTCCGCAGAGATGCCCCGTCCTGATCCGTCCGTGAAGAGTGTGAGCTTGCGTGAAGCAGATAGCGACGAGCCTTGGTCTGCGCACTCGACGGTGTGTGTGCCCTGTTTCATGCGTACATCTGGATCTCTATCAGTCGATCGGTCTTGTACTCTCTTCGTCGAGGTCGAGACTACCGCCGTCGCGCCATCGCTGGTATTGGGCAATGCGTCCGTCCGCCAAACCGTTGAGTTTGGCGCAGTACCGTTGGGCAAGGAGGAGCACTCGGTCGTGATGGTCCGCTCCTTACGGGATCGACCCATCAAGCTATTTGCTAAGCCTCTTGCGCCCTCGGGGCCTTACTCCCTCATCAACGCACCGCCGTTGCTGCGCCCGCGAGAATCGATCGAGCTCTTCTTGCGTTTCAAGCCGACGCGGCAGATGGAGTCACTCGAGCAGCTCTTTTTGTGCGCAGAGGGTGCGAATGGCGAGCTTATCCGCCTGATTGTTTCGCTGAAGGGAAGCGGTGTCTCACCGCTGCTAAAGTTTATACCACCTGGAGCAGTATCAGCTGGCAAGGATGTGAAGGCCCCTGCACCGGAGGACGCCGTGAGCGACGTGCCTGTCGTTGCGCTGGGCCGCTCGCGCGAGTCGTCAGCGATTCATGTGGGCGACGTGCTCGTTGGAGACGAGCTCACGCGATCCGTCGACTTGGCCAATCACTCGGACTTCCCCGTTAAATATACGCTCAAAAGTATTCAACGTGGCCACTCCAATATTGGGCCTTTCGGCGTGTTCGACGTAGTTCCCGCTGAGGCGGAAATCGCCCCTGGCGGCGTGCAACGGCTCACGATCACTTTCTCGCCGGATCATGAGACCATTCATTTTTTCGAGCTCTTTGAGGTTGCAATGGCAGATGGTGCTGCTGAAGAGGGGACCGAGCTTTTGCTGCTCACAGGTCGCGCGTGGACCTCCGGTGGGTATGTCTTGCCGCCTGCGATCGTAAACGTGCAAGGCGAGGCGCTGCTGTCGGCGCCCTCCCAAGACATCCTTAGAATTGCAAAGGCGAGTGCCGAGGCCGCCGAGGTGCCGATAGGTGGCGCCAATGAGGCCTGTGGGGAGATCACACTCGAGCTTGTCCCTGGGCCAGATGGTAAAGCTACGTGCGAGATATTATTCGGGAATATCAAGCCCACCAATGCTAGTGCCAAGCCACAGAATCTCGAAGTAAGTTTCGATGGCCTGACCGACGAATTCTCCAAGAGGGGCTTTTCGATCGAGCCAATAAAAATGAGTATCGACGCCGGCACCCAAAAATCGGCAGTGTTTACCTTCGAGCTTCGGGAACAAGCTCTCCTTGGCACGGAGCTTGGGCTAATCGCCTCCTTTGGCGTCTCGCAATGGGCTGAAGTGAGCGTCAAGGCTGTCATGAAGGGCGGTAGTCCGCCTATGGTGAACCCGGAGTTGCCCATCTTGCTTAAGGGCTACATCCCGAAGCGGACTGAAAATACCCGCGGCGAAAATACCGGCATGCAAGAATCATGATGATGGGCCTTCGCGCCCTCTAGGTCCAGTAAAAGAGCGACGCGCAACGATTTTGGAACGCTATAGTCTCGAGATTCTGCTACGTAAAACACTCACGTGCAGTCTATAAACAAACACTACTAAATAGTAGTAGTTATATCCGAATCCTAACCACGCCCCATTAACACTAGCTAATTGGACACAACTTTTCAGCCCGGATTCCCGCCATGCCTACCGGGCCAGGTGTCCGAGTGATGTCGGGGGGAGGAGGTTGCGGGTAAGGAGGGTTGCACACCTCTCTTTGTACTTTTCCTTTTCCTTCCACAACTAAGTTTATACTTAGTTCAGCATGGGGGGGCGCCTTGCGTCCCCCCTCTCAGGCACCAATTCCCCTCCGGGGGGCCTGTCGGTCATCCCCATGCTCTGCCTTCTGGCATGAGCAGGGCATTCAACACAACCTACCCAGACCCCCAGTGGGCGCGGGTCGCGAGCCGCAGTCCCAGGCCCGCTTGGGCCTGCTCTCGTACTGACTCCCCTCCCCATCCCTGGTCCCCAGGCAGACAGGGGCCTCTGGGCGGCACCCAGGGCCAGCGAGGCAAGCGTGGGAGAGGCAGGGGGGCCAGGGGCTGAGCGCTGAGCCCCAGCCTCCACTGCCCAGACCAAAAGCGTTCAATTATTCCCATCCCTGCTAGCACCTTTCGTTGTCACTTGGAGATTACTTGACTCAACTTGACACTTCACATGTTGAAACACACACGTGGTCTTACTCCATTCACTCGATTTGGGTGTGGACTGGTCACCAAAGTATCCGCTCTTATGGACCAATACGGTATTCCACTCTCGCTTCGCTTGCTTTTCTGCCATCGTTTCAGATCAAGTCACTGAGGAAGAGACTCTGCGACATGCACCACATCCACGACGAGGAACCCCATTGTATGCGGATAAAGGCTATGATTCAAGAAACAACAGGCCTCACTACCTTTCGCGAAAAATGCTCTCCGCCGCATTGCACGCCGCATTTGTTCATTTGTCCTTATTTGTTTCATTGATTTGTTTGTGCGATGTTGCGTCAGTTTTCGGAGTTTTCTTGTTGGTGAGTGAGTGATGTGGGGTGGTGTCTTGTGGGTCCTCGTCGCGATGTAGCGCGCCCTTTCCCCCCTTCTCAAGACTTCTCTTCACTCCATGCCCTAGCCCCGCTGAGACTTGCCCCACGATCAAGCATCGCGCTTGATTCCACAGTCCGATACGTCGATACGACAGGTGTCAGGCCGCAAGTGGTCCATGACAATCTCCAGCGCCATTCGGGTCATCGGCTCGTCTGGTAGGCGCGGTGTCTTGTCTGGTAGCATCATGGAGAGAGAGAGAGAGGATTGACGGAGGGGGGGGGGGGACGAAGCAGGAAGGATGTGTGGGGAGCTCGAGGAGGTGGCGAGGAGGCGATATGGGAGGCATTACCCGAAAGGAGGAAACCTCGAATCTAGACCTGACAAACAGGCTAGAAGCTAGAAGGAACGAAACGAGAACCCAAATTCTAGGCCGCTGGGGACGAACCCTACCAACCTAGATGTGCCTGAGCTTCACCGTGTGGCCGCACGGCGAAGGACCTGGAGACAGGGGTTGTGCGAGAACGTTCAGGCACCCATTTGGTCCACTTACAGCTGCTGAGACTAGGTGTTCACATGATTTTCTGAGGAGGGGTGTTCACGAACTGTTCATATCCGGAAGTTGGTGTTCACATGTGTTCAAGTGTTCATATGGTGTGGTTTCCTACCGATATGCAAAAAAAAAGAAGTTGAGGCCCAGGACGCACACAAGGTGCGCCCCGGAGTTCGAACTCCTCAACTTGCAGCTTGCAGCGGCGTAAGACGAAGAGGGCAATTCTGAACGTGACTTGGACTCGGACTCGTACTCGGGAGACGTTTTGTGGCTCGGACATGCGAAATTTGATTTGAGAGATTGAAGGTTGGATTGGGCCTGCGGCGGCTGGATTTTCGCAGACCGTGAGGTCTTGGACTGTTGATGCTTGGGGAGTGGCGTGGGGTAGCGGTTCAGCGGCTTGAGTTGATAGGGGGAATCCGAATCTGTGTGTCTTGTGCGTCAGTGGCAACACGGGGAACTGTTCAATTGTAATTGTGAGCGCGTACCTTACACGAATATTCGTGCCTACAGCCTTCAGATGGGCAGGAATACAACAGCATGTCGCATGTCTGCATGCTGTGTGTATTTGTAGCCATTCTCTATCTAGCGCAAACGCATGCGTTCGCGGAGCAAGTCGCGACGGTATACCGTATTGTGAGTAAAATCAACTTTTTATGAGGGTCCTTTCCCCTAGCCGCGGCCCCCCTCTCTCCGAAAAGCAGAAGGCGGGGGGCGGGGGGGGGGGGGGGGGGGGGCGAGGAACGTGGGTGGGGGAGCGGCGAGCGAGCGATGGACCCCTCCTCCGATGAGTACACCTGGGACTTTTGCGGAAGGGAGGACGGCAGCAGATTGGCCGCGCGCCGCGGCCCTCAGCGAGCCAGTGCCGGCGATGCCGTCGTGCACGAGATCATGGGCCGCCTCAGGACCCCTCATCTGCCTCCTCGCCCACTGCACTCGCCACCCCCTCCTCCTCCTCCTCGCTCGTCGAGTCGTCGTCGGCGGCGGAGTCGGCGAGGAGGCAGTCCGCCTCGTCTTCGGACGGGAGTTGCGTCCGCTCCTCGTCATCCAAGTCGTCAGCATCGTACTCGTACTCCTCTGTCCCCTCCACCCCCCGCGCCATCGCGCGAGCACCGAGGCTTGGACCGAAGGCAGAGGGAAGGGGGGGGGGGGGGGACTTCGGCTGAAAATCACCTCGCTTTTTTCTCGTGTTTTGAGTCCAATAGTTCTCGTAAAAGCCTCCCCCCCGTGAGCCACCGTACAAAACAGCTGTCTGTAGTGAAGCACCTATTTCGCTGCTTCGGCCCGGCAGTAAGGAGTTAAGGGTGCAGCAAGGCATTTTTGGGGGGCTCGACCTGTCCTCACACAGCGCGGCGCTCGCTGGCGCTGCTGCGGCTCGTCGGACGGCTGGGGCATCCCGCTGGCCTCCTCTCTTTGTTTCCCTCACTTGCACCTCGACTTGACATATGCGCAGGACGACGGTGGGGCTGGTGGGCCGAGTGCGCCGGCTAACCGGCCTGCCCTCGCGCTGCCGCATCTACGAGCTCAGCCCACGCGATGGGCTACAGAACGAGACTACACTCGTCGAGACGGCCACCAAGGTGGAGTTCATCAACAGGCTCTCACGCATCGGCGCCGCGGCGGTCGAGACGACCTCATTTGTGTCGGCCAAGGCAGTGCCCCAGATGGCAGATTGCACCGCCGTTATGGATCAGATCGAGAGGATCGACAGGATCGACTACCCAGTCCTAGTGCTCAACCTGAAGGGCTTCGAGCGCGCGCTCAACGCAGGCGCCAACTCCGTCGCGATCATGACGGTCCCCTCAGAGACGTTTGCGCGGCGAAACAACAACTGTAGTCCCTCAGAAACTGTCGATCGAGCCGAGAAAATCGCTCGTGCCGCGATCGAACGTGGCGTTCGCGTGCGTGGCTACGTCAGCTGCTCGCTCGGCTGCCCATTTGAGGGCCCAATCGCACCACAAGCGGTGGCGGAAATGGCAGAACGCTTGCACTTGGCCGGATGCCAGGAGATTTGCCTGGCCGACACGATCGGCACCGGCACCGCAGGGAGCATGCGCCTTCTCCTCGAGAACGTCATCAACAAGATCCCTGCAGAGCGACTCGCTGTGCACTGCCATGACACCTACGGCCAAGCTCTTGCAAACATTTACGTCGCCCTGGAGCATGGTGTGGCCACAATCGATTCCTCGGTTGCAGGACTGGGCGGATGCCCATTCGCCGGGCCTGGTGCCTCCGGCAACGTGGCCACGGAAGACGTGGTCTACATGCTTGACGGGCTGGGCATCGATAGCGGGGTTTCCTTTGAGAAAGCGGTGGAAGCGGGCCAATTCATTGTTGACGTTTTGGGCCGGCCGAATGCATCCCGTGCATCGGTAGCCTACCAACGAAGAAGATAGAATAGCTCTATATCATGCACGTTGTTTAGGTCAGCCTTGAGCGCCTGCATGGGGCTTTGAGGCCAAGCCTACGTGCCACGTCCAGCCAATGCCCCGAGGATTCCTAAGGAGTCCATGCTTGGTCCATTTCACTATTGACTATTGAAAGCATCAAGCCTTTGAGCCATGCTGCTTGTGAGAAGAGAAGTTGAGAGAAAGAGAATTTATACATGCGTCGCGCTCATTCGCTTCGACCCGATGATTCGATTCGGCCAAAGTGGCCAAAATCAAAACGACTGGGGTGTTAAAAAAAACATCTGAAGATTCCGGGCGTACACACCTACTACCTACTAGTTCTAGTTCAAGGTCCGAGGAGATTTCTGCCCGATTGGCGTGATTTCTGCCCGATTGACGTGACTGTCCGGGTGGCCCCTGTGTATTTGGTGTCTGGTGTCTGGCGGCCCCCCCCATCCCCCATTTGGATGGGTCGTCGAAAATGGGCACGCAGCGCGCGCCCGGCCTCGATTTGAAGTTGAGTTTGTTAAGGCCTTTGCGACTTTATTTTTATTTAGCGTCTTTTGTCATTGTTTGGTTACGTTTTGCGTTTTGTTGTGGGGGCCCAAGGCCCAAGGGGGGGGGGGTTGGGACCCAATGGGCCCCGGATATGTGCTAGCTGGGTGTATTGGGAACTTTCTACCGAAAAAATTCCTCAAATTTCCTCCACCGTGAGATGGTCATTTTCCCACCCCCAATAACTAATAAAAAACCGGTTTGAACGCCCTATTTATTTCCTATTTCCTATTTGTCCGATGTCCGACAGACGCCGCGAAAGAAAGATCGGCGACAGATGAAAAGGACTCGAAGAGCGGGGGCCGAGACCCCCTGCGGGCATGGTAGGACATGTGCAACAGGCGTTTACGTTTGTCTGCCACAAGAACAACCAACAACGGGTCTGCCCCAGCCCACCCCTTGCTCCTTGCTTGCTTGCACTTGGCCCGATGTAATGCACGCGGTCTTCCCCCTGATACCGATACCAAAGTCCAAAGATAAGGGAATGAAGGGGATAGATAGTGTAAATAAAGGGTGTGAGTGTTCTTGGGTATAGGCGATGGCGTGAGTCAGTACCGTGAGTGCGTGGTCCTTTATCTCCTTACTGCCGGAGCAAAGGAACATGACGAATTGGGATGGCCCATAGGGCCTGAGGGCAATGAGGAAGGGGCAAAGCCGGCGGCAGGCGCGGCGAGGGAGGCCACTTCATAGGTGCTGACGGGCTCAACTAAGTTTATACTTGGTTGACCCATGGGGGGGCACGAGCCCCCCCCTCTCTCCACTCCTCCCCTGCCATGGGGGAGGAACCACCCATCCTCCTGGCATGCCTGATGGCTTGCCAGGAGGCCACTGCCCTACTGACCCACTCCCTTCCCTACAGGCTCGCCCCATTCGCCCATCCTGGCCCCTCGTGACCAGCCCATTGCTCCAACCCCCCCTCCCCCCCTGGTCGACAGGCAGACAGGTGCAGACTGGGGGCCCCAGAGGCTCGGGAGCGCTAGCGAGGGAGAGGCAGGGGAGGCCAGGGCCCAACCCCAGCCTCCTCTGCCCCCTGAGCTGGCCTCCAGGAGCCTCCAGGGGCCGCCAGAGGGCAGCTGGAGGCCTGCCGCAGGCGCGCCATCGCGCGTGCCGCAGGAGAGGGGAGAGAGAGCGCGGAAAAGGGGGTGGGCGCGAGCGAGAGCTCCGCCCACCGGAAAATCGGTAAGTCTCGCGCCTGTTTACAGGATAAGACGAGACAGAGGGTGCCGCCCACTCGGAGACACAGGAGGAAGGGGGGGAAAGATCACCGGGGGGTGGCGCGGGCCACCGGACCATATCTAAGCCCTCCACTCCAATCCCCCTAGTAGTGTACGGGGGGAGCCGCCTGATGGCGGGGGGAGAAGGGCCGGGGAATGGGGGTGTAGAGAGTATGCTACGTGCTACTTGTAGTGGGTAGTGGTTCCATTCGCCGCGAGTGCGGTAAGAATATTAAAAGGTTTTTTTTTAGGTGCTGACGGGCTGAAGCCCGTCAGCAGAGGAAGGCGGGCAGGCGGGCTTGAGCGAGGGCGAGGACGGCGGCTTGGAGGCGAGAATTTAAAAGGTTTTTTTTTGAGTCCCAATATTTCTCGTAAAAGCCCTCCCCCCCCATGAGCCACCGTACAAAACAGCTGCGGTGAAGCACCTGTTTCGGTGTTCCGGCCCGGCCGTAAAGACATAGCTAGCGGTAGTAGCCTGAATCTTCAGATTTTTTTTGAGGGCTTTGGTCCCTCAGCACTAGGGTTAAACAAGCACAGACAACAAAACTGTCAACGATGAATAGCTCTATGATTAGTGTTCGTTTCAGCGGCGAGGCGGGCGGGCGCTGGCGGGCGCGCGAGTGGCGGGGTGGGGGCATGCTGCTCGCCGACCGGCCGCCCACCTCGCTCGAGCTCTCCACGGGGACGTCGAGCAAGGTGGGACCAGGATCTTACACGCCGCAGGACTTCAAACCTCGAGCGGTGTGCACAGCTCCCTTTCGATCGACGGCTCGTCGAGTGGAGCCCACCGCATGGCAGTCTGTGGGGCCGGCGGCCTACAACGTGCCAACCTTGCTTGGACAGAATATGCGTGGCGGCCAGTCGTCCTTCCGCGGGAGTGCTCGCATGTGCAATTCGACCAGTAAGGATCAGCTTAGCACCCCAGGGCCAGGCAGCTATCACGTGCCTTCCTCATGGGACAGTTTCCAGACTGCAACACGATCAGCGAAGCAGCTTTCGTCGACGACGTTCGAGTGGTGCCGTCGATCTGCTGTGCTGGCGATTCGTGCGGATCGTCTCCAGATGAATGTTGTCGGCCCATGTTCCTACTCACCCCAGTACGGAACAACCTCGAAAGATAGGTGCGCAAGCCGTGTGAAGCTTCCGTGCTATCTTGTGAGGTACTCTGTGATGGGGCAAGTTGGGCGAGTTGCCCAAAATGAGGGGGGGTCCCACAACATCTGCACGAATGGGGCGAGGGCCGGGTTCACCGTGGCTATTTACATACTTCCTCGTGGATTTTGCTGATGCGCGGCCACTTCACATCACAGGAGATCAAGATGTGTTGACTTCAGTGCATACTCAGGCAGAGACACGGGCATCTGTGGTTTCCTTCCACCTGCACCTATGCTTGGCGTCGATGGTTCGGCATCGCAAGATGTGTCGCCCTGCGAATACTTCGTGCAGCCAGGTGACCTGGGTCATTACCAAAATTTAAGGCAGTACAGGCCTCTGCCTTCAGCTAATTTCAGCAGCAGCACTAGGGTACAACGTAGTGTACAGAATCCCACACCACGGCCGGGTCAATATGAGACGCCGAAAGGAGTTTTTGATACGAAGCCGATTCCAAATGGGCTCCCACTTCAAAGGAAGTTCATTGCTCGGAGGTGACCAGTCATGATCGCATCATCGCATCGCCCATCGATGCTGCATGATCTCAATCGCGTTCGAAATGGCACAGGCAGGTGGCCTTGGCCAACACCAAAGTCTGAGGTAGTACAAACCTTCATCTTCGGCTGCTTTTAGCAGTCCAAACCCAAACCACGGGCCGAGTGAATGTCAGACGCCGAAAGGAGGTTTTGGTACCAAGCCGATTCTTAACGGGCTCCCACTCCACAGCAAGTTGGTTTCTCGGAGGGTACCGGTAATGGCGGCATCGCTCTATGAACCCAACCATGATATGATGTCGTCAAAAATGTATTGCATGGTGCTTCGTTCATATTGCGGGAGCAACAAGCCTTTATGGCAGAACGAAACTTTTTACTGTGCGTTGCGTCTAGGCTTTCAGCTTCTGAAAGATTCGCGACCCGCGCAGTAAGGGGAGGGGAATCCGAGCGAGTATTAGCGGAGGCATTATCTGTTCCACCTGCCTTATGCCGGATGAGGGCGCCAAGAATTGCATTGAAAAAAAATTCTTGAAACTGTCTACACTCGTTCTTCCGAGACCCCTCTGCCATCGCCCTTGCCTCCCCCCCGCCCTCCTTCCCGCTCCCCCCCCTCATTCCTTGTTCTTCGGTTTCGGGGGGTCGGCCCACGTGCACTACCTTGGGCCTAGCGTTGGGAGGGGGGTGAGACGGGCCTGTCGAGGCTTCTTCTATTTGCGGCATGTTCATGGACGCCGCGTTGTGGGGGCCCGGCCTAACGGCTTCCCCCATGGTGAAATGTACTCCCGGACGCTTCGCCTTCCCCGCTCGGGAAGCTATCCTTGGTCATCCTCGCGCGTGTTGGCTTCTTGTCTGACGGTGTGTTCTATGCCTAGTCTTTCTGCCAGTCTAGAAGGTGCAACTCGAGGTTCCCTTTTTTTGTCACACCCATCCTGTCTATTTAGGTATACAATTTGTATTGCGCAAACGCCGCCGGCGCATCGTTCGCGCCGAGCCGCGCCACCTCGTCGGCGTCCGCAAGCTGCACAAACGGCTCGTCGTTCACGCCGAACCGCCGCACCGTCTCGCAGTACGCCACCGCCGGCGCATCGGCGCATCGGCCGCCAGCCGCCGCCGCAGCCGCATCCCGCGCCGGAACGCCGCCCGCAAACAGCGCAGCCACCGCATGCGCCGCCCGGCCGCGCGCCGCAAGAAGCGGCAGCGACACGTGATCGACTCGTCCGACGACGAGGAGGCTCCATTGCCACAGGACGGACGGCAAGGCAAACGAGCACGCGCCACCGTCTCACGCTGGACCGCGTGGTGGAAGGCGCAAAACGCCAACTGGGACCCGCAAACGGCGGGCTTCCCGGTGGTGATCAACGACGCGAATTGCGTGGCGCACCTGTCGGGCGGCTCGCTCCACGGCGACCCGCACCTCACGCTGGCGCACGGCGGCGAGGCCGACTTCCGCGGCTGCGACGGCTAGTTGCCGAAAAAACAACCAAACTTGAGGTTGCACCCTCTCATAGGCAACTATCGTTATAAACGATAGGGTCATGGAGCGCGCCTCGTTCCCACCCCCTTTCGCCGCCCACCCCGCCGCGCCGACCGACCAAGACATGACAGAAGCTGCGCAGCCGCAGCGCCCTCCAGACAGGGCCACGCCAGCGGGGGGCACCTGCACCTATGTATGAGAGCTCGGCTTCGTACCACGTCCCCCGGCGCAATATGAAGTAAAAAAAAACAAAAAAACATCTGAAGATTCAGGGCTACACACCTACCGTCTACAGGACTCTCCCCCTCTATCCCCATCGCCCTTAACTTCCCTCTCTCCACCTCCTCCCCTGCCCCCCTTCGTTCCTTTTTCTTTGGTTTCCGGGGTCCGACCTCGGTGCACTACCTGAGGTCTGGTTTGGAGTGTGGTGTTTGGGCAGGCCTTTTGGTGTTTCTTCCACGCATGTCTTGTTCTCTCGGCCTTGCTTTGTCGGTTGGGTCTCGTCTAGGTCGCGTCGCTTCCAGCGCTGTCCTCCCTTGCCGGATGTGTTGGTGTTTTATTCGTCCTCTTCGCCCCGCTCTTCGGTTTCTTGGATGGCGTGCGCAATCCTCAGCTTGGTGGTGGTTTGTGTGTGCAGCATGTTGTCAATCAGCATGTGGGCCGTGTTCTCTCTGATCTCGGCGTTGTGCGGGCGGGGCCCGCTGGCTCTTGTGCCCACCTTGCTGGGGGGGTCGTCCTGGCGCGGTCGCTTCGGCGACAGCGGCGTGTCAGTGAAACCTTCGTCCATCTCGGCGAGGGCAGCGGCAGCGAGGGAGGGCGGCGGCGCGCGCTCCATGACCCTATCAGTTTACTGATAGTTGCGGCGCAATATGAAGTATTCGCCGTGTTTGTTTATGCGTGTACCTCCGTTTGGTGTGTGGTTGTTTCGTCATGACGGTTGCCGGTCGCCGGGGTGAGTGGTCCTTTGGTTGGAGGGTCGAACGTGGCTTTCCTCGCATTGTTAGCGTGGTTGACTATATTGTTTGCCACGTGTCCAGAAAGTCTGCTTTCTGCTTTGTGGATATATTCGCCCCTAAACTTAGCGTAAGTATCATTATTAGGGGGGGGAAAACCTTTTATATTCTTATTACCGCAATCGCGGCGAATGGAACCACTACCTACTACACTTAGTACGTAGCATACTTTCTACACTCTACACCCCCACTCCCCCGGCCCTTCTTCTCCCTGTACATACCCCCATAATGTCACTTGAAGTACATTGACCGTCCACCAACTTGACGTCGCTACCCACACAGGTGCCCATATTTTGTAAAAGCAGATCCAACCCACTTGAATTACCATCACAAGCCTGTGTGCACTGCGCGATACACTTACCATTGATGATTTTCACATTGTTCATTGTTCCCCTTACTTACAGAGGGCAACGTCATCCACCGACGTCTGACCAATTGCCAGTGGACCTACAGCGAGCCACGAAAGCTTCTTATAATACGTCGGCTGGTAAGGGTGGGCGGCAGGGGGGGGGGGGGGCGGGGGGCGGGGCGGACTTCAGGGAACTGCTCTAACTGCAGGGAACTGCTCAGCTGCAGGGAACTGCTCAGCTGCAGGGAACTGCTCAGCTGCAGGGAACTGCTCAGCTGCAGGGAACTGCTCAGCTGCAGGGAACTGCTCAGCTGCAGGGAACTGCTCAGCTGCAGGGAACTGCTCAGCTGCAGGGAACTGCTCAACTGCAGGGAACTGTTCACCCTTCCTCGTCTCCTCCCTATAGACGTGTGACGAAACTTGTTGTCTGCTTTTTACGCGGTCGGTGCTCTTTGGTATGGACATACACCCATCAGATTTGCAGAGTCTACTTGGTGCTGTGTGTGAAACATGGATCGTGATTTCAACGATGTATCGACCCTGCCCCAAATCGAGTGAATGGAGTTAGACCACGTGTGGGTTTCAACATGTGAAGTGTCAAGTTGAGTCAAGGAACCTCCAGGTGACAACGAAAGGTGTTAGCAGGGATGGGGATAATTGAACGCTTTATGGTCTTTTGTGCAATATGGCATATGGGCTGTGAGAGTGCTCCTGCTGCGCTGAGGCTTAGCCTTGTCATTTGAAGCGCGCGGAATGTCTCTAAAAAAAAACATTCTTGAAGATGTGCGCGGAATGTCTCTAATGCGTCTTTCCGAAACGCGGGTAGGCGGCTTCTCCCAAATATGCCATCTGTGAGTCGGTGGGTCGGGACCGTCGATGCCACGGCGGCTCTATCTAGGACCTAGGCCGGTTCTGCTGAACCATGCGTCAAGGACTTACTTGCTTCATCCATTGCGCTCCAAGAATTGCAATTGACTGAACTATGCGTCAAGGACTTACTTGCTTCATCCATTGTCCATTGCGCTCCAAGAATTGCAATTGACAATTGAAAAACGTCTTAAAATGTTCTCGCCACACACCACACACGCGGCCCTGCGTTCTACATCGCAGCCACGCCCGTTCTCTTTACCGCTACATACACCCTGTCTTGCGGCTTCACCTCTCGTGCGCTATATGGGGGTCTGGGATGAGTGAATGAGTAGTGAGTAGGTAGTAGGTAGTAGGTAGTAGTAGTAGTAGGCTACTAAGTAGGTAGCTGTTTTCGCATTTTGCATTTTGGCTGTGTTTGCAGCTCAACTTAAGCATTGTTACCTCATGCATATGCGCCATGCTTGCTAGGGGTTCTAGTCTGCCCATGTACATGCCGCCCAACCAAAAATATCAGTGTTCTAGAGCCCCCTCAGCCCACTGAAAGTACCCAATAAAAACGCGTTTTTAGGGAGTTACTAGGGTTCAACTAGGACAAGAAGAAAACTGGCATCTCGCCTCTTTCCCCTCCTCAGTGTCCCCCCCCCCCCCCCCCCCCCCCTTCACCGACCCCGCCCAGCCGGCCAGCCGCCCTC
Source organism: Isochrysis galbana (assembly GCA_018136815.1). Classification (NCBI taxonomy): domain Eukaryota; phylum Haptophyta; order Isochrysidales; family Isochrysidaceae; genus Isochrysis; species Isochrysis galbana. Next base: position 4,073,445 of record CM030935.1, read on the forward strand.
CCCTCGCTCTCTCTTTCTCACTCTCTCGCTCTCCTCGGGCACCCGCCTGCCATAGCGGTGATGGCGCCTGCCTCGTCGTCAAGTGAGGCACGCCGCGCCGCGCGTGACCTCATTCGACCCCAACCCCTACCGTTCTCACCTGCCAATCCACCTTCCGTGTGCACCCTCAGCCATCGACAGTAAGGCGGGCTCCGCAATCGCGATGGGCGCAGCGCTGCAATGCGTCGAGGCTGCCACCCTCGGAATGCCCTTCGAGGTGTGGAAGACGCGCATGGGAAGGTTCCGCGACGAGACCACGCTACAGGTGCATCGTGCACGCACGCTCGCCAGAGCTTCCAGCCACTGTCTGCCCCAACCGTGCTCTTTCTGTGGCTCCCCTCGTGGATCCTCGAGGTAGTCTACACTGGGCCACATCTACGTCAAACTGCCGCCTGAGCTAGTTCCGCATGTGTTGACCGCAGCCTGCCCGAACCCCTGTAGTCATTACGACAGATTCACGCCAGCGGCGGCCTTGCAGCATTCTGGAAGGGCCTTGGGCCAAAACTGGTCGAGAGCGCGAGCAAGGGCGCCGTGCTGCTCGTATCGAAGGAGGCTCTGATGGATGCTTGCACTGGGATTGGCATGGCCAAGACCTCTTCCGGGTTCGTTGCGGGTGCCGGGGGCGGTGTCTGTCAGACGGTGGTGATGGGACCGTGCACTTTTCTAGTCACCGCGGTTGTTAACGGAGGCAAGGACATGTCGGTGATGAGCGCCATGCAATCAACGTGGCGCACTAAGGGCATCGCTGGCTTCTATCCTGGTGGCATAGCCATTGCGTTCCGCCAGGCCAGCAACTGGGCAAGCCGTCAAGGCTTCACAGAGGCGACACGAACGCGCATGCGCATGTCGCTCCACGGCGACCCCAAGGCCAAGCTCACAAAGCCCCAGGAGGCATTGTGCGGTATCATCGGCGGCACACTCTCGTGTTGGAATCATCCGTTCGAAGTGGCAAGGATTGAGATGCAGTCCCGTGCCATCGCGGGGGAGAGCTACATGGGCATGGGCCAGGTCTTCCGCTCAGTGTATGCCCAGTATGGCATTGGTGGTCTCTTCGCGGGCGTGATACCTCGTATTGGTCTCAATATATGGCAAACGCTCTTCATGGTCACTGGGGCGAACATGCTGCGGGAGGCCCTCAGTGAGAAACAACAAAAATGAAGATTCCCGCGCGTTCACTGCTCTAATGGTCGCGATGTGACAACTATGCTCTCTTGTGTAGATGAACCATCAGGTCAATGGATGAGAGGGCGAAGTCCTACGTTGACATGTTGGGATGGCCAAAAACTTGACAAGTGCTTGTACAAGTGTAGGTTGTTGCTCACACACAAAATACGAAAGGAGGAGTAATAGTAATAAGACAGAAACTTCGACGGTGACTGGCTGTGGTATGGAATGCGGGCAATGGTGTGAGGCGGGGTGTGTGCACAAGCGTGGACTCGGATGGTTGGACTTCATGTGGCCGCTATGGACGGAGCTTCCGCTCGGCGCCGACTCGTGGGGGGCGCTTTTTTTCGTTATCTTCCTTCATCGACGATCTGGAGGCGTTAGCGGTCAAGAGCGGCCACCCTCCTTTCTCGCTCTCCCTTTCCTTCGCGTTCGTCTAGAGTCCGATCCGGTGCCCCTGGGTGTGTGTGTTGCGGCTTGTGAGTGCTCGAGAGGAACGGTAGCGTCTGGGGCTTAAGAACATGTAGCCCCCGTGAGCAACCGCACCACTCACGAGCACGCACCCATCCACCCACACACGCACGCGGGCGCGCGCGCGCGCACACACAGGCATCGTATCCACCGAAAGGGACATCGAGCGGAGACGGGGATTCGAAGGTGTCGTTCCGTCAATTGTGGGACATCAGTCGAATTGAGCGATCAAATGTCCACAGTTATTTAAAATTAAATAACACTGCGTGGGGATAACAACTACATGCAGTTTACTGAATAGTATCAACTGAGCACCATTGTGCACGCCGTGCGCATTGGGCACGGCGCGGTGTCCCCCCCCCCCGCGGAGACGCCGTGCGTGCGCATCCCGATTTTTCCCTCTGCGTGCCGCCTAATGCGCACAATTAATTACGTAAATGTGCAATATAAGAGATGTTTCGTTGCGCAGCACGTGTGATGGCTTGCAATCACAATGTGCACGCCGCGCATGGGCACGGCGCGATGTGCATCGGCCCCCCCGCGGAGACGCCGTGCGTGCGCATTTCGACTTTTTCCCTGCGTGCCGCCTAAGGCGCACAATTACGTAAACGCGCAATATAAGAGATGTTTCGTTACGCAGCACGTGTGATGACTTGCAATCACAATGTGCACGCCGTGCATGGGCACGGCGCGATGTGCATCGGCCCCCCCCCCGCGGGGGCGCCGTGCGTGCGCATAGCAACTTCCAGGAAGGTGCACGCCGTGCGTTCACTCTTTCCGCGGGGGAACTCTGGGCGCGGAGGGCGGGCGGGAACCCTGGGGGCACCCCCTGGGACCGGGGGATTGTTACAGTATACGGCGATAACACTAACGTAAACAGCTGGACCGTCTCGCCCGTCTCTCCCCCTCCCGCTCCCCCCCCCCCCCGCCCCCCCTCCCTTCGCCTCTCACCGACCTACCAGAGAGAGAAGGCTCCTACTGCCTGCCTCCCTCCTCCCTCCTCGCTCACCCTCCAGCTCTCTCCTCGCCCTCGTCTTCCTCACGATGGTGGCGACTCGGGCGCGCATCGGTACGGTCCTCCGTCCTCTCGTCTCGTGCTCCTGCTCGCTGGTTTCGTTCGACTCGCTCGACACGGCCACCTGTCGACTGGACGCCAAGCGCAAGCGCTGCTCGCACGACTCGTTCCTCCTCCTGCTCCAATGGCGCGGCGGAGGCGGCGGAGCCTGTTCGCGTTCCTGATGCCGAGGAGGAGGCCCTTTCCCCGACCGAGGAGGCCACCATCACCACCACCGACGAGGACCCCGGGCCTGTGGGAGGAGAAGAGAAGAACGAGAACAGTGCGTCGGACGCTCCAGGCCTTCTTCTTCCCATCGCGCCGGCTGCGGAGGTCGGGGCATCTTCAAGGCAGTGACGCGCATCCGGTGGGAGGACACGCGTGGCTCGCGCTGCGCAGAGGGGCGACACTGCCCACCGGCTTGTCGAGCAGCAGCGCCCACGTGCGCTCCATGTAGTGGCGTGTTTTGGGTTAACGAGACTGGTTGAAAAAGAAAACATGCACATCTGGGTGGACAAACATAATAACCTGGTCCTCTTTTGACGGAACGCGACTTGACGAGGATTGTCCTGCGCCCGGCGCCGTGGTGCAGAGCGGACGGCCGTTGCTTTCGTCGCACGACCCCCACAGCCGTAGAAGTAAGAGCTGAGGGGTGCTTGGAGTGATTCGATGTGGTAAAGTGTCCTTCCCACCCTTGAACTGGTGAATGCTTGCGGATCTGGCATCGGCCACCACTGAAGAATTTGTGTAGACTGACCATATTGTCCAGGTCCCACCAGTTGTGGTTGTGGGAACGTGTGGCCCACTCGGCAGCCACAAATTCGAAGGAAAGATTTTCATCGAATTCGTCGAGTCCATTCGATGATGTGTTGCACCCTTGAGCGTCGACGCGCGCGCTGGTGTCATGGAGATTTGCGGTGACCTCTCGGCGGTACCGGCGGGGGTACCACGTTAGAACTTATAGCGTCGTATGACATCTTTAGCTAGCATCCCTAGCCACATACACCGGACGAGCCATGCGCCAACCGCGCACACCCCCATCGCGGGGTAGGGGCTCCGTTGCCGTCGAAGGGCTACGGTCCCGCAGCACTAAGGTTATACTAACACAACAATAAAACTCTGACGCTACACGAACTGTAAAATCTTGATATCTGATTTCACAACAGGCCTCTGTTTTTGGGTGTGTCTGGCAAGAGGAAGTCGGAGCGCGCCGGCGCGCAGTGGGAGTGAGGCGGAGAGAGAGAGCGCGCACGAGGGGAGGAGGAGCGGGGGAGAGTGGCAAGCGCGCGAGGGCGGCTGCGCGCTCTCTCCCCGCCTCGGACGGCAATGGAGACGACGCTGCGGATCGGCCCCTCGTTCACTATTGAGGCGGCAGGGCGCGGCAAGCTTTGCGAATGCCCTGTCTGGATGCTGCTCTGGATAGCTTGCCTCTCGCTTCCCTTCTGCCGTTGGTTCGTCAAGTGCGAGGCCCTCCTGCCTCCGCTTGCCTTCGAGGTGGGCCTCGCGCTCTACGCGAGCGCCACGTTCGTGCTTCTCGTGGCTGCGCACATCGACCCGGGGACCGTCCCCCGCAATGTTGCATGGCGCCCACCCGGCGAGACACCCCTTGGCGTGACGGCACCACCCTCTGAGGCCCTCGCACCGCCTGGCATGGCGGGTCGAATCTCTGTGCACAGGGGTGTCGAGCTTCGACACAAATTTTGCACGTCTTGTGGGGTTGTGCGGCCCATTCGGGCGGTGCACTGTCGGATGACGGACCGATGCGTCGAGAAATGGGACCACTATTGCTGGTACCTCGGCATCACAGTCGGCAGGTGCGACTTGCCGCCGTCACCCCCACGTCACGTTGCACATCATCCTGCGCGTCGCTTGAGGCAGTGAGGTGTTGGCCTCGAAGGCCACACTCACGCTGGTCATGTGCGCCCACACATTTTTATTGCAGGCGGAACCACCCATGGTATTTTTCGTTTTTGCTTCTCGCCTTGTTGGACACGCTCTACATGGGTGGCACGGGTGGATATGCTCTCGAGCTCATTGTGCTTCGCGACGCACCAAACGAGAACCCTATTGCCTACTTGCTGTGGACTGATCCGCTTTCATGTAGCCTTCTCTGCTATGCGCTTCTCATGTCGGGCGTGTTGCTCAATTTGGTGACATACCATGCACACAACATCTCGGTAGGAACATTCGCACACGGCTAGCCCCCTGAGCTATTTCTAGCGCTCGGAACCCTTGGCATCGTGCACACGCCAGCCCTTAGACCACCATGGGGTCACATTTCAGCAGAGACGCCTACTGCGTCTGCGGCACAAAGTCAAACCTGCGTCAATACAATGAAATGACACCGGGGGCGGGCCTGGCAACGCATGAAAATTTCGTGGTATACCAGTGCCAACCCGTTATTGCGTCCCTTGCTTAGGTCAATCTGACGACATATGAGAAATTCAGACGGCCCTATTCTAGGCCGCGCACGCGCACCACAGAATGCCTGTCACCTGGCGGCAACCCATTCGATGCGGGATTCTTCCGAAATTGGGCGGAGGCCTTCTTCCCGTGCTTTGTGCGCCCTCCGACGTGCGTCTTGGCTTCTACGGAGGAGATCAAAGACCTCGAAGCTCCGAACATGCTTCTTAGGGGGCAGCAGGGGCCCATGCTCACGTCCACAGCGTCATGGACGGAGTGAACGCATGTAGAATGCGCCGTCCTCGCACTTGAATACAACTTGGCACTAGGAGTGGAGGAGTGATTTGTGGATACATACTCTGATGCAATAGTTAGGGCGGTCAAACACGGCTTTTTAAGTACTAATATGGGCGGGGGTCGACATTTTTGACCGTGAGCGGAAAGCCCCGGCGAAAGCGGCTCGGAGGGTCTCCCCGCCATTTCAGAATCCTCGTCCGAAAAGACGGTGCGAAGTCCCGTCGGACCCCCCGCCCCTTGCACACGCTTTGGCGGCTCACACGAGCCGAACTGGACGTCGCTCCCACCGAGAGATGTGTTTCTTTCACTTAAAAGATGCCTAGACATATATTAAATTAGGGGTGCGACGCCCCATATTGCCTATAAAGCAAATTTCAAACCCTGGTGCCCCAGCGATGACGTCCGCACATGCACATGCGCACCACACACGGCTCGCACACGGCCGATTCGGCCGTCAGAGGATGCTCCTTGACGGTCCTGACCCTCGCCCCGCAGGATTCGCTCTGGCTCGCGACTGACGAGGAGCTGGAGCACCAGGACGCCATGGCGCTCGACGCTGCTCGCTGGTCGACAAAAGTTTGTTGGCCGATTGCGGGACAGGTGCGCTGCCGAACGCGCCCGCTCTGGCGCAGGTCGACCGAGCCCGTACCTACAATGCCTTTGCCGCCCCAAACGGCAGGTTCCCGACTCGTCTTTCGACGCTGTGAGGCAGGTGTTCTATCTATGTTTTCGTCGGCTCCTCGGATTTTCACGTGCATCATAGGGCTGGTAGCAATCTAGATTATAATTTAAAGCTAGCCTGCAGCGTGCTCTGCGACGGAGCGACGCGCGCGGCCGATCAGTACTGTGGAATTGATAGCTTTTTGTTTGACGTCTAGAGGGAGAAGTTTTCTCCGCACGGAGGGCTCGAATATTGGGCAGAAGGGAGAAGGGCGAATTTCGAGCTCTAGACCGCCCGTTCTTTTGGCTACTAGTGAATTCAACATGTAATCTAGCCAAGCACCGGCCTGAAAGCTTCAGGCGTGATGGTTGCGATCGATTTCTGTGGGCAATCGTGTCGTGAATCACGATTGGACACCGGCTGGTTTGTGCTTTGTTTGCGCTCATCACGAGCCAACTTTTAGAATTTTTTGGACACACAGATGGCCTCCAAGGGCATTCACGTTCGGAGACACACAGGTCGTGCCCGCCAAGCACGGGCCAGTCAATAGTTCGCCCGTTTCTATCACATCATCCCAACATGGAGCACAAAAAGAAGTTTTGTTTTCGCGTTGACGTGCAAAATTGACGGACAGCCTCGTGTTTTCGAGCGTCTCGTTCGATTTCGAGGGACAACCTCTCCTTTTCGCTCGATGGTTCGACAGTCTCATATGGTAAGACTGGTTGGCTACCGAAATATTGTCATTTGGGCATGCTGGTGGTCATGTACTGTGCTCATATGTGTCTTGGACTGGTGAAATGAAGCCTAAAATTAGAATTACTATGGTCACTAAGTTTATACTTGGTTGACCCATGGGGGGGCACGAGCCCCCCCTTCTCTCCACTCCTCCCCTGCCATGGGGGAGGAACCACCCATCCTCCTGGCATGCCTGATGGCTTGCCAGGAGGCCACTGCCCTACTGACCCACTCACTCCCCCACAGGCTCGCCCCATTCGCCCATCCTGGCCCCTCGTGACCAGCCCAATCAATGCTCCAACCCCCCCTCCTTCCCTGGTTGACAGGCAGACAGGTGCAGCGTGGGGGCCCCAGAGGCTCGGGAGCGCCAGCGAGGGAGAGGGAGGGGAGGCCAAGGCCCAGCCCCAACCTCCTCTGCCCCCTGAGCTGGCCTCCAGGAGCCTCCAGGGGCCGCCAGAGGGCAGCTGGAGGCCTGCCGCAGGCGCGCCATCGCGCGTGCCGCAGGAGCAGGAGAGGGGAGAGAGAGCGCGGAGAAGGGGGTGGGCGCGAGCGAGAGCTCCGCCCACCGGAAAATCGGTAAGTCTCGCGCCTGTTTACAGGATAAGACGAGACAGAGTCGGCCGCCCACTCGGAGACACAGGAGGAAGGGGGGGAAAGATCACCGGGGAGAGGACGCGCTGGGGTGCGCGGGGTCGGTGCATGCACGGGGGGGAGGACAAATATCGAGGGGAGGGGGCAGTGCCCCCACCCCCCGGTATCACTCGGACACCTGGCCCGTCAGGCATGGCGGGATTCCGGGACTGAAACGTGATGTCCAATTAATTAGCTAGTGGGGTTGGCTAGGATATAACATATAACATTGATTATTATTATCTTCGTTCTCCTGTGGGCGCGTGATGACTGCGCGCGCCATGGCCCCCCTCTAGGGAGTCTCTCGGGTCTCTGCCGCACGAGCCTGGGGAGGGCGGCGGTCCTAACGACAATACCCATAAATAAACAGACAGATAGCCCGGTCACCGGTCACCCACTCATCTAAACCACTATTTCCCACCTCCCCTGGCTGGGTGTCCAAGGATTCCGCAGGGTCGCCCCCTACCAACCGTCTCCCCCCCCCCCCCCCCCCCCACGAACCCCCTCCCGCCCCACGAAAGGCAATGGCGTCGATGAGCGATGAGTGACCCCCCTCCCTCCTCCCTCCCTTCCCCTGCGCGTGGCGGTCTATTTCTATTTCGGGAGAATGACACGGTCGCCCACGGGAGGGAATCAGAGAAATGAATATGGAGCACATCGCTATAAGAAAGGCGGAGCTCCCGCGACGGGCAATCGCCCGCGATAGGCCACAGAATGGCCTGGAGGTAGTGGGCATGGTGATGGTGAGCCCACACCTCTCTCGAGCAGTGTGGGGGGCCCCTCCCCGCCCGTTTGCTAACGTAAACGAGACCCATTACTTACCGCACTCCATCGGGGGGTTGCAAACCCCCCCCTCTCCCTCTCTCAGTTCTCCTCCACCTCTGCCCCTGCGGCGCGTCGCCATGCGGCGCGCCACGGCCTACTCTCAGAGGTCCTTTGGGGGCTCCCAAAGCGCCAGCCATGGCCAAGGCGGGCAGCTCAGGGGGCAGTGGAGGTTGGGGCTCAGCCCCTAGCCGCTGGCCGCCCCTGCCTTTCCCACGCTTTGCCTCACCGGCCATGGGCCATTATGGGAGCCGCCCGAAGTCCTCTGTCTGCCTGGCGACCAAGGATGGGGGGTAGTCAGCTCGAGGGTAGGCTCATGCCAGGCGTGGGAGTGCGAATCGTGGCCCGCGCCCACTAGGGGTGTGGGCCAGAATGATGATTGCCCAGCACCTGCCAGAGGCCAGAGGGCAGGGGCTGGGGTTGATTGTACGGGCCCACCCCGGGGGGTGTCCGCGATGGAGAGAGGGGGGCGCGAGGCGCGAGGCCCCCATTGGCCCCTACTTGTAAAAGTAAGTTGAGGAATACCGAAATTCTACTGCTACTGCTTCTCCAAGACGGGCAAAAGATGTTACTCACACGGGAGGCGGAGGAGATGTTGCAAAAAGCCGCGCTCAAGAAGAAGTAACCGATGTGTGGTGGTGTCAGCGAGAAAAAACAAGTCTGAGGTTGCGGTCTCTTGAGGTGATTGTGCAGGCCCACCCAGGGGGTGTCTGCGATGCAGTGCGCGGGGCGCAAGGCCCCCATTGACCCCTGCACTTACTACTTATAAAAGACCCCTACTTACTACTTATAAAAGTAGGTTCAAAATATCCCCCCGATAGCTATTGGGGGCGCTGGCTTCTGGGGGGTAAAAAATACATCTCAAGATTGGCTTCTGGGGGTAACGTGTATTTTATAAAATTCACAACTTCGCCCCTTCTTCGCCATCCTTTCACTTGCTGCAGTCATCCCATCCTTGCTTGCATAACTTATGTGTAAGTGAACATGATGTGATATGCTGATGATGGCGCGGTCACCGATCATACTGAACGCTCGTGAGATTGACTGATAGTGGCTACAGCATTGCATCAGGGGTGTCGCATCATGAGCCGTTGTCATCGGTATCATCAAGGGACTTTGCTTGAAGTAGAAACTGCAACGACTCTCCATAGCTCCAACTGTGCCACCCTCTCATACTCAAAGCAGGTTGGGACATCTGCCACTTTGATCTTCTCTGCATGCAGTCTTCTCGATTTGCTCAGCAGAGCAGCAAAGTGGTCAGCTGCGGTTGCCCTAGGCGTCAAGGATGGCAGGTGGAAATTGATTCTTCGCTCCAAGGAGATGAAGGCCTGAGCAGCCGGTAATCGAGGTAGCAAAGCACTCAGGAGTGTCACAAATGCCTCTGTCGCGGCACAATCATATATAACATCAGCCGCAAGAACGACAGTCGTCCGCGCAACGTGAAGAAGATCTGGGCGGGTGAACTCATATGCTCTATGCTCAGCCTGCCAGCCATAGGGGTCACAGCTCGCGTTCCCGAATACATCGGCCTCTTTGAAGCGCTCGTCACACGTGTGGCCAATCGGAATATCATTACTAGTGGGCTCGTCCTCCCTTACTACCTCGAGCTCGTCTTGATGAGAAGACCGCCTCAGCTGCTCCCGCTCTAGCCCGTCAATCAACGGGTCAAAGTGGAACCAATCCAGGTGCCGCACATCCACAATTGCTTGTAAAGTACCCACATTGAGGGCGATGTTGTGCCTGGCATTGGCCAGGATCCCGAGGGGGGCATCTGTCAGCACGACGCGAGAGGCGAAGCGACCTGCAAGCAGACCCGTGAGAGCACAGCCGCAGCCGAGCTCCAGGACAGTCGCTTGGCGGAGGATGTCTGGCCGGTGGAGAAGGTAATCAGCGAGTAGGAGTGCACCTCGCCACACTTGCATGCCAACACCAGCAAGAGGTGTCTCACACAGATGGCGTACTACCAGCTCACCTCGCCTGCGCGAGGCTCTCCGCCTTACGACGCAGTCACCGTCGGCGTCAAAGCACGGCTCCTGTGCGTGCCGCATGCTGTGCTCCACATCGTCGCCATAGCCCATCCTGATGATGAAGCTGGTCGTCGTGAAGCTCGCGCAAGGCTCGTGGAGCAGGTGGACATCGGAGAGTACCTCGCCGTCTTTGCAGTCGCGAACTCGCGATGGCGACCCCGTTCCTCGGCCGGCGGCAGCCGGGGGCGCCACAGAGTCGGCAGGTGGGCCAGTGCCGCCGCCCGCGCGGCCCATCGTTGTTCGGAAGTACTAATTCGCTAATTCGTGTCGGTAGAGTGCAGCCGGCCTAGAGACGGAAGTTACTTTTCTTGCTCTGAAAAACGATCGCTATCGAATTTTTAGACGAGAGTTGGAGCTCTGAACGCACCTTGAGCTGAACGGCTCCGTCTGCTGCTCGCCGCCCTTGCTTCACGTAAAACGTGTGTGCCTCGTCTCTCGGGGTATAACTCTTTGCACAAGAAACTGACTCGGCGAGAACTGCCCAGGCGGGCATGGGAAGACAGCCTAAGAAGAGAATAGACATAAACGACTTGAGACCCGCTTTCAATAGGAACGACAAAGGTGGCCTAAGACCCAGCGCGGAGCTAGCGGAGCTTGCCACCAAGCTGAGGATCGCACACGTTGTCGTGGGGACCACGGAACAGAAGGACAAAGGCGAATGAGACACCGACACATCAACCAGGGTTGCCACTGGAGACAACGCGAAACATACTTGACCTAAACAACCAAAAGGATGCCAGCTAGTCGGGGTGAGACTGTGAGACTCAGAAATGTGCCGGCTGAATCCTAACCGGGCACAGCACTCTCGAGGCTGCAACTGGCACCTGCCGCGATGCCGCGATGGCGTCCGCTGTACGGAGCTGCTGCGCGACCGTGTCGCGTGCGTAGATGCGGGGCACATCGGAGTCGGAGTCCCACCGACCTCGGGCCCGCAGCCCACAGTTGTTGTTCGTTCCCTCCGGCGTCCGCCAAATCCGTCGCGCCGCCGATGCGGAAGCTCTGTGGGCGCTGACTTCGGCCGCGTCCAGCTGGTTGGGGAGTTGGGGAGGCGAGCTGCGAGCTGCTTCGCGTACCGGCTGAGGTCAGAGGTCGAGACCGGCGCGGCGCCCCTGGCCCCGGGATCGCTTGCAGACCGCAAGCGAAATAGCGGATAGCGGGCCATCTGGATCTGGAGTGGCAGCTGAGGCAGAGAGCCTTTGGCAGTCAGCCTCTATGCCTCTATGCCTGTAGTAAGCATCGGCGAAAGCGGCGGCGGCGCTGGGCGCTGGGCCAGTAAGTGGGGGTGGCGGCGGCGGCGGCGCTCCCTCGGTGACGTCAGACGTCAACATTCAAAGGGGTCTGCGACCGGCATGAGTTCCAAGTTGGGCTCTGAGCTCTCAGGGCCTGACGGAAAAGTTGTGTCCAATTAGCTAGTGGCTAGTGGGGTTGGCTAGTGGCTAGGATATAAATATAACATTAATGATTTAATTAATAAATAGACATCAAAAAAACAAAAAAAAACATCTGAAGATTCTGGGCTACACACCTACCGTCTACAGGACTCGCCACCTCTATTTCCATCGCCCTTATCTTCCCTCCCTCCACCTCCTCCCCTGCCCCCCTTCTTTCCTTTTTCTTCGGTTTCCGGGGTCCGACCTCGGTGCACTACCTGAGGTCTGGTTTGGAGTGTGGGGTCCGGGCAGGCCTTTTGGTCTTTTTCTCTCGTGTGTCACTTCCTCTCGGCCGTGATTTGAATAAATAGACATCAAGTAACTCCCTACCAACGCGGCACCCGCGTCACGTTAAGAAAGACAGAAAGACACAGGCCACCTAGCGGCACAGGAGGAGAAGGAGGGCGAGAACTTGAACTTAACGCTAGGGGCTGGTGCACCCCCCGTTACCCCCGCAACCTGAGCCAGTGAGGCGAGGAGATCAAAAGATTTTTTTTCAAAGGGCGAAAACAGGCTGTTTCTGCTGTGTTTGGAAGCAGGCCCCTCTGTATTTCACATGTAGAATATGAGATATGAACACATGAACACACATCTTCCATCTACTCGACGACCGTGAATTCACAGCAGAGCGCTCTCTCATGTAAGGGGCCCCCTGATGAGTGTCGCGTCGGCCGCATGGCACGCCGCAACGCTGAGTGAATAACGGGGGAGAGTCGGAGCAGGCGAGAGGAGAAGGCGTGGGGGCCGAGAGGGCCGACTCGTGTGCGCTGTGTAGTTTTGAGCTACGCGCCACCTCTACAATGTCGGCGCCACCCTCAAAGCTGCGCGCCAATTTGAGCAAGCTGAAGAACAAGATCATCGACACGAGTGCGCTCGTCCAGCGCCACCAGGAGCTCAAGCAGCTGGCGGCGGCGACCGCCTCGGAGAACGAGCGTCTCCTCGCAGAAAAGGCTGCCACCGAACGCCAGACCGCGTTACGCATCGAAGCGGAGGCCGCACTGCAGCAGAAACTTGAGACGGCCCTCACGCAGTCGCGTCAACGTGAGTCGCATGTTGCAGCACTGCAGGCACGCATTGCTGATCTGGAGGAGGCGCTGCGCAAGGAGCAGGCCAGAGCGACCGAATCGTTGGATGACACAGTGCGCTTGAAGCTGGCTCAGGAATCGGCGATCTCCCAAGAGATGAAGGCTCGCGAGCATTTGAGCGAGCTCAATCGGAGGCTGGAGGAGGTCTCCAAGCGCGAGCGCCACATGGAGGATGAGCGGGAAGCATGGCGACGTGAACGCTCGTTGATGGCAGCAAGGCTGGAGCGTAGCCGGCGTGAGTTGGTATTCGCAACACAGCTGGGGGCTTGCTCGCCAGCAGGTTCGGTGGATGAACCCAGGGAGGGCAGTGATCTGCCGCAATCAGTCGAGAAGCCTGAGCTTCTAAAAGCACTTAGAGAAGCACGGAAACAAAGGGATGCAGCTTTCCGCGAGTGCCAGATTTTACGAGAGCGCATGGAAGCTCATCATGTCCCCAGCCGAGAGAATGCAGTATTCGGACCCACTGTTCAGCGTGAGGGAGCTGTGTTCGATCTCTCCATTCGCGGCCATGACACTTTTCCGTGTTCCTTTGGCGCGCAAGCACAGCTAACATCGGCATCACCACCATCACCAAGGGCTTCACCGGGCCCAACACCCGTCGGATCCGTCATTCCCGTTGTTGCAGCACGGCCCGCGTTACCTGAGGATGCTATGCACTCCACACTGTCTACCGCCGAGCACGAACGACGCCATCCGAGTCCTCACATACAGCCCACCATGGACTCGCCAAGAGTACCGTCACCACAACGCGAGATCACAGACGATGATTTCTGCTGGTCGGACAGCAATTCACTTCAAGCTTCTCCATTGGTCTCACAACAACCCTCGCCTCAAATTCAGGCTCAATCTCCACCCAAGGCTCAGCCGACCTCCACGCTCAGTGTTCGTTCTCAGAATGCCTCGCAGCCATCACCACTCCGCCTGCCGCCACATCTTGTAACACCGGTTCCAGCCGATTTCACAGGATCCGTTGTGCCTGCGGGATCCTCGATCGGGACATTCATTCAGGCGTCGGGCGCCGTTCTGTCTGCCGTGGTGCCGATGCCTGAAAAGTCAACATCGTATGATCAGGTGTCCGAAACTGGGCATGGACTCGCCACCGATCATGATGACCATTGGATGGACGACCAGCCCTCATCTTTCGTCGCGCAGACGGCAGGTAGCACAATCTCATCTCCGACGCTGCAGGCAGTGATAGCATCACCCCTTGCCGATCCCCCCGCACCAGTCGGCATCCGCTCTCCTGTCACTCCACCGCACGCTCCAGTTGCTGTTAGAGAAAGCCTCAGCCCGAGCCATCTCCCTTCGATTGCGAGCCCGCCATCCGATGCCATCATTCGACCTCACTGCGTCACAGCGGCCCCGGACACTCCCCTCGGCAGTGAGGAGCGCGCCCGAGCACTGCCAGCTGTGACGACCACGTCGTGTGTTGACCAAATAACCGCCGGCCCCACACCTGCTGCCGAGAGCGAAGTGGGAGCGAGGGTCACACCAACGCTGCTCTCGAGCAAGGACAACAGGGCGAGCGCCAAGTCAAGGCCGGCGCCGGTCTTGAATTCTATCACGGCAAAGCGAGGCAAGGTGTTCTCGGGCGCTCTGTTCAATGATGCTGCGACATCCTCTTCTACGTGTACCTTGAGACCAGACTCAAATGCGCATATCTGCCTGTATGACAACCCGTCTCCTACTCTATCCTCTCATACATTGGAGCCTCCGGCATCCGTTGTTGGAAGAGTGCGCAGACGGCGTCCGACTTGTGGATGTGATCTCGCTTTCTTTATGGCATGGCTGGAGAGTGACGATTGGCTGAATGATGTTGATGAGCGCGGCACTGGAAAGTCCGCGGAGCTGGAACACGAGAGGTGGGCCGACAATTCCGATGAGAGCACAATGACTCGTATAGTACACGGAAGAGCTTCAGGCCAAGTGGACCACGTCCGAAGATGTGCGGCCATTGAGGAAATCGCACTCGAGGCGCATTGCGTTGAAGACGGCGGGAAGGGATGCTGGATGGACGCCCTCCTTCACCTTCTCGCTGTCCGCATTGTGGCCAACGTCACGGAGGAAGCCGTTGTGCAGACTACTCCTCAAATCACAGACAAACCACCCGAGCTCTCCCCGCGCCTTCCATCCGCAACGCTCCTTCATCTCCCACATCTCTTTGCAATATGCTGCCGTCTACGAAACGAGCCTTCGCGTGTCTGCGTGCTCATTCTCGATTTGTGCAAGCGATTCCGCCAGCCCGACCCATTACCTCTGTTGGAGATTCTCGCAACCCTCGCTGATGCTTGGCCTGACCCGTTGGCGCTACCAGCGCGACCGTTAAGCCCGCCATCTGCCTTGAGAGGGGACGATGACTCCAACTCGCTCTCGCCCCGATCAGCACCGCTTATCGGCTGTAGAAGCGACACGCAGGCAACAATATTCGGAAGCCATGATGGGGACAGCGGCGAGTTGGTCGAAGCGTGGGCATCTGCAGCGGAGCACCTCGCTAATTTGTGTCGTGCTTCTCCTTTTTTGTCAACAGTAGCATGGCTAACTCAGCGAGCCATCGGTTGCCCACGAAATACAGCTACCACAGCCAGCACCCCTAAGCAAGGTGACACATACATGGATGTGGCCGCTGCCGAGCGTCAGCTTGCGAGATCGCGTCTCGCTTGTGCATGCGGCAAAGGTTGGGCAGTGGCCGCAGAGGTTGGTGGTTTCCCGCCGGTATTTACCATCCAAACGGTTGAGCATGTTCTACTTCCTGCGATACTCTTGGCACTTCGGGATGCCGCCGCAACTGCTCTAACCGCACCGCAAGGCAGATCTAGGTACGACGCTTGTGCCGCTCTGGAACTCATCGTCATCTCTGCCGGTCCTCGCTGGGCGTTCACCCATGTGGTTGCTCCTCATCTCGCACCGCTTGCCGAGATATCTATTGAATCTTCTATCCATGGCTTGATTCCAAGGATTATGTTGGCATCCCCTAGGACCGACTCCAGCATCGATGAAGCGGCCAATGTGCTGCGCGATATGGTGCGCGCTGTGTTGCAAAGAATGGGGACATCTCAAGCAGCTGTTGCAGACCCCGGATTTGTGGCGGTCCGCAAGTGCCTTGCTGCCACTTGAGTGGCACGGGTGAAAGAGACGTATGGTGGGGTCCGGGTAAGTGTTGGTGGCCGCGATGGTGAGTCAGCGGCGGGTGGGTGACCGATCACAACCGGAAGAGTGAGCCGCTAGTATTTTGTAGCGTTTCCACCCCCCTTGGTGAGGCAATAGAGTTTTTTGGCTCCCCACACATGGAGTGGTACCACCGGCTGAGACGGTGTACATAGAGAAATGTCCTTCCGGGCGCAACAATCTGCATCGAGCCAGCCCGTTCACCGGTGCTTTGTGCTCATGGCGCATCGGGAGGGAAAACAGCGGGCTCCCGGCGCCGATCTATCGAGCAGCGTTTCAAGCCGGAGGCTGAGGGGGGGAAGCAGAAAGGAGAAAGGACGAGAGTGGTTTTCGGAGCAAAAGGGCGTTGTCACTGGGGTCCCGGAGGGAAGGTGACCTAGTAGAACGCGTAGCCTAACCTACTGCTTTGTAATTATAAGTAGGGGTCAATGGGGGCCTTGCGTCCCCCTCAGTCCATCGCGGTGACGATAATAATAATAATCAATGTTATATCCTAGCCAACCCCACTAGGTGTCGTTCCGTCAATTGTGGGGCATCAGTCGAATTGAGCGATCAATAAACCTTTTAATAGTCTCACCGCACACGCGGCCGTGGACCCTCTACTTTCTACTCACGTAGGAAACTTTCTACACCCCCACTTCCCCGGCCCTTCTCCCCCCGCCATAAGGCGACTCCCCCCGTGCACTACTAGGGGGATAGGGGTGAAGGGCTTAGATATGGTCCGGTGGCCCGCGCCCCCCCCCGGTGATCATTCCCCCCCTTCCTCCTGTGTCTCCGAGTGGGCGGCGGTCTCAGCCCCGACTTATCCTGTAAACAGGTGCGGGACTTACCGATTTTTCGGTGAGCGGAGCTCTCGCTCCGCCCACCCCCTTCTCCGCGCTCTCTCTCCCCTCTCCTGCGGCACGCGCGATGGCGCGCCTGCGGCAGGCCTGCAGCTGCCCCTGGCGACCCCTGGAGGCTCCTGGAGGCCAGCTCTGGGGGCAGAGGAGGCTGGGACTGGGCCCTGGCCTCCCCTGCCTCTCCCTCGCTGGCGCTCCTGAGCCTCAGGGGCCCCCACTCTGCACCTGTCTGCCTGTCGACCAGGGGGGGAGGGGGGGTTGGAGCAATGGGCTGGTCACGAGGGGCCAGGATGGGCGAATGGGGCGAGCCTGTGGGGAAGGGAGTGGGTCAGTAGGGCAGTGGCCTCCTGGCAAGCCATCAGGCGTGCCAGGAGGATGGGTGGTTCCTCCCCCATGGCAGGGGAGGAGTGGAGAGAGGGGGGGGCTCGTGCCCCCCCATGGGTCAACCAAGTATAAACTTAGTTGAATTGAGCGATCAAATGTCCATAGTTATCCATACAACAATATTCACACGTGACCCTAGTGTCGGCGTTTAATATCTACGGCGCGCGCTTTTAAGGACTGGTCTATTTTTGGCAGCAGTTGTGTCACAGTGTCTTTTTCCTGGCCGAAGCCCAACGCTCGTATCGCTTTATGGTAGTAATCCCAACTAACTCTATCGAAAGCTTTCTCCCAGTCTATCGCGAGGGCTAGACCCTCCTCATCCGTGTCCTCCAAGTACGCTTGCACTAACTTAAGAAGATGGGTGGCCTCGCCTATCATCCGCCTAGGCACAAAACCCACTTGCTCCTTGGAGATTATCGTATGAATCGTTCTCTTGAGTCTATTGGCTAGAACCTTGGCAAGGATTTTGTAATCCGTTTGAAGCAGCGTGATGGGTCTGTAGTTCCTCGGGTCCCTAGCGTCCCCGCTCTTATAGAGCAACGCTATATCTCCTGAGCATGTGTCCTCCGGTAGAGCCCCTGCCCGGTAGGCCTCCCGAAACATTTGCATCAAGTGCGGGGCTACGAGCTTTTCGAAGCTTTGATAGAATTCCATCGGTATGCCATCCGGCCCCGTGGATTTGCCCTTCGCCATTTGGCGTATCGCCCTAACGATCTCGGAGTAACCGATAGGCTTGTCCAAAAAGGACCTGTGGCTCGACGGTATCTGTTGCTGCTGGAGCGCGTGAAGGAGGGGCTCCGCGTCTTGCGATATCTTCTCGCCGAAAAGCCACACGTAGTAGCTCCGCAATGAAGCCAAGATGGCGTTATGTTCCGTAACAACGTTGTCTTCCTCTATCTAGGGTCGGTTGTGGATCATCCCACCTCACCCCGGCAAACATCGCCGGAATGTCTCCATTGGCGTGTCTAGGTGTGAATCTTTTGAAAAACTGCTTTGTAACGAGCTCTTCCGCCCTTATGATATTTTCCGCTAGAGACGGGGCCGGTGAGAACGTGCGTCTTTTGTCAACTACTTTACGATTGAGTTCATGTTGGAAATTGTAGTCTTGTGTCTTGTAAGAGGTCTTGTTGGCTAGCATCCCTAGCCCGGACGAGCCATGCACCAACCGCGCACACCCCCATCGCGGGGTAGGGGCTCCGTTGCCGATGAGGCACGGTCCCTCAGCACTAGGATTAAACTAGGACAACAAGAAAACTCTGACACATACATGCTCTACTCTACAAATCTCTAAAGAGACCAAATACACCCACGGCCCCGGAGGGTATTTCTGTTTTACGTCAGAGGACGGAGGCGGCGCGAGCGGCGGTGAGCGGTGTCCCGCCGGCAGCGTGTGGCACCGGAGGAGCGGCAGGAATGGCGGAGCCGCCGATGGCGATGGATCTGCTGAGCATTTACGATGCGGATACGCAGACCCTGCGCGACCAGCTCCGCTCACTTGATCAGTACCTCCAGGGCGCGGGCGCAGGCGCTGCAAGCAGCTCTTACGCATGCATGTACCAGCAGCGCGACTGCATCTGCCTCGAGCTGCAGGAGCGCATGTCGAGTGAGGCGGCGGCGGCCGGCATGCTTCGCTCGATTGCACCGCCCCAGCCATCTCATACCGCCGCCGCCTCACTCCCAGGCAGTGTGAGCCATGCAGAGGGTGGGGGTGAGTCCGCTGCTGGAGAGACCACGGTTGTGTCCTCAGGTGTCACTGTGCCGACTGTGGGCGGCAAGACCCTGGCGCAGCGGCTGGCCGACGAGCGCCGCGCCGAAAAGCGGAAAAAGGCGCAGGAGAAGGCGGAGAAGGCGGAACGCGACGCCGCCGCCCAGCGGGCCAGGGAGGCAGAGGGGGAGGCGGCGGCACAGCGCGCCGCTTTGGCTCAACGCCTTGCTGCGGAGCGCCTAAAAGAGATGAAGAGGAAGGCGGCGGCAGCAAAGGCCAAGGAAGAGGAGGAGAAGGTGCAGGCAGTGGCGAGGCGACATGGAGGGGAAAGAAGCTCCGACCGGGCGAGTAGCAATAAGTCATCGCCCTCCTCACCTGCCGTCAACATAAGGGTGGGGTCATCGAGCACACAACGACCAAATGGCGAGTTGGGGTCACCAGCTGCTCGCCCGCGCGCATCATCTGCGGAAGGGTCTCCTCGGATGGCAGCATCGATGACCTCTTCTGCCCGAGCAGCGTCAGCTTCTTCTATCACTCGTGGTGTTGCAATCTCCTCGGGTCTCGCGAGTAACAGAGCGTCGCACCACGCTGGCGGCAAACCTACCAACACCCTTACGGTTCCTGGGCGTGCAGCCGCTTCCGGGGAGCGGGAACGCCTCTGCGAGCGCAGACAGACCGCCTCATCGGTGGACGGACACGCCGATTCCAAGGCTGCACGGGCTGCGAGGATTGGAGGTTGGACCGCAGCGCCGGATGACTCGTCCGCCGGGGATGGGGGTGCATCGGCTCCATCGTCTTTCAGCTCACTCGTAGGAGGCATGGCAAGTGTGGTGACCAACCACCATCAAGCATTGACCTCGTCGCCTGACCGTGCCAGTTCCTCGTCACACTCAGCGATTCGTGCTTGTGGCGATAGGGATGTTTTTATTGGCCTTGTCATGTCGGGCGCCGTGCCCATGGGGAGGGCTGCTACAGAAGTCGTTGATGGCTGCAAGGTGAGGTGTGGAGAGGCCTCTACAGATGAGCTGGGGAAGGCGAAAGCGGCACAAGGCACATTGGCTGTGGACAATGAATTCGTGGTGGAGGAACGGGTAGAAGCAGACCAAGAGTTGGAGGTGGACGAGGCGTTGGCGGACAGCACGCGAGCTCTCACGGCTTGCGAGGATGCGAGTGGCCTTGGCATAGTGGCGAGGACCACATTGGCGGGGCGAGAGCCGCAGCTAGTTGACATTATGCTCGGCCCGGCACCAAGTTCTTCTGCAGATGCGGTGAGGGATGCGTCACCGAGCACGATCCGCTCGACAGATGGTCAGTGCCTCGAGCGGCGGGTATTCAGGGTCGGATCCCTCGCCAAGACAGCTGAGATGCACTCCGATGAGAACTTGTACGAAACCGCAGCGTTTGCGGATGCTGAATACGTGCACGAGGAGGAACCCCTTGAACAAGGCGATAAGTGCGGCTCAAGCACGAGACGTGAGTGGGACGACGAGTCAGAGGAAGAGTTGGATGACACGGTTGGGTCTATTATAGAACAGACGGGGGAGATCATGATAAACGTGGACGACTGCGACGAAGAAGTGCAGGAGGCTATTGAGGCAGCGGGCGAGGAGCCAGAGGCCGGGCGGAGTGGCGACATGGAAGCTGATGAGCCAATCATCAATTCGCCCTCATTGCCTCATGCAACTGAACGCCAACCTGTCGTCCATCCCAAGGACGCAGGACTTGATCCGATGGCAGCGGACGCTCGCCTGGAGTTGGCTGCCTTTGCTGCAGCGGCAGACTACGAAACCGATAGTGAGCTGAATGTCAAGTCAGAAGCCGACGCCAATGGCGCTGATATTTATCATTGCTCCTTAGGCCCAAGTGACGAAACGGGTGATCTGCGGGCTAATCAAGAACAGGGCCCAGGTAGCAGAGTGGAAGTGGAGCCCAACCCACAGGCTCGTGAAGTTGGGCCGGACACAAATGGTGGTCCCGCTAATCGGCCGGACACCATCAGCCCCCTGGCACGGTTACAGCGGATGTATCCCGAGGTCAACATTGCCCAGCTGCGGACTGTGCTCTGCTCTTTTGCCCAGGGCGAGAAGTCGGCGACGGAGCAAGGCAATGGGGCAGTGACAACATGGGGAGGGAGTGACGATGCATCATTTTCGAACGCAGTAGTTGCGGCGTATCGCCACGCGTTTCTCCATCGGAAAAGCCTCGCGCCAGCTGTAGCCTCCGGAAATAACAAGGCGTCTGTCCAAGTGATGCGAGATCTCGCATCGCGATATCCACGGTTTGAGGACTTATGGTGCAATGCCGTCGGTTCGCCATCGGGAATGATGCCGCCACCCGAGATCCTTAGCGCTCAGCTCACCTTGAGCGCTGGATGGGATTCAATGTTGACCTCGGTGTTAGGTGCCGTGCCTAGTCCTCCTTGGGGCTACCGCTACGTGCGTATTGCGTACGCCAAACCCGAAGTCTACGAGATTGTCCGCGACTTTTGTTCGGCATCGAACCGGGGTTCGGATGAGGCCCGGAACGCTTGTCATGAGCGCTCGGGCGGTGCTCTGCCTGGTGCCGTGGCGCCCGGCACGGGCACGACACTTCCTCGCTGGTTAGAACTGCCGGATTCTGCCGATGACGGGTCGCCCGGTGCCGCAGGCTGGAATTTGCAGTGGACGTGGAAGTCGCCGCGCACTGCATTCGCCGAGCTGCTTCCCTGGCAGCGCGTGAATCACTTTCCGCACTCCCGCAACCTCACACGGAAGGATCTGCTAAAGAAGCACCTGCAACGTGCGCGTTCGATGCCCGGCCGCTCAGAGGCGTACGACATTATGCCTCTCACCTTCGCACTGCCCGCCGAGTACAACGCCTTCGCGATGGCGTTTGCTGAGTGCCGTGACGAGGCGGAGGCGGCTGGCGGTGGCAACATCTGGATCATGAAACCGACGGGTTCAGGCGCCTCGCGCGGCCGGCGCATCACCCTACTCAATGATATCACGGGAGTGTCATACGGCGAGGCCGTGGTCTTGCAACGCTACATCGAGCGCCCCTTGTTGCTCGACGGCTTCAAATTTGATCTGCGCCTTTACGTCCTTGTGACCTCCTTCAATCCGCTGGAATGTTTCCTCTACTCGGAGGGCTTCGGGCGCTTCTCAACCGAGCGGTACACGCTCGATCCCAACCGGTTGGGCGACCAGTACATCCACCTAACAAACTCGTCCATTCAAAAGGAACGGCCCATCGGGGAGGGAGAGCGCAACAGCATCGTCGACTCGGAGGAAGGGGGCTCCAAGTGCTCGCTTTCGAGTCTGGCGGAGCAGCTTAGGGCGGCGGGTATGCCGTGGGCGAGCATCTGGACTTCCATCAAGGAGGTCATCCTACGTTCGCTCGCCGCCGTGCAGGACGCGATTCCCCATCAGCGCAACTCCTTCGAACTCTTTGGATATGATGTCCTCATCGACGAATCCCTCAAGTGTTGGCTTATCGAGGTGAATGCGTCCCCATCTCTTGCGCGAGAGAACCCCCTCGACTTCCATGTAAAGGACAGATTGCTCTCAGACACTCTGCAGCTCGTCGCACCCCCGTATTTTGATCGGGCAGTGTGGTCAGAGATGGTGCGACGTAGAGTCGAGCAGAGAAGCGACGCGCGTAGAGCGGGGAAGATTGGACCGACGACTGAGATCCAATCTGAGCTCTGCGCACTTCTGCATGGCGAACCGCCACGAGCGTATGGCCAAATGCCGGCACATCTTGGCTTGTACGAGCGCATTGCTCCCTCGCCGCTATGGGATCGCATTGGGAGGAGGAATCGATGAGTCTCATCGGCTAGCTGATGCGGATGACTTGCACTAGACTTGGCCGCTCATGCACCTACGTCAAACAAGGCGCACCGCACTAGGACAATAAAGAGTCCATGCAACCTAATTCACTTTTCTTCTATCTTCTCCCCCGGCTACGTGGTACTATCTTCACACCTGATTTTGCGTTTGGGCACGTGCGCTCTGAGTTGCAACATTGTGCGCACAAGCGCGCTAGATAAAATTAGCCGCGCATGGCGCATGCCATCGAGCTGCCACGCTACGCTCGTGATAGCAGATTGTACTAGATGGCAGATTATTCGCCCCAACACTTTGTCGATCAGCGATCAGTATCCCTCCGCTATACCTATTAGCACCGCTCCTTGAAGTTGCTAGGCGCAGCGGCCTCGCCCATTGGCCCAGTAGACGAGCAACATTGGACAATGTTGCAGCAACATTGCCGCGAGGCATTTGCACTTGCGCGGCTAGCATTATGCTGCGGTAAGCTGGCGGCTCATACAGCGCATAGCACCACATCCTCCTCCGCGCTAAGAGCTGTTCTGGTAGTTTAGCCGCAGGCCCTCACTATGCACCACCAAGTGCGCAGGCGTACAAGCTTCAAGCTTCAATCACATGTCAATATGTGATTGCCAACTTCCAAAATAAAATTGCTACTTTGTTTCTTTCTGCTTTTTTCTTGCGTGTCAAACGGAGGCTTACAGACCAGCAACCCCGATGCCCATCAATCCATTCGGGCAGCCACTGTCTGGAAGCCGCCCAAGCTTGATCTGTTTTCCGGCGAGAGAATTGTACGAAGACGGATAGTCTTCGCCCCATGCGAAGCCGTCATGGTATTGGTGATACCTTTCGCCCAGGTAGAAAGGAAAGTCCTTTATATCCATAACCCAAACGAGCCCACGCACGTCCCCATCGTCGCCTTTACCAGCGGCGAAGTCCAGCTTATCTCCTGTCTGAAAGGATGCCTTCACGAGCTCCTTGGCGAAATCGCTGTTTGGACCTCCTGGCACGGCAACGAGGTTGCGATACTCGCTGCCGCGGTCGCCTAGCTGGTCCGGGCGGTACCCATTCTTGTCAAACAGCTTGCAGTACTCCACTGCGAACTGGCCGAACGACGAGCGAGGGATGTGCAAGCTGACCACCTCAGCGTGACCAAGGCTGCCATAGTCAGAGACCTGCACTGCGTTGTGGTAACACACCTTGCCGTCACGCGCCCCCGCCCGTCCACCGGCGTAGCCGACGAAGGCGGTCAGCTCGTCGTCCGCTCGGCCTAGGATCCTGCGCTCCGCCTCGACGAACTCGTGCTGGACATGCCAAAAGCAGCCACAGCCAAAGTAGACATCGATCAGCTCGTCTGGACTCGGTGGCGCGGCACGCGCAGACGCGGGTATGGCGAGCGCCCCGGCGAGGACAGCGCGGCGAGACGCGCGCCTCCCTGCGCCAATCACCACGCACTCGCCGCCCTCGGCGAGCAGAATCAGCGCCACCGCAACGAGAGAGCACGAGCGCATCGAGATTCTCTCCCCGTCGTCGCGCGCGCTAGGCGGGGAGAGTCTGCTTGCTCGCTCGCTTGACCCATATCAGAGTTTTCTTGTTCGTGCTGTTTTAACCTTTTAGTGCTTAGTTCTTGGTTCTGTGGGACCGTGGGACGTTAGCCCTCACCCTAGATGGGAAATACGTATTTACCGTATTTGGCCAGAGGCCAACTATATATGTATCTGGCTGTATTTGAAGCGCGTCCTGGGTTGTAGGCCTCGAATGTATTTGAAATAGGCCAAATACATATGCACATGTATTTGGCTGTAGTTGAAGCGCGTCCTAGGTTGTAGTTGTAGGCCTCGAATGTATTTGAAATGTATTTGGCCGGAGGCCAAATACATATGTATTTGGCTGTATTTGCAGGCCCCAGCACCGTATTTCCCATCCAAAGGAGGGCAACTGCGCGGTTGGTGCATGGCTCGTCCGGTGTATGTGTATGTTGTATGTACGTTGCCGCTAGCCAACAAGATGCTATACCGGTCTACGATTGTCAACATGGAACATGGTACCTCCGCCGACCGCCGAGAGGCTTTCAAGGTGTACGGGTACGGGCAAGTGTCAAGTGTCAAGTGTGCCGAGTGCTGAGTCTTGAGTGCGCTGTAGTTTTGTAGTGTATAGTGTTGCTCATTGTGCGTGAGCTCCCGTGCCATCGTATCTCGTATCGATTGTCCGCCACTCGCCACTCCCCCCTCCCCCCCCGTAACCGTAACCGTTATATTCCAACAATGGTCTACACTTCCGAGGGTAGTTACCGGTTGTCGCAAGTTGTCGGTAGTTGTCGGTTGCCATTGATGGGATGTCACGCCTGTGTCGCATTCGCGCCGATGTCTCAAAAGCAAAAGAAATAACCGTAAAACAATAAAACAACAATAAAAGTAAAAAGATGAGAGAGAATAAGAACAGAGGAAGAAAGGAAGATGAAGAGTGAAAGAAAGAAGGAAGAGAAAAACAACCCGAATATTTAGGGTGGTTCTCCGTTCTCCGCCCTCCCCGCTGCCGCTGGCCCTATGGCCTATTGCCTATGGCTACGTAAAGTCTCGCGTGGCATAGTGGATAGTGGTTCAACCCACTGACTGCCTCCACGCCTCCACTAACCTTTTGCTCTGGGGAAGCGAGTTCGAGTCCAGAGTCCGGAGAGCGCTCTGCACTTCGAGCGAGCCCTGTTCCTCTCCCCTCTTCTCCGCTCTTCTTCTACCGTTGAATCTGCCCTCCGTCGGAGATACGTATTTACCTTTTACCTTACTTGGTACTTGGACGAAGGCCAAATACAGACCTTATTCACCGTATTTGAACGGCCTCAATATGCCCCTCCGTATTTGGACGGTGGCGCAGGCGCGCGCGCCGAAAGTCCCCACGCCATGATCCTATATTTTGGTTTTGGTCTCGTAGGCGGGGGGGCCTAATCCTAATCCTAATGGGAGGGTGAGGAGCAGATCATTAGAGATTAGAGATAGAGAGGAGCTTTGGGGAAGCAGAGATGACTGGGTTAGTTAGGGCGCTATACGCTATATATACCACAGCTATACCCTTGCGCTAGGCATGGGCAGCGCCGCCACCTCAAGGCATCTCCTCCCTCTGATCATATGTCATATGCATATGTTGAGATGTTTATTGGTGCCACAACTAAGTTTATACTTGGTAGGGGCAGCTGCAGGCCTGTCGGCCTGTCGCAGGCGCACCATCGACCATCGCGCGTGCCGCAGGAGAGGGGAGAAAGAGCGCGGAGAAGGGGGTGGTGGGCGGAGCGATCGCTCCGCCCGCCGAAAAATCGGTAAGTCCCCGAAAAATCGGTAAGTCCCGCACCTGTTTACAGGAGAAGTCGGGACTGAGGACGCCGCCAGCCCGGTAGGCATAGGAGGAAGGGGGGAACGGATCACCGGGGCCGGGGGGGGGGGGGGGGGGGGGGGGGGGCGGGCCACCGGACCATATCTAAATATCTAAGCCCTTCACCCCCACCCCTATCCCCTATCCCCCTAGTAGCGCACGGGGGAAGCCGCCTGATGGCGGGGGGGGGAAGGGCCGGGGGAGTGGGGGTGTAGAAAGTATACTACGTGTAGGTAGTGGTTCCATGCGCCGCGAGTGCGGTAAGAATATTATGAATTTTTTTTTCACAACGCAGAGAGAAAGAGAGACGCTCGTCGTCGCACACTTCACACCTGCTGCACTTGCTCTCCTCACACCCTTCTCGTGTGCGTCGTTCACACCCGCTCTCTCGCCGGCTCTCTCGTGGTTGAGACGACAACCCCTCGGCGCCGCGCACACGGCCGATGCCCTTGTCGCTTCTCTCGGTCTCCATCGAGCCCCAAGGGCCCGAGTGTCCGTTCGTGAACAAGCGGCTCGCATTTGAGCTGTGGCCCGCGCAAGTCCTCTGGCTCCGAGGCCCCTCGGGCGCAGGCAAGTCGTACACATGCATGCACCTGGCTGGGCTGGCGTCGCTGCCGGCCGCGAGAGTCGAGACACGCTGGCCGCCTGAGCTGGCGCGCCGCGAGCGGATCGGCTTCCTCTTTCAGAAGGGCGTGCTAGTGGATGCGCTCACGCTCCGCGAGAACATCGCTCTCGCTCTCCTCAGTGCCGGCGCTGAGGCACCCAGCGAGGAGCGGGTCGCCTCGAGCCTAGGTGCTGTCGGCCTCAGCTATGAGAGAGACGGGCACAAAATGCCGGGTGAGCTGAGCGGAGGCATGCTGCGCCGCGCCGCCTTGGCGCAGGTACTCGCGCAGCGCAAACGGCTCATCGTGCTGGACGAGCCGTTCGTAGGCCTCGACCCTCCGGTGGCGCTCGAAATCGCAACGCTCATCAGTGAGGTGGCCAAGCAGAGGCAAGTTGCATTCATCCTGGTTTCGCACATGGAGCATCTGGCCAAGCGGCTTGAGCCCGCTTTGACGCTGGAGCTCATCCCTAGGCCTCTGCCCTCCGCTGACGAGCGGCGTATCGGATCGCGGCGATCCATTCCACTGTGGCGAGGCCCGCTGTCAATGCTGTCTCGTGTTGTCCATCGCTTCGCCGACTACTTCTTCTACTCTCTACCCCTCATAGTCAGCGCCTTCGTTGCCACCGGTATGTGCTAGGGCCCGACGCAGTGGACGCATGGCAGATTGCGACAGTTGAGCCTACACCGTGATCGCTCTGGCGGCACCACTTTCAATTAATACTCCATCACCTTGCCAGGCGCCGCGGTATCCATGCTTCTTGCCGACCTGCTTCTACGTCTGAATGTTGCGCAATTGATCAGCAACTTTTTGCAGGCGTCGATGAATGACAGCCCAGCCTTGCCAATGCTCCTGCAGCTTGCACAAGGCGTGGTGCAGCAGAATGAGGCGACTGCCAAGCGCAAGCTTTACGCACTCGCCATCTCCACGGTGTGTTCATTTCACACGTGGCTGTGGGCGTGGAAGTCGGCACGCGAGCGGTAGGCGCCGTCCCCAATGGTGCTACACATGTTGGATAGGGCTTGAAAGGATTTTTCGTGCCCATGCGTCGATCCCAGGTGTTTACCCTCGAGTTGGGCCCATTACTCACGGCCCTTCTCCTTGCGGGTCGCATTGGCGGCTCATATGCTGGGGAGGAGGGTATGATGGCGGCAACAAGGTAGGCACAACCGCTCGGCGCCCGCCGACGCACCAACCGCTTCTTCAGGATGTGCGCCATAGAAGCCCGCTAATCATGTAGAAGATTGATGCGCGACCTTGAAAGCCATGCATTTGGTGTCTCATTCGGTCCTTTTTGCGCCATGCAGTCAGTTGGACCTCCTTCGCATGCTTGGCGTATCCCGCACCAAGTGGAACTTCGTCCCGGCCATGGCGGCCGCGCTTTCGGCAGCCCCACTTCTCAGCGCCATCGGCACGGCGGTGGGTATTATGGCAGGTGCTATTGTTGGCGGGCCTGCTGGCTTTGACATCATCAGCTCGCAAGAATATTGGAGCGAGGCACAGAAAGTCATCTGGGATTGGCCAGCTCACCTGCACCCGCTGAAGTACGCGCCTCTTGTGAACGCATGTGAGTTACCGCCCCAAGCCTTGGTGTGATTGCTCTTCACTGCCGTTGATGATTTTGCTTGTCCCTAAAGCTAGCACAATAAGTCATCTTCATTTCGAAAGTCAATTTAGAAATGTGAAGGATCCATTGGCTTAGGCCATGCTACCATCAACGTCGGGGTGTGTGAATTATCTTGGTGCCTTCTGCTGTTCCACAGATCGTTCATTTGGCTTCACACTCGTCACCATGATAGTAGCGCATACCTGCGGGCATTGGTCACGCAAGACCCAGCCAAGACAGGTTCCGCTTATCATCACCTCCGCTGTTGTCCTCGCTTGCCTCCTCGTGCTACTCCTAGATTGGGCTTTCTCGCAGCTATATGTGCGGATCGGCGACATAGAGTTGCCACAGCACGCAGATGCAATGCCTCAGTTGGACAGGAGGCCAGGTGGTGACTTCGGGTCCATTCGACTAGCTAATGGTGCAGGTACCCCTCAGGATGTTATCGGTATTTCTATGGATGGAGGCGGCAAGGATGGGAGCTTGGGTGTGGCGGGAGATTACGTCGACGAATTCGCAGACGAGCTCTAGTAACTCAGAGAGGGTGCATCGTCATCAGCCGACTGACGTTGGCTTTGCTGATACAACCAAGCGCGCTCGTGCGAAGATTGAGCGCGAACGCTAAAGGAGCCGCTCCCGCATAACCGCCACCTCCTCCTTACTCCAACTGCACGATGACTCCTGCGGTACTAGGCTGACTGCGCAGATGTAGCAAAAACCGCGGTCCATGGGGCCTTGTGGCTCCAGAAGGCGGGGGGGGGGGGGGCGAGGATTAAGAGATGGCGAAGGATTTACGCCCCGCTGCGAATTCCGGCTGTTCCCTTCAAGAATCTCGTGCCAAGCTCTGGTATTTGGCGCTCCGCGTTCGTTGAGGTCACGTTCCGTCGAAAGAGGACCAGATATTTTTAAACGGTTTCCTTAATGGCCCAATTTTGAACTACGTTACTAACGCGAACAGCAACGGCAAAAATCGGTACAAGTATATCAGCAGGCAAATATGAACCCATGTATCTACGAACTTGTCCAGAAAGCAGCGGACAGAATCTTAGGGGAGAGCCCCCACACCGGCAGAGTCACGCAATGGGTGAGATACCCGCACTATCCTATACACAACACAGAGAATGCGGCACACACAATGGGGACCGGCCTCACACACGGGACGGCACACACAAAAAAAACATTCTTGAAGGTGGGGACGGCACACATAAAAGCCTTGCAAGCAAAATGGATACTAAACTATTCAACGCACGAAAGGCTATATGGAAACATGCGCTAGACGCGTGGTTCTGCCGGACCGGGCTGGGCCGAGGGGTCCTCTCCACAATCCCCTCAAAGATGCTGAACATCAACTAAGTTTATACTTGGTCGCGATGGAGCGCGCCGCCGCGACTCCCCTCTCCTTCGGGCCCCCCGCCGAGGGCGCCCCACTAGTACCCATGGAGCCATGGAGCAGTCGCTGGCGAAGCGACCGCGCCCGCCCGCAGAGGCCGAGCAGGTGCGTGCGACCCCGGTCGCGCCGCACGGCCCGTGGCCTCGGCCACACCACACACAACAGCCATGCTGGCCCCCCCCATGGGGGACAGCAGACTGTAGACAACATGACAGACGAAGCAGACAGAGAACACCGACATACCACTGGGCATGCCTCATGGCAGAGGCTCCTCCCACCCTGGTGACGGTCGCGCCGCCTCGGCGGCGCGGCCCGAGACCGGGTGGCCCTTATGGGCACAAACAACATCCCACATTGCATACGTATCACAACAGGGAAAGGTCACAACAACTACCCCAACTCCACACAGCAGAGTCCCCTCCGAGAGAGGGGCTGATGACCGCCCACCGACCACCAACCCACTACCAAGCGCCAAACCCTCACTCACGATCCACCCACATGCCCCCGACTCAGGAGCCAGCATCCGATGAGGAACAAGAAGCCACTGACACCGACGCAAATTTCGACCTCTCCTTTCACCAAGAGGGGGACTACACCTTCCAAGACATGACCGTGTACGCCGCGATCGTTGAACTACTCCTCGAACTAGAGGGAGTTGATCCTGAGCCGGACTTTTGGGCTAGGTCCATTACAGGCCCCTGGCACGTAGCAGTCAACGAGGACTGCGCACAACAATTCCAAGAAAGAACTCACCACCCTCGCACAAGCCCCGTCTTCGAACGACATACAACCACTCCGTGAAAACAACAACAGCAGCACAGAAGACAACCAGCGTACCATGTGATGACGCCTATGCCTCGACACAAGAGAAACGGGCCACCTAGAGGCACAGGAGGAAGATGGGGAATCTCCACTAGGGGCCGGTGCACCCCGCCCAACCTAACCCCCCCCGCAACCTGGGCCTCAAGTAGTGCACGAGGGGAGCTGCCGCAAGGCGGGAAGCGAGGGAGAGGAAGGGAAATGGGCGTGGCTACAGTAGCTAAACCCGTGGCCGCGCGCGAGGCGAGAATATTAAAAGGTTTTTTTTTCAAAGATGCTGAACATCAGAGGTAACCCGGCATCGCCAACGTTCTGGAAAGACGCGCTAAACAACTTTAGGACCCTGAAGATACAACGCTCGCGACTCACCATCCCCGTACACTACTAGGGGGATAGGGGTGAAGGGCTTAGATATGGTCCGGTGGCCCCCCCCCCCCCCCCCCCCCCCCGGTGATCTTTCCCCCCCTTCCTCCTGTGTCTCCGAGTGGGCGGCCGACTCTGTCCCGACTTATCTTGTAAACAGGAGCGGGACTTACCGATTTTTCGGTGGGCGGAGCTCTCGCTCCGCGCTCTTTCTCCCCTCTCCTGCGGCACGCGCGATGGCGCGCCACGTACTGCTGGTGGTACGCGGTTCGATTCTGGGCTCTATGACCTGTGTGCTCGAATATCCTCAACCGCCCTTTTTTTATTTTTTTTGCCCCGGTGGATCACTGTACCATTTCGCCCGCTTCTTCTTTCTACTCTGCGGCAGGCCTCTAGCTGCCCTCTGGCGACCCATGGAGGCTCCTGGAGGCCGGCTCAGGGGGCAGAGGAGGCTGGGGCTGGGCCCTGGCCTCCCCTGCCTCTCCCTCGCTGGCGCTCCTGGGCCTCTGGGGCCCCCACGCTGCACCTGTCTGCCTGTCGATAGGGGGGGAGGGGGGGTTGGAGCAATGGGCTGGCCACGACTGGCCAGGATGAGCGAATGGGGCGAGCCTGTGAGTGAGAGAGAGGGCCATCAGGCGTGCCAGGAGGATGGGTGGTTCCTCCCCCATGGCAGGGGAGGAGTGGAGAGAGGGGGGGGCTCGTGCCCCCCCATGGGTCAACCAAGTATAAACTTAGTTGATCCAGGGTAGAAGAAGAAGTGGAGAATTCAACCCGTAGCCCGTACACAAGTTTAAGAGTTCGCTATCTATCAATTTTAGCTAATTTGGCGGGCGCAGCCAGCAGACAATGGCGGTGCGCGATTGCTTTATGTTTCGTGTTGCGCATGTTGGCAGTCCGATAATAAGGTTGTGGCGTGTGCGCGCCACCGGCATTGTTCCTCGCAGGACGCGATGGTCACCGCGCTAATCCCATCACGATAGTTTTACCTAGGCGACCACCAATACTAGCTACAAGATTGCAACCCGCAGCCACCACCATCACTCTGACCACCACCCTCCGGCTGTTTTTCGCTAGGGGTCTCGACTACAATAGCTGTAGTGGTGGTGGTGGCCGATGCTGCGGCCCAAGGATCGATTTGATGTCCATGGATCTTTGCGTAGATGCGCGAGAGCTTGCGGTCCGAATCTGCGGCGATGACGGCGCGCCGCGAAAGCTGCGCATCACTCACTTTTCCGAGACCAACCAGGATGCGGTTTTCGGGCGTGATGCTCGCCGAAATCGTGCGATAGCGCACATCATACCCACGAGCGACGATCATGCCGATTCTCGCAATGTCGATAGCTGCACGAACGTCGAGCTGCAGAGATGACGCGACCAATTTCATCTGGTTGGATGTATGGTTGTCTCGCTGATGATGGATATGCCGCACAGGGGGGGAGCATCGTCAATCACTACCTCATGACTACCAAGTCCACGCTTCGTGGCCGAGCAGAGAGGGCAGGGGTATTGAATGGATATTGAAGGAGATGTGGGCGTCTCGTGCGCACGCTGAAGGGTAATACCGCGCATGTGCCCGTGCGCACCTGGCAGCAGGGCATGACCATAAAATCAACCCCGCGCTGCGTACAAATGTTGATCACATCGTCAGTCAATTGGTTGCAGCAATGCACACCAACCACAAGCACGCTAGATGGGTCCTCCTCAGAATCGAGCATCGCAGGCAGCGCCTTCCGCATGTCGCACTCAATGTGAACCAGTGGTACCGGCATTTTGCACGGGCTGCATGTATCGGAAGCCAACACATCCGGGGCCGTTGTAGCTGCAGGGTGCTGTTGGGCAATCGGAATTGAGGAAACAACCGTCCCATTCGGGCCATTGCTCTTGCTCCCCCTGGAGACTGGACCCGCCGAATCTCCCGCCGTACTACTGCTCGCCTTGCCGTCCCAAAAGGGTGCGAGGGCATCCCGGACGTTGGCGAAGGAGGCCGGACAAAATTTGTCGAGGACAACCGCGCGACTCACCCGGCCATATGCAAGGAACAGTGCACCGAGGGCTCCGTGAGAGCCACAGACGTCGTATATTACCGTCTTGCCCTTGGCGAAACGGTTCGTCTGCTTGAAGAAGGCCATGTTCTCACGAAACTCCTTCTCACAGGGTTTGGGGGGAGGAGCCGCTCTCAGCGCCCAGTAGATTTTGGACTCGAGATTATTTCCCGTAACACTCAAGCTCATTGGCTTGTCCGTCTTGCTAGCTCCAGCACTAGGATCGCCAACATCGGCCTGCTGTACTTGAAGATGGCTAGCTCCCGAGGATGTGCTCCTCTCTATGCGAGAAAATTGAACACGCGGCTGGGAACCTCTAGAAGGCGACACCTTTTCTAGGACAAGTGGAATGCCGACGGAGGTATCGATGGGTTCGCCCCCGAGCGCAAGTGCGGCATTGAGCGACTCTCGATCTCGCAGAGTAGCGAACGCGTATCTCCCGCCTGCGCACAGCTTTACAGCCTGGCACGCACCGGTTCCCAGCCGCCCATCA
The DNA here is from genome assembly GCA_018136815.1 of Isochrysis galbana. NCBI lineage: Eukaryota > Haptophyta > Isochrysidales > Isochrysidaceae > Isochrysis > Isochrysis galbana. The sequence continues at coordinate 4,106,837 of CM030935.1, forward strand.
ATCGCCTCACTGATATGACTCGGTGAGACTGCCCCGCGCAGATTTGAAATATGAACCTGTAGTGACTCGTCCATGCTGGTGGCACCCAGTGTGTGATTGGCTAACGTCGTCTGCTCTGCCTTCTGAATGATTGGCCTGGACGCGTCCAGCATGCCGACGATCGGATGAGCCGCGAGTGAGGCGGCAGCGTCCTCACCGATAAGCTCTGCGACGTCTTCGAGCAAGGCCTGTCTAGCCTCACGCACATTCCTTGCGCAGAGCGAGATGTCCTCGAGCGAGTCGCTCAGTGTAGCGAGCTCGACCAGCAGCGCGTCCTTGCGCTGCTCGAGCCGCGCGGTCTGCGCGGCGCAGCTCTGTTCGACTTGGTCCATCGAGCCGAGCGTCTGCCGGATGTGCTGCTCGCAGAGCACGCGAAGCGGCACCAGTGCCGCCCCGCCCTCCACGGCCATCGTCTCTGCCGAGCGGCGAGCGCGGCCGCCACGTCGCGCCGTCCCAAGCGCCCACAAACATCTGGCAAGGAAATCTACTCTACTCTACTATTGTATCAGAGTTTTCTTCTTCTGTGACTGATGTGGGTCCGTAGCCCTTCGACGGCAACGGAGCCCCTACCCCCTACCCCGCGATGGGGGTGTGCGCGGTTGGTGCATGGCTCGTCCGGTGTATGTGGCTAGGGATGCTAGAGGCTTGCGCTTCGTGCACGTGCCCGCTTCGTGGGCGTGCCCCTGTCCCCCCCTAGCTCCCCATGGCCCCAAGGAAGCCTGCCACCAAGCACCAAGCACCAAGCCTGTGCCCGCCCCTGGCCACTACACCATCCAGACCCACGATGCCCGAGCGATTGAGCGCGTCGCGACCGTCGAGGACGTCAGGAAAGCGGCAGAGTACTGCCGCGCGAACGACGTTGGCGTCAAAGCCGCGCTGGCAACAGGGTTGTTCCCCCATGCGACGCGCTCTCGGGTTGCGGGGGAGCTGCAGCGGCACTCCTCAAGCCAGGAAGTGGTCCGGGATGCGAACCAGCAGCTTCTCACGAATGCCGAGCGCACAAAGCTTGCACATTGGATACTGACCCGCGCAGATGCACACGACCCGCAGAACCGCCACCAGATTTCTGTGAAAGTCCGCACGATGCTCGGCGAGCGCCATAGGTTCAACGACAAGTCTCGCATAAAATAATTAATGTTATATCCTAGCCAACCCCACTAGCTAATTGGACACAACTTTTCCGTCCCGGAATCCCGCCATGCCTGACGAGCCAGGTGTCCGAGTGCTACCGGGGGAGGGGGCCCCGCCCCCCTCCCCCCGATATTCGTCCTCCCCCCAGTGCACGCACCGACCCCGCGCACCCCAGCACGTCCTCTCCTCGAGTCCACGCTGGGGGAAAACCCCTTTCGGGTAAAAACAACGCAGGGGGGGGGGGGCACTCATGAATAGGAGCCCAGAAACGCTAATCTCTCCTCGCAAGAGCGAGTGGCCGCGGCGAGCCGCGGCCCTTCCCTCCTGGTTCTGGCGCCCCCGTCTTCTCTTACCCAAACGGGGCGAGAAGACACGTAAACGCCGGAGGGGAGAGCTGCCACTCCCCCCTCCCCTCCCTCTTCCCTTTTCCTCCTCTCTTCCCTGCGGCGGGGGCCCATGGCGCGCGCCTGCGGCCCCTCTTCAGGTCCCCAGGAGGCCAGCAGGGGCCTGGGAGCGCAGCTCAGGGGGCAGGTGAGGCTGGGGCATGGCCCTGGCCCCTCCTGCCTCTCCATCGCTGGCTCTCGAGCCCCTGCCAGTCGACTGGAGCTGGCTGGGGGGTCCTGATCAGGGGGGCCCAGGGGGAGGAGGGGCTGGTCAGAGGGATGGGCTGGCCACGACAGGCCAGGGCGGGCGAATCAGGCGTGCCTGTGGGGAGAGGGATGGGTCAGCATGGCAGTGTGCTCCTGGCAAGCCATCAGGCATGCCAGGAGAGTGGGTGGTTCCTCCCCCATGGCGGGGGAGGAGTGGAGAGAGGGGGGGGCTCGTGCCCCGCCATGGGTGAACCAAGTATAAACTTAGTTGAACGACAAGTCTCGCAAGTACGGAGTACGGCAAGGGCTGCATCCTTCTGAACACCCCTGAGCTCAACCACCTCAACTCGCAGGTCGACCTGTCACACACCTTCTTCCAGCGTATCTACCCGTGGTGGCGTGCTCAACTATCATGTCGTATTCCATACGAGGACAGACTTTTACTTCTAGCCTGTGAGTTATTTTAACTCTCAAGGTCTCGTTGATGGGTATATCGTATATCGCCTCTTCTCCTACTTTCTCTTGATGTCATCAAACGTTCCACGATTGTCGTCTGTCTTCTGTTATACCTCGGTCGCAGCTCCCCAGCGAGGTCTGCCCTCGTTGTGCCGACTCCTCCTATCACCAACGCATAGGTCTCAATCAACATGGAGGAGCTCCAAGAAATGGAGCCCCCTGAATTCGAGATAATGTCGAAAATCGTCATCGTGTTCGAATCCACGGACAAAGAAGCCAAAGTCAAAGACGAAGCTTTCGGGGCAATAGTGAATAGTGGCCCACCTCAATAGTCAATAGGCTTGAAGGTGTCGACCTTAAGCCGGACTACATCTCCAAGAGCGCCGCTGGCCCATGGGAGATTCTCGTCACGGCCGACTGCGCGAACCAATTCCGCGCCACCTTCAAAAACGTCACGAGCTTCCAGATGATCGGCATCCCGGCCCCCATCAACATCAAATACAAGACCCTCGACGACAAAGCGCACGAGCTGCCTCAAGCGTCTTCACGGGCACTCGCGAACGCGTTTCAAGACGTCTCGGCGCACCTAGTCGTCCGCAACTACAAGTTCGAGATGAAACTGCTCATCTCCATGAACTCCTTGTCGAAAGCGGTCGAGAACTAGGGATTCATCTTCCTGCAAGGCAACCAGGAGCGCACCAAAGTGGTCACGCCCGAAGGCATCATCGTCACCCAAGGCAAGAAAGAGGTCTACCACCTCTACGTCGCTCCGAAAACGGGCTCGTTCGCATCTTTCGACTTCCCCCGCAAAATCCTACTCAACATCAAGGGCAGAGATTGAGCGAACGCCAGAGAGCGAAGAAACCCAGATCCCTTGCGTCTCGCGTGGGTGTGGACGTGTGGACGGGCGTTACTCTGCACTCTGCAACCCCACAAAAATTAGGATCAACGTAAAAACTTGAACTTGAGCAGCCTTTACTCTCCTTACTTTATTCACGCCGTATTCTGGGATTCTGGGAGACGCACCCTCCCTGCGGTGATCCCCCACCGCCCCCACATCTCATCCCCTTCTACCTCCTCGTCTCTCCCTCTCCGTCCATCTCAGTACAGATTACAGGATTCTCCTTTCGTGGTGATTAATGTGAGATGAATCTGATGATTATGGCGGGATCTATCGGAATATGTGAGAATGAGAGACAAAAAAGAGAATAGAGTAAGGAGAGGGCGGCGCCATTGTGAGGTGGGGAGACGCGGCGGCGGCGGACATCCGGGGGGTTCTCACGTCTCCGTGGCGCGGCGGCTCGCAGTGGCTGCGAGCAGCGACGAAGCTCTGTGGGGCGGCTGCACGAGGGCTAAGCTGCCGCGCGATGGCGTCATATATTTGCCTCACCAAGAACGAGAAGGAGAAGCTGCCGCCTGGCTACGAGGTTGACAAGGCTGCGGAGTGCTTCCACTGGGCGTGCGGCCGCGCGTACGCCACGCCAATCGGGCGCGAAGTGAAGCCATTCATTGTCCATCCGGATGGAATCGCAATGTGCGAGATCCGAGGCGAGGAGCTCCTCATTGTCTTCCGCGGGACTGTGATGGCGATGGTAAACGAGGTGGCCAGAAATATCTTCGGCTGTGGGATAGATCCTGCCCAGCTCTTTGACGATGGCGACACCACGTGCATGCCCGGCGAGCCGCGATGCCACAAGATGTACATCCTGCGCGCGTTCGATGCGCTCTTCACCTGGCTGCATATCGACGTATTCGGCGAGAAGCGCGCATGGCACCAGCTGCGCAAAATCACCATCTGCGGCCACTCGATGGGAGGGTCCGTGGCCATGCTTTTCGCGTGGCTTCTCAAGCACACGGACGAGCGGCTCCACTCTCTCAAGCACGGCTGCACCATGACTGTCGTTGGCCTTGCTGAGGTGTACAACAATCAATGCCTGAGGTGATGCACTTGTTGTGCCCAAAGCCTATCGCCGTGAACTGATGAGCCCTTGGCACGACCCTGCCACATAGTGCGAGCACAATTCCTTGCCGCGTCATTGGCACGTCGTCCGAGTGTATATGTGTAGAAGCCTGACTAGATACTGCGTGTGACGTGATCGGCAGACTCGCACCGGCACTGAGGCTGGAACGGCGAGAGAGCAACTTCTACAATCATAAGACAGGCAACATGTTGCCGTGGGAATCAGTGGTCCTGCACCCAGATTGCGAGATTAGCGTCTACTCTTTCTCCTCGACGCAAGTGAGTTGAAGGATGCAACAGGAAACCCAGCGACCTGGCGTGATCTTGCGTGACGTATGCCCTCCCTGGCGCTGGAGCCTCAGAGGTTCAGTGCACGCAATCTGATTCGCACTCGATGAGATTCTGCGGCCTTCTCACCCCGAGCTTGTCCGGGCCCCGGGCACCGTCTCGCATTCTCAGATCGGAAATTACGCATTCAAGCGTATGTATGAACAAACGATCACTCGCTCGTACAACCACTACATGTATTGGGACCCCGTGACTCCGTTGGTCTTTCCATGGACCTTCAAGCCGGGGTACCAACTGCCTATCGCCATGAAGAAGGACACCTGGAAATTTTGCATCAATTTTTTCACCGGCGGATCTCAGCTGCACGCTCCGAGCCACTTGCTCTTCTCATGCTTCTACGAGTACTTCTCCTACCACAACCTCGACAAGGAACGACTTTGGAAGCTCCTCGAGCCGCATCTACGCGTTGACCCACTGGTGGCGAAAATCGGCGACATCGGAGCCGGGAAGTCATCATGGATGACAATCCCCAGTGAACTCGAGGGCAAGATCCGACAGGATTCAGCGCTCCAACGGGAGCTCTTATGCGGTGGTGTTTCCACAATGACGCACGAAGACCTCATGTTTGTCTGGAACGACCCCCAAGTCGTCTCCAACTCCTCCATAGTACTAGCCACTTTCGCGGTCTGCGTCCTCATTCCCGTCGCCTTTTGTGTGCTTGGGATCATTCTAGTGCTCTGCTCGGTGTTCACGCCCCTCGTGCTGTTCCCATACGTCATTTACTCGTACATCGTCGACCGCCTGTTTTGGTACATAGGATTTGCCGGATACTTGATGAGACGCAAGCGCCGTCGTCAGTTGCATAGGCTCGGCGCCATCAGCCCCTATGAGGACGAGCCTAATCTAGAGGCCGCCGATGTTGAGACGGCAACTCCGCAAGCCCAAGTCAAAGCGCCTGCGCTAGCTCCACCCACTAATGGCTACGTAAAAGCTCTACGCCAAAAGAATGGATACTCGGCGGCCCCATAATATCTGAGGCTAGTACATGTTGGACCTCACGGTGCGGAGTAGGACACGCTCTAGCTTTTTCTTAACGGAGAAAGGCGGTTCCGGGAGGCCATTCGTTGGGATTTGTGATTGAGAACACATAGGGAATGGCAACGCGACTCGTGCATAGCGTTTGATGGGGAGAGCGTTCACCTGCATCACTGAGGGATGGATACATGATGGAGGCTCGACTCGAGTTTCCTCAAGACAAGACAGATCTGACACCGCAACCCGACGATCTAGCTAGATCTGGCTACTAGATTGCCAAGCAGCCGCCAACGCACTTTGTTTGCGATTCATTCGCGCTTGGTCTTGCATAGACTAGCGACCAAAATGAAAATTAATTGATTTAAATTCTTAATAGTCTCACCGCACACGCGGCCGTGGACCCTCTACTTTCTACTCACGCAGCAAAACTGTCTACACCCCCACTCCCCCGGCCCTTGCTCCCCCCCGCCATCAGGCGACTCCCCCCGTGCACTACTAGGGGGATAGGGGTGAAGGGCTTAGATATGAAGATATGTAGATATGGTCCGGTGGCCCATTATTAAGAAGTTTTTTTATTGTGCTACCAGCACGCCGCTACTCCTTCCTTTCCCCTCTCCAACCTGCCTTGCGGCAACTCGTGCGCTACTAAGGGGGCCCGGGTTGTGTGGGTGGCGGGATTTGGCAGGGTGTCCCGGCCCCTAGCGGTAAGGTCCTCTGCTCCGCTTCTCCTTCCTCCTGTTCCGCTAAGTGGCCGGTGGGTGTGAGAAGCCGAAATCGCTGCATATACTAATGGAGCCAAGGATCTAAGATCTAATGTTCGTTCTTAACGTTCTAGAGTTTCTCGAAGCGGATTACTCTCTTCCGGTTGCTATCCGTTGCGACAACTGAGCAACAATCGCCTCAATCAAGAACCCTGGTGTTACGTACGGCTCGCACTCGTCACTACGAAAATTGGCTTTGGTTTGGCCGCAAGCAATTTCTCGATCTTACTTATCTCTACTCCTTCGTCCTTCGTGGCTGTCGACCAACAACCAAATTGCCGACATGATGACTAAGGCTCTAGAAAAAAAAACATCTGAAGATTCTGGGCTACACACCTACTACTGCCTGGGTATCCCCTCTCTACTTACACCGCCCTTAAATTCCCTCCCTCCACCTCTTTCCCTGCCCCCCTTCATTCCTTGGTCTTCGGTTTCCGGGGTCCGGCCCTGGTGCCCTACCTAAGGCCTGGTTCGGAGTGTGGGGGCCGGGCAGGCCTGTTGTCGTCTTTCGTGGCCTGCGTCCCACAGTGTGAGAAAAAGTCCCGCTGGGGGACAATAAGAAAAAACTGGGCTCAAGCAGACAAGTCCCCGGCACCCGGGGAGACAGCCGCGAGAGGCGAGGCGGGAGAGGAGAATTCTCTCGGGGGAGGATTAGAGAGGGTGAGGGCCCGGCGAAACAACTGTAATGCAGCGACCGGGAAACATAAGTTCTCTGTCGTTCACCGACAAGTGATTTGACAAGTCTACGATAGATAGATTTATTTCTCATAAACACATCATTAAATTATGTTACGAATGGTGCCCCCAGCGCCCTTTCAAACATGCCACACACACTAGAAATCAGGCTCTAGACGCGCACATATGGACTGCCTGCGCGTCGCCATGCGGCGCACAGACAGTCCATACACATATCTTACGAATACACACGCGCACTGCCCCCCCAATTCGACCCCTTCGAGCCCTGTAGCCGATCTGCTGACCGGCCGCGCCTGCCGAGAGAGACGCCAACTCTGACTTTTCAGCCAGGGAAGCTTGCTGCGAGGCGGGTGTGGGCTGGGGCGGGGTCAGGTGCTGGGTATGGCACACCCAGGCCAAGGCCGGGCGGTGTCGAATCAAGCCGAAGCTTGATCGTGGCAAGTCTCAGTGGGGCTAGGGCATGAGTGAAGAGAAGTCTTGAGAGAGCGGGGGAAAGGGCGCGCTACATCGCGACGACGGCCCACGAGACACCACCCCATCACTCACTCACCAACAAGAAAACTCCGAAAACTAACGCGACATCGCACAAACAAATCAATGAAACGAGGAAGGACAAACGAACAAAAATGCGCCTCCGGCTTTTGGTGCCTACCCATCAAAGAGGAGGATAAGCCCATCACGGCCTTTTGCACCCATCGCCAAAAATATGAGTTCAACTACTTGCCGTTCGGCGTGCAGTCTGGCCCCTCCTACATGTGCCGCCTCATGGACGCTGTGCTTCAAGGCCTAGCCTGGGAAGTCTGCATGCCCTACCTGGACGACATCGGAATCTGGTCTACAGGCACGGGCGACACCCTCGACGCTCGCGTGGCTGCCTTCTTCCACCAAATGCTCCACCGCCTCGACCTCGTGCTCGAGCGTCTCCGTTGGGCCGGCCTCACGTGCAAGGCGTCCAAATGTGTCCTCTTTGCTATTAAGGGAGAGTACCTGGGCCACGTCGTTTCCCGCCGCGGCCTAGAAATGGACCCAAGAAGATCGAGGTTCCCTCCTTACTTTCTACCTACTCGTTCGCGGTAACCGCCGTTCGCCGTCGGCTCTTCCGTCGCATCGTCGCTCTCTTGTCGGCTTTCTCTTCCTTGTTTCCTCTCGGATTGTTGTCGGACTCGTCGGATTGGAACCCTGTCGGCCTCTGTCGCCCTCGTCCCTCGCCCCAGTCGCTCCTCGCTCCCTCGCTCTCGCTCTCGCTCTCGCTCAGTCGTAACAAGCAATCTTACAACACCAACCAAATCTACTCACCCACTCACCCTCGCGATCCACTATGTCCGCTCCGTCTTCGCGCTCGCCCTCGCCACTGCCTGCCATCCATCCTCCAACCATGGAAGATGGTCTGCCCGTCCCGCCCGCCAATGGCCGAAATGCCGTGCCTTCCGCCGCCTACCTTCCGTCCCGTTCGGCCCCTCCTGTTCCATCCGTAACCTCCAATCCGTCACACCCCTGTGCCTCTCTGGCTCGTCTGGCTCCAAACCACCGAGCACCGAGCACGAAGGGCACGCGAAAGTTCTCGTAATGACGTCGGTGAGTTGTACCGCGTTCTCCACGCAAGACAACTGCAGTGGCCCATACAGCACTGCAGTGGAAGGCCTTGGGGAAGGAAGCACAGCATGACGCAGACCTCCCCGCCCTCCTGGACTGCCGAAGTCCAGAGATGCTGACGCCCGGCGCGACCGGGCCCCGCGGGGAAGCTCATCCTTCGGAGTGAGGAGCTCCGCAGCACTCCGTCTTCTGCGCCTCTTCTTCTTCTCCTGCTGCTTCTGGCAGCCGACCACCGCCACCGCGCTGTGCGGCGTCAGCGGAGACGCCGCAGAGGCCCCCGCTTCTTGCTCGCGATGGCCCGCGAGCATGCGCCACGAGTGGAGTGAGCGAGTGAGCTTGCAGCTCGCTTGTGCTCAGCCCTTGCTCTCCCTCCCAAGCTCTCACGCTCCTACTGGTCAGCAGGCTCAGGCTCCCGGTCGCCCGGTTAGCGCTGACGGGGGGGGAAGGGGGCAGCGCGCCTTTCGGTCAGCGCGAAAATCCAGGACCCCCCTCGCACTCCTCATTCCTAGCGGGCGCCACCTTAAGTTTGCTCTGCAAAAACTCATTATAATTTTGCCCTTTTATATCTCTTTAAGGCTGCCTAAGGACAAAAAGAGATGTTGGTTGAGTGAGGACACCCCTCTCATTCTCTCTCATTCTCCCTTCTTTCTTCATCGTCTTCTCTCTCTCTCCTCTTCTGATCTCTCTCTCTCTCTCTCTCTCTCTCTCTCTCTCTCTCTCTCTCTCTCTCTCTCTCTCTCTCTCTCTCTCTCTCTCTCTCTCTCTCTCTCTCTCTCTCTCTCCCTCCCCCCCCCCCTCTCTCTCCCCCTCTCCTTTACTGTCTGCCTTCTTCTTCCCTTTCCCCTCCCAACTCTCTCATCTTTCTCTCCTATCTCCCTCTCTCCTCCCTCTCTCACAATATCATGAACAGGAGAAGGGGGCGCGGGCGCCGATGCGGCGTCCGAATCCGCTGGCCGAGGCGGGCTCGGCCTCCTCCTCGTCAGCGAGCTCGTCGCGCTCGAGCTCTCCGTCGCGCCACCCGTCGGAGGTGCGTGTGCGCGACATTTTGAGCCGCCGGCGCCCCTGCCTCCACTCGCGCTGCTGCGTCGGGCTCCAGCTGGTGCTTCTGGCTGCGCTGAGTGTGCTGCTCGCACTGCCCGTGCTGCTGTACGTTCTGCTCGTGCGGCTGGTGCCCTCGACGCCAATTCCGAGCAGCCTGCCGCACTCGATTCATACCGTCATTCGCGGACGACGCTGGGCCGAGCGAGCAAAACGGCGAGTCTCGATGCGTTCCTCGTCGCGCGCTCAGCCAGACAATGAGCTGCAGCCCATCACCAAGCCGGCTGCGGAGGGAGGCAGCAAGGGGGAGAGGAGCGTGTGCGCAAAGGACTCGGGCTTCTTGATCCAGGGGCATGATGACGCTCTCGATCTCGAGGCGGGTTGCACCAAGGGAGCGGGTCCCCTCCGGCCTCCAGAGACCAGTGCCCCAGAGTGTGACTGGAGCTCGCTCCATGCTGGGCTATGCTGGCTCACGGGAGCTCACGATCCCTCGCGGTCAACAGTGGTGTACGTACATGGCTGGCAGCCCGGCACGACTGCTCGCGGCTTCCGAGAGACTCTCAGGTGGCGCGACAACACTCGTCACCGTGACATAGGCGTCTCTGGTGAGCTAGTTCCAGATGTTGACGCGCTACCCTTGTGGGCCTCACGTGGGTGGAATGTCGCGATCTTTTACTGGAATCAGTTCGCGGACGACAATCTGACCGAGGCGGAGCGAAAGATCCATTCTACATTTGGGGAAAATGGGAATGGGATGCGGTGGCAGCGAAGACTCGACGATGGCACCACGGTGATGTGCGAGGCAGGGGAGGACGCTGTATGTGTTGCTGACATGCTCGTGAGAGTGATAGAGCCCATCTGGCATCTCGGGACAGATGAACCGGGCGAGGCCGCTGGGACCATCGGGGACGTAACTCTGGGCTTGTGCAATACTGCAGCGAATTGCGCTGATGTCACGAATGGCACGGAGGAAGGAGCGCGACGTCAACTAAACCCAAAGGCCAGCGACGCGGATACGATGGAGAGCGTTCAGTCTAGCACGGTTCGGGACACTGAGACATGCAGGCGGAGTAGCACGAGCTCATGCGATCGAGTCAGGGGCCGGAGGCAAAAGCCACCGGGACGCCAGCTGCGTCTCGTAGGTCATTCACTGGGCGCTCAGCTTGTGCTGGAAGCGGCCGGCCGTCTTCTCGCCCGACAGACCCCGAAGCTTAAGAAGCATCTCACTTTGGCTGAGGTGAGGGGGAGCCCACAAGTCATTCAGATATCTACCTTCCGCACACGCCTGCTGAGATATCTCTTTGCACGGGCCGCATGCAGCAGACGACTATCCTGCCCTCTGGCCGCGACCACAAGCCACCTCGTCACCTCTCCTTGCAGATTGGACCTGATCCTTCGCCATTGCGGATTGTGTTGATTGACCCCTACTTTACCGCTGGTGCCAAGGCGTACCTACCGCATGGGCGCACACCTGTTGAACACGCAGATGTCAACCTTCTTTCTGTTCTGCATGCAATGCCCTCGCTGCCTATCGAGTGCTACCGTGCTTCAATACTCGGCGACCCACCCGCCTGCTCATCGCTGCTTCATCATCTCGGAGCCCCAACGCCTACACTTCATGAACTCACCGCATTTGCTTACGTGATCCCTCCGGCTATCCACCCACTATCTCCGCGCGCACGACATATTGCCGCATTCAACCTCTATTTCCTGTCCATAGCACGGGTACGTCGCATGTGTTGTATGGCAGCCTATGCTTCCGGGATGAATCGCAAATCCATATTGCACGATCCGACACTTTCCACAGCACCAACACTGATTAGTTAGCTTTGGGATCATGTACATCTTTCCGGTTCATCTGTGACCCTTGCAGGTGGAGAACCCCGACGGTGAATGGGACGGGCACATGCACCCAGGAGCCTCAGATTCCGAGGTTCGTCGCCATATGCTGACGAGGATGGTAGTTCCGACATGGTCCAAGTTGATCGACTCTGGTGTGCAGCAGGTTTCCGCCACCCGCTCAAGTTCTTGTCATTCGTCCTCGCCCCTAATCACACCACCAAGACCCTTCTTAAGCAGTCTTGGATTGCGAAATTTCCACGAGGAGCTCGAATCCCCGGGTGACGGCGGGTCGCAGAACTCCAGCAATCTATCAACTGCGCGCCTTATGGTTGGTGTGGATAGGCGCACAACCTCGGGCTCGGACACGGCGCGCTCTACTTTGGATGACGTGCTTCTGGATGCATCGGAGGCGACGCTAGATCTATCAGAAGCCTTCGCGGCCTCAGCCGATTGGGCACTTGCTTCCGCTGCTGAAGCAGCCAAGATTGTCTCGTCCCCTCGGGCAGCGCCGCCAGGACAAGAGGCCAAGTTTGAGGACAAGCCTCGTCCGCCCGCCGCCAACTAGACATAGCTCGATGAGCTCTACTTCTTGCCTCTTGCCAGGTTGGGTCCATCAATGCTGCGGCGTACCAAACGACCACAGTAGGGCTCAAGGGCTCCGAGTGCGCATTCCGATCTTCAATCTAGATCTTTGCATTTCGCTTCCCAAGGGGCACAGACAGTGCGTGCCTCTTTACGGGATCCATCCTCGTCTATCCCAGCTAGATTTTTTAAGCTTTCATACCCACTCACCGCAAACTGTGCCCGTCTCTCTAGATCTAGAATCGTAACGATGGCACGCCTACGTATCTTAGACAGCGCGCGCACGTGTGTGGCTCATCACCATTCACAGGTGATAAATAAATAAAATGATTAATGTTGTATCCTAGCCAACCCCACTCGCTAATTAGACAAGAAGCGCTCATTTGCCCTGCAAACACCTCGCCCCTTCCGTCTTCCGTTGGTAGGTCTGTTTATCACCTGGGCATATGTGGTTTAAAACAACTTCATAATAATCTTACCGCACTCGCGGCGAATGGAACCACTACCTACACGTAGCATACTTTCTGCACACACCCACTCCCTCGGCCCTTCCCCCTCCGCCATCAGGCGGCTCCCCCCGTGCACTACTAGGGGGATAGGGGTGAAGGGCTTAGATATTGTCCGGTGGCCCGCCCCCCCCCCCCCCCCGGTGATCCGTTCCCCCCTTCCTCCTTTGCCTACCAGGCTGGTGGCGGCCACAGACCACAGACCTCAGTCAGACCCGACTTATCCTGTAAACAGGTGCGGGACTTATCTATTTTTCGGTGAGCGGAGCTCTCGCTCCGCCCGCCCCCTTCTCCGCGCTCTCTCTTCCCTCTCTCCTGCAGGCACGCGCGATGGCGCGCCTGCGACAGGCCTGCAGCTGCCGCTGGCGACCCCTGGAGGCTCTTGGAGGCCAGCTCAGGAGCTCAGGGGCCAGAGGAGGCTGGGCTGGGCCCTGGCCTCCCCTGCCTCTCCCCCGCTGGCGCTCCTGGGCCTCAGGAGCCCCCACTTTGCACCTGTCTGCCTGTCGAACAGGGGGGGAGGGGGGTTGGAGCGATGGGCTGGCCACGACAGGCCAGGACGCGCGAGGCAGGCGAGCCTGCCACTGAGAGAGTAAATTTTAAATTTTTAACAAATTTTATGGGTCGCGGCGCGGCAAAGGAACGGGACTAGCGCGCACACAAGACAGGACTCCCTGCCGCGGCGAGCGCAAGCACGCTCTTCACGAGCTTAATACCTGCGCTAGCCGGAGCACCCCTCCCTCCACACTCAAACAGCCCCCCACGCCAAGATCCTGTTCTGGTCTCGCAGGCAAGGGGGCCTAATGGGAGGGTGAGGAGCAACTCCTCAAAGAGGAGCTTTGGGGAAGGAGATGTTTGAGTGGGGGCGCTATACCCTTGCGCTAGGCATGGGCAGCGACGCCGCCTCAAGACATGTCCTCCCTCTGGTCTTGAGTCGAAATTTTTGGTGTTTGAAACCGAGGGCGAGGGGGTTTGTGCTTCTTGGGTTGGTTGTAGTGGGATGAGGGAGTGGGAGATGGAGTGAAGTGTTGAAAGAGGGCCCAAGGCAGGGCACTGAGTTGTAGGTACTTGTGGCCCACAAGCGTGGGGTGAAAACGGGAAGTGTATCAACATGTGTCTTGAATTGAAATTTTTGGTGCTTTGAACAGAGGGCGGGGGGTTCGTGCTGTTTGGGTTGGTTGAAGTGTGAAGGAGGAGTGGGAGAGGGAGTCTAGTGTTGAAAGAGGGCCCAAGGCAGGGCACTGAGTGATTGGTACTAGTGGCCCACAAGAGTGGGGTGAAGACGAGAATTGTGTCAACAAGTTGGAAAACAGAGGCATGGGGTGCTCTCCGTATGGGGTTGATGGTTGTGAAGTGCCCTCCCATGTTGGGTGCACTGATGGTAGAGGTTTCCACCATGGGGAGGGCAGCTGAGCTACCCTCCCACATGAGGTGCTCTTGGGGTGGGAAGGTTTCCCACTGTAGGAGGGGTCTCAAAGACCCCCTGCATGATGCGCAGAGCCATGGTGGCAACCTGTTCGGTGCCAATGCTCGCCACCCCGCGCGCTTGCGCGGGTGTGGTTTGGATGGGTTGGATGGGCTCTGAGAGGGCTTTCTGACGAGCCGCCTCGGGCGGCGTGGGGCGTCCCAGGTGGGGCGCGGTGGCGAGGGTCGCCTGGGGCTCGGGAGCGGTCGCGGCACGCTCCATAGTTTAAACTATAACAATAGTTCTATCCTGCCACTGAGAACTGAGAGAGTAGAGAGTGGGTCAGCAGAGCAGTGCGTTCCTGGCAAGCCATCAGGCATGCCAGGAGCATGGGTGGTTCCTCCCCCATGGCAGGGGAGGAGTGGAGAGAGGGGAGGGGGGGGGGCTCGTGCACCCCAATGGGCGAACTAAGTATAAACTTAGTTGTCTGGGCATATGCATATGTGGTTAGCATAGTTTTGTGTTGGGTGCCAGGCACGCCTAGCTAGGCATAAGGCAGACCTTGAAGATGCAGCGGATCGCGGCGGGCGGCGGGTCGCATCAAGCGGGAGGAACGCAAGCAACGAGAAGCTTTCAAGTGTCCGAGCGAGGAAGCAGGCGAAGGCAAAGGAACTAGAGAGGCTGGGGGCCATCATATTGTGCACACGATACTCGGAGCTTGAGCTGGAGACTTGAGAAACTTCAGAATAACCTACTTTTATAAGTAGGGGGCAACGGGGGCCTCGCGCCCCCCTCACTCCATCGCGGACACCCCCCGGGTTGGGCCCGTACAATCGACACCAGCCCCTGCCCTCTGTGGCAGGTGGCAGGGGTAGGGCACTCATCAACCTGGCCCAGACCCCGAGTGGGCGCGGGCCGCGATTCGCACTCCCTCGCCCATTCTGCATGCTGGGCCTGCCCTCGAGCTGACTTCCCCCCCATCCCTGGTCGCTAGGCAGACAAGGGCCTCGGGGCGGCTCCCATGCATGGCCAGCGAGGCGAGCGTGGGAGAGGCAGCGAGGGGTGTGGAATCAAGCTCAAGCTCGCGCTTGATTGTGGCAAGTCGCAAGTCTCAATGGGGTACGGGCCAAGGAGCAAGGAGTGAAGAGAAGTCTTGAAGTCTTGAGAGAGGGGGAAAGAAAGGGCGCGCTACATCACGACGACGGCCCACGAGACACCACCCCACATCACTCACTCACCAACAAGAAAACTCCGAAAACTAACGCAGCATCGCACCAACAAACCAATGAAACAAATAAGGACGTAAACGAACAAATTCGGCGTGCAATGCGCAATGCGGCGGAGCTTCGAGACAACTCATTGGCGAAAACAAAACTCACTCAATTTTTCTCACACACTACACATTGATAGAAGCACCGCATCCGCCTAGAGTATGAAATCCACTGGATGCGTCACCCCCCGACTTAAGTCGAGCGTCCACGCGAGTCATGGGGTGATCAGGCCCAAAACAAGCATGAAAGAACGAACAAAAGCCGAAACCGAAACAATGAAACAAACACTATTGAGAGTGTGTGTGACTGTGTGACCCCTTGTCTTAGCCCCCAAAGAGCGTGCACTCTCAGTGGGTTCGCGGATGGTTCAAAGACAAGTAAGTCTCAATCGTGGTGCACGTAGGGGGGGGGACGTGTATGTTGTGCCATATCCACCCTATTCCGTAATTTCCCCCCCGCTGTCTTCCCTTCCTAGCCCGCCACGCCTCCATCTATATAAAGAAATGAAGGAGAGTACCAGCCGCCAGCAGTCGTCCCGTTCGACTTCTGCCCGACTGCGCTGTGTTCGTTCCGCCGTCCGCCTCAAGGTGAGTGAGCGTGTCGCGTCCGTCCTCCCATCCCAAAAATACTCCTACTACTAACTAGGTGAAGATGATCCGGAGATTATAAGAGGGGAGAGAGGAGAGAGAGGAGGAAGAAGAATGGCCGCCAGCCGGCCGGAGGAGGAGAGAGAGTGTGAGGAAGCGCCGAGCCCGGTCCTCAATATGTAGAGAGAGACGAGCGAGAGCGCTGCGGCGGTGAGGCGAGGGGAGAGAGAGGGTAGGGGTAGGGGTGGGAGGCGGAGACGGGGGCTCGCTAGTAGGAGGGAGGAGGAGGGCCTGAGAGAGGGTGGAGTGGGGGGAAGGGGCGCGGCGGGGGGGTGCTCCTTCTCTCTGGCGGCGTCCTCGCGCGATGGCGCAGGCGGTGCTGCTGGTGGGCGGAGTGGCCACCGCGCTCGAGCAGCGACAGAGCACCTTCCTCTGCTCCAACGACTGCATCTTCCCCGCCGACCAGGCCTGCGACGATGGCGGACCGGGCTCCACCTTCGAGATATGCGAGTTTGGGACCGACTGCGATGACTGCGGGCCACAGGAGGTAGGTATCTCCTGCAACAACGAATGCGTTGAGGGAGTGCCTCAGTGGGCTAGCGATGGCTTCTGTGATGATGGTGGCCCTGGCGCGAGCTCCTCGCGCTGCGCATATGGCACCGACTGCGTTGACTGCGGCGCTCGCGGGGTTGAAGCGCCGTACATGCCGCCGAGTCCACTGGCGGATTCACCATCACCACCGGGATCCCCTCCGCCGCCATCGCCGTTGAGCCCAGAGCCTTCGCCGCCACCGCCCCCATCGCCACTATCACCACTGCCGTCCCCACCTCCACCTCCATCTCCTTTATCACCAGAGCCTTCACCACCTCCACCACCCTTTCATGGCAGTCCTGCTCAGGAGCTAGCCCCGGTGCCACCCCCATTTTCGCCGTGGCCAGACGTCAGCCCACCACCCCCGCCGCCATCTCCACAGTCTCCAGAGCCGTCTCCTCCACCGCCTCCTCAGCCCTTGCGGCCAGCCAGCAAGCCTCGCGGCTGAATCGCCGCAGAGTAGAACCCTGCCGAGATTTCCAGGTGCAGTCTCAGACCAGCCCGCCAAGACAGAGAGCGAAGCGCGGGTCGTGTCCATGCTCGGATGCCGCTTTACCTAGTGCGATGTTGCATTGTATGACTCATACACGCTATGATGTTGGGGCTGATATCGACCGCGGCTCGCAACATGAGCCTATCACTGCATCCATAATTCCTAACACCGCCATTGCGCCTCGCCCGGCGGGCTCGCGCATCTACGCCAGCTCTTGTGTCCAGCTCTATCGAGTCTTTACTGTGTCGCTCTCTCGTGCGGGGGGGGGGGGGGTAAGGGAGGTCCCTGGGGAATCCTTGGACACCCAGGAGGGGTGGAAAATAGTGGTTGAAAAGCGTGAGTGACCGGCCTACACTAACTGTTACGTGCCGGCTACACGCCAACGCTCGCCGCGTACGCGTCAGCCGCGCACCACGACGATGCAGATCAGCATCTTGCGGAGTCAGTACGAGAGCATGCCCAAGTGGGCCTGGCTGGGAGTGCGGCTCGCGACCCACGCCCACTGGGGGTCTGGGTGGTGGTGTTGATTGCCCTGCTCATGCCAAAATGCCAAAAGGCAGAGCATGGGATTGACCGACAGGCCCCCCGGAGGGGAATTGGTGCCTGAGAGGGGGGACGCGAGGCGCCGCCCCCCATGCTGAACTAAGTATAAACTTAGTTGTCTTCCTCTGTGGAAGCACGTGTGCCTCGCGCCACACGCGGCCCATGCGTCCTCGTCGCCCTAGGCGCCAGCCACGGCGCGCGCGGCTCGGCTCTCCCGCTCGCCACCGTCGCCGTCGCTGGCGGCCCTCCCACTCCTCCGCTCTCGGAGGTAATGTGAGTAATGTCATCATTTACGATATCATCTCGTGCTGGTGACGTCCGTCGGTCCATCGGTCTGTGGAGACAAGGGCGACAAAATGAGATCGAGAGGGCGATGAGAGATCGGCTGCGACTCGGTTCACGAGATCGAGAGACGCGCCAGATCGGCGCCGCAGCCCGCCCGTTTCACTTGTCGACCATGGGAAAGACAGGCGCGCTCTACCCGACATCGCGGGCACTTCCGGCTTCCGGATGGCCACTTCATATTGAAAAGCTCACAACTCGGCGTCTTTTCGGAATACAACGCCCTATGTACACCGCACCAGAAACTCTGCCGCTTCAGCAGGGGGGGGGGAATGCTGCGGCTCGCTCTTCCCTCTTGCGCTCGGCCAGTTCTCCCCCAATCACTAGTGTAGATGGTCCGTTGATGTTAGTCGTTAGTCTTTTGTGTCGTGGTTTTTCTGTTCTGCCCGTTTTGGCTATCTGCGTCGATTCTGTTGCCCCCGCCATGTTTACCCCTGCCGTCACTCAGTTCGCGTCCGAGCACTTGGGAGAGGTCCACGTCGGGCCTGGCACCCCTCCCTCGTCTCATCCCGTCCCGGTAGTTCTGCCCACGCTTAGCTCCCCCCATCTCTCCATCAAGCAGTCATACATGCGTCCATTCCCACCCTTTGCACTCACACACCACACCGCACTCCTCCACACCACAACCACTTTAGCACAGAGTGAGTGCGCTTCGCCACGCCAAGCCACCACAACCAACACAAAAAGTTTCGGTTCGCGCTCTCACCGCGCCACACCAAGGTCCTCTCACTCACATCACAGGCGAAAGGCTACCGAAGTGGCCCGCCATACTTCGAGGCTGAAGGACTATCACGACATCGCAGGTCAATAGACTCCAGCCAAAAGTCATGCATGGGCATGCTCATAGTAGGTACACAAAGAGAATAGTTCAAGCTAGTGGCAGATCATCATCTACCTGGGCAGGCTATCGACGCGTCCTCAGCTGGCAGACTCTAGTCCCCGCGCCGCGAGCACCGCGTCGCCCTCACACCTAGGAGTTTTGTCTTTTGCCGCAGAACTGAAGCCTCCGCGATAACGGGAGCGCGCCGGTGTCGAGGACCACTGGAAGACAAGTGGCCTTCAACAGCTTTGGATGTTGAGGCTAATATGCTTGCACATGATGCTCATGCAACATGGGATGGGTGCTCATGCGGGCCGGTCGCCACTCGTGGTCGATGCTGTGCCAGGTTTAAAAGCCATCAGAGTCGACTAACAGGCGAGTTCACTCTCGCTCCGGTACTCCCACATCATGCAGCTCACGCCTGACGAGGTAGGCTGGGGTCGACTCATTGCCTGCCTTAGTCATACCGTCGAAAGGAGGCTCTGGCGCGGCAGAGCGGGCACGTCGGTTGCCGTACGGCCCAGTAAGACCAACAATTGGAATGGAGCGCCTGACAGCACGTCGGGCACGTCCAATACGCGCCATGTATCCCAAGCTCATCACAGCAGATGGCACAATCATTATGAGGGTTTGGCCGGCGGGGAGGCATGAAGTCCATGCTGGCGGGCGGCGACGCGGGCAGCGCCCAGAAGAATCCGGACTTGGCGCGTTTGGACGAGCGCAGCTTCTGGCAGGTGGCACAATTTGTATTCCTGCACTCTCGCACATGGTGCATCAATAGCTGCTTCATCTGTGTAGGTGAGGGTGGTGCATGAGGTCAACTCCGTGTCCTCCCGCCTTGAGGGTGCCGTGTCGGGCAGTAGTTGGGAGGAGACGTTCTCACCTGCGCCGGGCCGAGCTGCCGCACGCGCTGCCTTGCCTTGAACCAGACGCTCGAGCACATGCCGTCGCTCCATCCCACCCTTCTCACAGCCTGCGCTCGTCGGTCGGCACGGAGCTCGAGCCCAACGATGTCGTCGTGGTATTTGGGCACAGCAGACTGCACCCCTCTGGCGTGAGCATCGGTGAGTTTGGGCGCGAGCTCGCAGGGCTGACAGACCGCGGTAGTGGATACCAGTCTCGTCCGATGGAGCGCCGCCCATAGCCTACACATCTTGCACTGGGCGGGCGTGCCGTCCTCGGCGTCTCTCTCGATGATCCTCAGCGAGCAGGTGAGACAGTGGGCCTCCACGCGGCGCAGCGCGTCCTTCGCCTCGGCGCAGGTACTGTCTGGGCAGATGTGCCTCGTGCAGTGGAAGGCGTGCACCAGCTCGAGCGCCGACATCGTCCTCGCCATGGTGGGGGCGGCGGGTGTGGCCTCTGGGCAGAGAGAGAGGAGAAAGAGAGGGAGAGCTAGAGGGAGATGAGGACCGGGGGAAGCGAGGGAGCACAACAACTAACGAACTTCCGGGTGGGTGGAGAAAGGAGGACCGAGAAATGAGTAGCTTTCTTCTGCTTGCGTGTCTTTCCGGTCCCGGGCTGCCCGTCGGAGAGTGCCGATCGCGGGAGAGAAGAGAGAGAGTCAGAAGAGAGTGGCAGACGGGGCGGGGTGGGAGGTTTGGAATGGTGAAGGAATCGGCGCGGGTGAGCGAGTGAAGGAAGTCAGTAGGCGGGCGCCGCCGCGCGCGGCAATCGAAGATTGGGGTGGGGAAAGTGGGCGACGGCTCATGGTTGGATGCCATAGTCTAAGAAGGGGAGTGCCCGCCATGGCGACGAAGGATCCCCCCCCCTCGCCCCCCCCATAGCTCCAGAGTAAAGAGGGGAGAGAAGGTATTCCTAGCAGCTGCGAGGAGAGACTGCGCAGGGCGGGCAGAGGGAGCGGCGGCGGCGCCCGTCTCGCCTCATCGATGCCAAAGCAGTTCTAGTTCCTCTCCTCGGTGCCCGTCTCGAGAGACGGGCTGCAACCCCCCTCCCCCCCCCCCCCGCCGCCGCCGCCGCGCTCGCTTTCAGCCGCCCGCCCCGCCTCCCACCGCACGCCTGAGGCGCCGAACACCTCCGCCTCTAACTAGTCTTCTGCTGATTGCGACGCTTTCTATCGTCGTGCACAGCCGCATCGATCCCTTGTCTCCGCCGCCGCGGCGGCCCCCCCCCCTTCTCCCACGACTCTCCCACGAGCAAATCCATCATGAGGTGGCACCCGACGGCGGGCCGGGCGCCGATCGATCCACAGAGGAGAGAGAGGCCTCGCCTCGCGCAAGACGGACGGAGGGCAGACGACGGCGCGGGAAGCGTCCACCTAAATGTAAAGTACCACCCAATAGAAATTGGAGGAGGGCTCGGCGCCCCAACAATAGCAATAGCTTGGAATAGTGACCTGCAATTCTGTAATGCGAGACGGGCGCCGACGCCGCTCCCTCTCTCCTCTCTGCCCGCTCCGCGCAGTCTCCTCTCCTCCTAGCTCCTACGAAGTGTCGGAGTATCCAGGGTGGGGGGATGAGGGAAGAAGGTGTAACGTGTAACGTGTAACGGTGGGACGATGGGCGTGTTGGGGGTGTTCACCACCGGTCAAAACACAGCTGCGAGTAGGGCGGTCAAAAAGGGCTTTTAACTTCTAAGGATGAAAATTCACTAAGTCAAGACTGAGGTTTTATCACGCGATCTTAGGGTATGCTACTGGTAATGGGTATATTAATATTAATATTAGGCAGAATCTTAGATATAAAACAACTGAGCGTTAGTACCACTACTCTCACTAGCCCGGTACTATCACGACACCCCTCAGCGCACCTGCCCGCACGCCTTGAAGTGGTTGCACAGATTACACATACACATATGCATCCCTTCAAATCTCCCCCCTCGCAAACCCCCGGCTCCCATTATAACTCCCCACAAGTTACAAGTTACAATGGGGGAAAACCCAGTGAAGCGAACCGACCTACGTCGGGCGACTCACCGGGGAAAACACCGGGGGGGGGGGGGGGGGGGGACCTCTCGTCGAGAAGCAGAACGGCCCTTCGCCCCTTACAGCTCGCGCCGCGAGCATTCCTCGAAGAAATAAATGACTGCGCCCCCCGATACCTGCCACAAGCAGCAACAATCGTGTAGCGATAGACCAACGTGCTAGGCGATATGTTCGTACCACCGACCTCGTCCGGATGATGGGAGAGGTACTCGTGCAAAGGTGTCGTTCCGTCAATTGTGGGACATCAGTCGAATTGAGCGATCGAACGACGAGCGCGCGCAGCTAAAAAGAAAACAGGCACATGTTGATAAGAAAAAAAAACCTGGCCCTCTTTTGACGGAACGCGACTTAAAAACACCTTGATGGCTTTGCTTCCTTCAGCCCGAGACAAGTGCTTAGAGAGATTTTGCTCATGCTTCTGTGTCGAGACGTGCTTTCGCACGCTGCCCTTAATGATGGACAACTCCACTTTGCATGCCTTGCACAGCAGCCTTCCATTGAGGGCCTCGAGCCCTTGGTTCGGAAATTCTTGGATTCGGTGGATCGAGGTCACGCTCTTTGGGTTGGCTGTCTTCCTGCCGGCAGCCGGCGCTCACCATCACACCGGTGAGCGCCGGATCTGCCTTGGCGTCTACGCGGACTGGACGATGCGCCTAAGTAAGGTACAAGGGGGAGTGGGTGTGAGGGGGAGCGGTGTGTGAGGCGAGCACCGCAGAGGACGATCGCATCAGGCAGGCGTATGTGCGAGCTCACCTCGATAATCTGCTTGCACAGCTGGCTGATGGCTGATGCACTTGGCGTTCGAGAAGTTCTTGAGGCGCGGCCGCGCGCGGTCGGCAGCCTCGACGTCAGGGTATTCGACGATGATGGATGGGCACCCTATCTTCGTCCGTCTCGCCATCGGACTGACCGCTGAGCGCCGGGCGGTCGGCGCACGGATCCCTCTGAGCCATGAAAACATGAGTCTCCTTGGAGTGATCCGTGGGGGCGCGCAGCACGCAGCACGTGGCCGTTCTGCTCGAACGCGGCCCACGCCCACGCCCACGCCTCCTCCCACCCCTCGACGTCTGGACGGAAGCAGCCGGGGACCCGCGTGCGCCGTGCGCGTGGGTCCAGCTTCCGCCGCGACGTAAGCGGTCGCCACTTGCTTCCCACCGCCACCGCGTTCGGCCACGGCCTCTGCTCCTCCGGGAGGAGCGGGAGGTCCTTGAAGGTCTTGGGGGGGCCAATGGGTGGCTGCGTGGCTGCTCCGCCATGGGAGCGACGTGCCCACGCTTACTTCAGGTAAGGCACACTTTCCTATGAGAATTCCTCCTCTTCCTCGCCGTCTTTCATTGGGGAGGTGATGTGTTTCTAGTTATGACGTATTTCTGTGTTTTTATCAATGTAACATAATGGCAACTAAGTTTATACTTGGTTCACTCATGGCGGGGCACGAGCCCCCCCCTCTCTCCACTCCTCCCCCGCCATGGGGGCGGAACCACCCACTCTCCTGGCATGCCTGATGGCTTGCCAGGAGCACACTGCCATGCTGGCCCCATCCCTCTCCCCACAGGCACGCCTGATTCGCCCGCCCTGGCCTGTCGTGGCCAGCCTATCCCTCTAACCAGCCCCTCCTCCCCCTGGGCCCCCCTGATCAGGACCCCCCAGCCAGCTCCAGTCGACCTGCAGGGGCTCGAGAGCCAGCGATGGAGAGGCAGGAGGGGCCAGGGCCATGCCCCAGCCTCACCTGCCCCCTAAGCTGCGCTCCCAGGCCCCTGCCGGCCTCCTGGGGACCTGAAGAGGGGCCGCAGGCGCGCGCCATGGGCCCCCGCCGCAGGGAAGAGAGGAGGAAAAGGGAAGAGGGAGGGGAGGGGGGAGTGGCAGCTCTCCCCTCCGGCGTTTACGTGTCTTCTCGCCCCGTTTGGGTAAGAGAAGACGGGGGCGCCAGAACCAGGAGGGAAGGGCCGCGGCTCGCCGCGGCCACTCGCTCTTGCGAGGAGAGATTAGCGTTTCTGGGCTCCTATTCATGAGTGCCCCCCCCCCCTGCGTTGTTTTTACCCGAAAGGGGTTTCCCCCCAGCGTGGACTCGAGGAGAGGACGTGTTGGGGTGCGCGGGGTCGGTGCGTGCACTGGGGGGAGGACGAATATCGGGGGGAGGGGGCGGTGCCCCCTCCCCTTGGTAGCACTCGGACACCTGGCTCGTCAGGCATGGCGGGATTCCGGGACGGAAAAGTTGTGTCCAATTAGCTAGTGGGGTTGGCTAGGATATAACATTAATTATTTTAATGTAACATAATGGCTCCTTCTCCTTCTCCTCGCCACACCCAACACCCCGCCCCCCCCCTCCGCCAGCAAGAAAATGTCTGCCAGCCGGAAGGCCGCGGCGCAGGGACATTCGGGAAAAATATGGCCACCTCTTTCCTAGCGTAACGCGTCCCTTATCTACTTTACCAAGGGGGTCCTCCATTCTCTCGCTTCTAAAAAGTCAAAAACGAAGCAGCCATTTGCATGCTGCGCCCCCGGCAGTAAAGACTTAAAGACACGACGGTGCTGCGCGATTCCTGCGCCGCTCCCCCCTCGCGGTATCTTCCGCGTTCCTTCGCCCCCCCCCCCCCCCCCCCCCCCCCCCCCCTTCTCCCCTTGCTCCGTTGGCCGTCCCGCCCCCGTGCGACGTCCCCCTTTTACTCCCAGTCGCTCGCGAGGACCCTCCTCACTTCCCTTCCCTTCTCGTCACTTCCCTTCTCGTCACTTCCCTTCCCTTCCCTTCCCCCCCCCCCCCTCCCCCCGCGCCCCCCGCCCCTTTACGCCTCCCTTTCGCTGTGCCTCGTGCCATTGGCCCGCGCGATGGGCACTGCCGCTTGCGAGCAGAGGCTACTCGCCCACTCCGCATATCTCGAGGAGCTCATCTCGATGGTGCCCGCCAAGTACTACCTCCCGCCCGACCCTGACGAGATGGCCAAGCGCTTTCAGAAGCACGTGGGCAAGCCGGCGAGCGTGGCCGCGAAGCACCAGCACAAGCTCGAGGCCGTAGAGCGGCGGAGGGCCAAGCTCGACCCCTCTAAACATGTCTCGGCCACCGAGCAGGCCGCCGCCAACGCCGACGCAGAGGAGCGAGAGGACGCGCGGTTCCGCAGACAGCAGTCGAAGCGCGAGGAGGCAGCCGACGAAGGCGTCAGCTCTCTCGCGCAGACGATGCCAGTCCCGGACTTTGCTCAACGCGGCGGTACGCAGCAGCTGGGGGCGCAGGAATTGAAGCGCAGACTCGCCGAACGGCTACAGGAGCTCCGCGGCGGGCGCGGCGGCTCAGCCGACGGACGTTCGGAAGCAACGGCGAAGGCGACAAAAAAGCCCAAGCACAATCCGCCCTCGCGCCAGAGCCCGGCTGATGCTCCGTCAGCCTCCACTGGTGCGGATGCGCACGTTGCCGCCGCGCCGTCCACCTCCAGCTCACGCGCTTCTGCCGGCGCCCTCGAGTTCAACCAAATGCACTCTGGTGCGCATGCTAACACAAAGCGCAAGGCGCATTCTGCTGACATGCTGGCACTCGCGGCGGGAGGGGGCGAGAAACGCAGTAAAAGTGGGGGCCGTTCTCCCGAGGGCGAGGGGGAGGACGCGCAAATTGACGTCTGGCAAAAGGCGCTTGAGAAGGCTGGGGGAATTAAGCAGCGGGACGACCCCAAGCTGCTTAAGAAGATGCTGAAGAGGAAGGAGAGAGCAAAGCGGAAGAGTCAGCGCGAGTGGAAGGCACGCATTAAGACGGTGCGCAACGAGATGCTCGAGAAGCAGACCAAGCGCAGGGAGAATCTCAAGGCTAGGATGACAAAGTCGAAGGCCAAGGCGGCTCGTGCTAAGGCAGTAGCCGCTGGCCAAGATCGCGCAGGTTTCGAGGGCAAGAAGCGCAGCTTTTTGAATTAGGCCGCTGCTTGGCGTGTTGTGTCATTCTCAAATAAGCTCAATGGTGGCAAGGAGTCACCTTGGACAGGAACCATCGGATATAGGGGCGAATGAGACGTCATGGTTGTTCTGTCCGTAGTGAGGCAATGAGGTCAGCTCTTACCTCGAGGCCCAGAAAGTACGGCCCACCAATGCATCTATGATGTTTGCCTCCTGCTTTCCCATGAGTGTCAACTTGGATTGATTGCTCACCATAGCCACGTTGGTGATCCATTGCGCAAAATGGTTTAAAGTGGATGATGCACCCACCATGGCAATAAAAAAATTCTGACAAGTATCACCTATGCTGTAGCCCTGGTTTCCGATGCCAAGCCACGCCAAGAATAAAAAAGAAAAAACTTATGATATTAATATTCTTACCGCACACGCGGCCACGGATAGGCTATCGGATAGGGCGGTCAAACCGTGATTTATAGTAGTAACTACTAATACTAGCGTGTAGGCGGGGGGACTGCTAGGGGTAGGCAGGAATATGTAGAAAAATTGCCCAAATATGTTTTATAATATGCCATTTATATGTGAATATGTAATATGTGAGGCGCTAGTCCCTGTTTGACCGCCCTACTCAAGTGTCCTGTGGGGGCTCCAAGCAGGGCTTGCCAAGCGCAGCTGCCAGGGCCAGGGGGCAGTGGAGGCTGGGGCTCAGCCGGCTGAGCCCCCCCGTCTCTCCCTCGCTGGCCATGGATGCCGCCCAGAGTCACCTGTCTGCCTGGCGACCAAGAATGGGGTGGGGGTGGGGAGTCAGCTCGAGGGCAGGCCTAAGCGGGCGTGGGGGCGCGAAACCTGACCTGCACCCCCTATCGAGGTCTAGGCTTGGTGTCAGTGACTGGTGTCAGGTTAATGAGTGCTCAGCCCCTGCCAAAAGGCAAGGGCTGAGGTTGATTGTGCAGGCCCACCCAGAGGGGTGTCTGCAATGGAGTGAGGGGGGCGCGAGGCCCCCGTTGACCGTTGACCCCCACTTATAAAAGTAGGTTTGTTCCTGGGTCTTTACATTGTAGCCACGCGCCCTAGCAAACCTTTCCTTCCCTTCCAACCTGCCTTCTGCCTTGCAGCTACTCCCCTCGTGCGCCACTTAGGGGCTCGGGTGGTGGGGGTTGTAGGGTCGAACGGGGTGCTCCTGCCCCTAGCTGTCTGGTCCTCTTCCTCCTCCTGTGCCGCTAGGTGGCCGGCTCTCAATGGCGCTGCAACTACAAGCATACCTAGGCCTAGACGTGATCCTTGAAGCCACATACGTATGACAAGACGGCATTTGAGTGGGCCGATCGGTGATCACAAGGAGAAGCTAAACAACAACATTGTGCATATAAGGGTGGCCATCACCATAGAAGCACAGAGTAACCTCTTGGAATGCTGCACTTGTTCCCTGCAGACCGACGCGCTGTAGCTCCCGAGAAGCGTCGCTTCACTTCTTTCGGCACGCCGCTCACAAACATTGTGTAGTGCGCTGCATAGCCACCTATGGCAACTCCAACGACGAATCCGATGAATCCAGCTATGGTCACCGCAGGAACTAGGGCACTCGCAATTGGATTCACCAACAGTACAGCGAGCGCAGCGAGGCCAGCGAAGCAGCCGGCGCCGACAATCATACTGAAAATGAACAGGGCAACGGCAACGATGGCACGACGTCCGCTGTAGCCCGAGGCTCCGAGCTGTCCTGTCTCAGCACCGGTGCCCATCTCTGCATCCTCAACATCGTCGCTAGAATCTCCATCATTTAGCCAGTTCGACTCGGATGAGAGCATAGTATACATGCTATAGTATGTGCGCTTAGGTAGGTGAATCAGTGAGTGAAGGAGGAGAGAAGCGGCGAGTGCGGCGACGGTGCATCGATAGACAGCAAAGATCGCAACAGATGAAGCACCGGGCGCGAAGAAGAGAAGGTACCATGTCAGCCGCCAGATGACAAAATTGATACCGAGGACAGCAGCAATCATAGGGGCCTGCAGGGGCCAAGGAATGTAGCTCTAAGCGGGGTGAGATTAGCGCGCCCACGCCATTTGTGTACTATGGCACCGACAACAATGGCTGCTCCGGCCGCTGTGCGCAGAGCGGGGATCTCGCTCGCAGTCGGACCTGGACTCCCGTTCCAAGCGAGACGATACACAGGAAAGTTGGTCCTATTGCAAGAAAGACGAGCCAGCGCGACGGGTCATCGTGATAAAGGCATCCAGTGGCCGCGAGCGCGCCAACTAGTTGCAACGTGGAAGCCACGGCGAGAACGGCCCGAGGTAGGAAGTGGATATCGTCAAACGTGGGCGGCGTCGCATGAGAGCGAGCACGAAGCTGCATGAGAGCCAACGCGGAAGTGAAAAGCAGCGCAGCACTTGAGACGGCCAGCAGAACGTATAGGCTTTGGACCTACAAAATACCATTCGCGAAGGGCGATGAATGATTTCCCAGGTCGTGCGGCCCAAGGACGCACTATAGCTGTAGGTGATAATGTCACTAGCTATTGATTTGAGGTGCTCCGGCCCGGCTCAGGTGCTTGGATCCGTACAGCCATTCACTCACCTCGGATCTCCATACACAAGGGTGCCAGACGGCGAGCCACACTGCTGCATGCCCTTCATAGCTGCCTCTCCAGTTGGTTTCACCAACATCCGTACTAAATGCATCAATTACAACGCCGCTATTAGCCTCGTCGTGGCCACTTCCAAGCCGGGCACCCGCGCAATATCGGCGGTGGTATGCATCGCAAGGCACCACGCAAATGAAAAGCTTTTGGCCGTCGGCAGTAGGTGGGTGCGTGAAGAAAAGGCGGGAGATGCCGTCCGTTGTCACCCGCGAGGCAAAAGGGCGTGCACGCCGAGAAGCTTCCACCTCCCAATCCTCAGCAACAGCTTCATCCCGCATCGGAGACGGCGTGAGCGTGGCGTGAGTAGCGTTTGCGAAAGGTTTGCGGGCGTAATCGCTGAGCCCGAGAGCTCGGGCGACTTCAGAATATGCTTCTCTTGCGGTGAACAGGGCGCGCCAAAGCGCCGCATTTGGAGGCGAGAGCACTGAGGAGAGCACCGCGTAGCCCTCTGAGTCCGGGGAAGGATATGTGCCGCTGAGCGTTGTGCGAGAGAGCCAAAGTGGCTTGGATGAAAGCAGAAGAAGGACCGCGACGCTCGGGGCATGGAGAAGTGGGAACACCCTCACAGCCCAAGACCAATGCGCGCCCATGTGGGCAGGCCAGTGTCACAGCCGATGATGGGTGGGACGCAAGCATCCGGCAGTGTTGAGTTTACGCATGCCCATACCTGGGTAGTGAAGGCCCGCTGCCACGTGTAACTCGGTCGTCCGTGTCCAGCGAAGATCTTGCCACTGTCCCGTCGCGTCATTTTGGTTCCGCATTCCATCGCCTTGGCTACGGATATCGCCTTGTCGTGGCGAGGCTGCTACGTACTCAACGGAGAGGGTCCTCCACCACGTATCCCATCGCATGAGCAATGGTGTGCCCGCGACAGCCTGCGCATACGGCGTGGCAAGGGCACGGAGCTTCTCCTCCGCCAGGACTCCATCGCGCGGGTATAGACCTACGTCAGGTTCGGACACAACTAATGGTTAATGACAGAGGCTTGTGTCACAAAAGAGTACGAAAAGACCTTGCGGAAACGATACGATACTGTGAGGCGTAGACTCATCGAGCAGCCCATATGTCGCATTTCGATGCCGAGATGATGAGTTGAGAATTCCAGCACGACCAATCCGTGGGGCGCACTAGCACAAGGCGTGCCCGCTTGGCCACGCATCTCAAGCTATTCCGTGCTGTACTCTATAGAGCAACGTACTGAGCGAGGCGTAGCCCCCAGATGACGTGATGTCCTTGTAGTTCTTGTATTGCCAGTAGAATCTCGAAACGAGAAATTCGTCGGCCACGGCAGCAACGCGCGAGATTTCGGTGAGCTCCACAGGGGACGAGCCTAGTGACCCGAATTCCGAGAGAAAGCTACCGCCACGCTGCAAGCGAGCGGAATACGCCTGCGGTCGGCGAGGGCATGTGGCAAGAGCATGAGGAGGGCTGGCGGCATTGTGCGCCTCGTGTTTTGGGGCTACCGCCGCTAGCCTTGAGTTCGGGCTTGGCCCGTGTGCATGTTCCATTTACCTGGATCGCAAAAAGGTGTCGATGGTAGGCCGCGCATAGCCAGCTTAGTTGCGGCGCCACGTTTGGTGCCCACCAACAATACGCATGCCAGGATAGCGCCTCCCGGGATCGACTGCGGTTGTGGTTGGTATCGGGAGAATCCTCGTTGTGCAAGACTTGAGCCTCAGCCCCATCCCCCTTGGAATCGCGTTGGCAACACTTTGCCGACATCCGGGCGTCACCAGGTGCTCCACCCATGGCAGCATCATTCGCCACAAGCTCGGCTTCATCATTGGGCTGTCCCGACGACAGCTCCCATACCGCCTCCAAATCGCCTAGTTCGTCGACGAATGGATCACCGGAGGCTTGCTCATCGTTTGGCACCAATGCAGTCGAAGGGTCAACGTCTCCGATGACGCCTGAGGCCACCTCGGATACAATGACGTCGCCTAGGTGCGTTGCCATTTGCACGGCTTGTGTTGCCATTTGCACTGCTTGTGCTGCATTGTCCTGTTGTGTCTCACCATCACCCGCCGAGCCCGCAGTCGGTTCAATCCCTTCCCCTCGAAATCCAGATGTCCATACGTCCCACATCACCTACGCTAGTGGGTTCAGAGAGAAATTATGGCGATATGCGGCCTGGAAGCAGCACAACAAGAGTACTGCCTGCTCTTCTCGACGGGTCCAGAGGCCGTTCGTTCGCATTCAGTGATATTCTTGCGGCGAGGTACTCACCGGCTCGTATGCAATTATATGGTTGCGGTCAACCTTCCGAATTCTATGCGCGAGCTCGCGATAGAATGGAAGCAACAATTCATGCTCGGCCGCGGGTGAATTGAACCACCAGGACATGAAGGCCGAGTATTGCTGTGGGTCGTTTGTGTCCCCCGGCCATGGCTCATTCAGGAGATCATGCGCTAGTACCGTAGGTTCCGAGGCAAGAGAGGCTGCGATGTGCATCCAGTGCTCGCTGAAAGCGGTGCGAAGGCCTGCCATATCCGTATAGAGGGCCTGCGAGAGATCAGTAGCCGAGCAGGATGGTCAAGTCTTGCTCGTCCATCGATGCGATAAGACTGAAGGCCGCAGCCCAGCTGCATGCTAAGCAGGCTATGTGAGCTCTTGCTTGACTTCACTCCACGTGAGGGCTAAGCGGGAGCGAGCAAGGGATAGCAGGCCGCATATTGACATTAGAGGGGAAAGGGTTGTGTCGTGAGAGACAAAGGCGACGAGGGCGTGGCGATACTCGATTTCCGACTGACCGGGTGCACACAATATGCCTCCATCGTGCAGACGGCTCACCTGTGCTGTCTTTGTCGATACATTGGTGTAGTAGTAGCCAAAAAAATCGCGCTCTAGGCAAGCCTCAAGCCGCGGGTAGTAGCCTGCAGCCTCGAGGATTGCTGCCACCTCAGTGCTGGTGCTTGCGCCCACCGCCGTGACGATTTCTTCGGCGCACCAGCCGTCCAAACTCGCAGCTGAGGCGACGGGGGCGGCCATGGCCGCAGCGGATTGCGCAGCGGGATCGCTAGCTCCTCCACCCTCGGGAGCAATGCCGCGTTCGCCTCGAATGGGCTCAAGCGCACTTACGCCTACTGAGACTGATGCGTTCCCTCCGAGGCCCGATGCTGGCCGCGTCCCGAGAGTCGCGTGCACCGCACAACTGCTGCGATTTGCTGCCGAGTGATCGTGCGCTGCTCTTCCGAAGAAGTGGGTCTGCGGAATGAGTAGTGGCGCGGGAAAATCGCCATAAGGCGGCTGCATGCCACTTGCGTGCAGAGCATCATCGACTGCCCAGTCTGGCATTCCATTGCCGCAGAAGCGGCGAGAGAGGACGTCAGAGTGCATATCAAGCACGACGTAGATGCCGTAATCCGCACAGGCGCGGACGATCGCCTTCACCTTCTCGACGTAAGAGTCGTCGAGCACACCGCGACGAGCAGGGTATGTGCCAGCCCAAAGAACGCCTAGCCGGATGGCATTGAAGCCCCACTCCGAAAGGTTGGCTGCGTCCGCGCGGCCGAAAGACGTCTCGGCGTCCCATTCGCCGGGATCTGGAATGTGCGGTGGCGTCTTGAATACCACGTTTAGCCCGTGGAACAGACGCACGCGCCCGTACTCATCGATGAAGTGGCTGGAGGCCGGGTCGGCATGGATCCACAGGTTGCGCGCCGTGCGGTGATGGGGATCGTGAGCGGGCTGCTCGCGATGAACGGTGGCTGGGCGAAGATCGTACGAATCGAAGGCGATCATATACAGCAGCGGCGTCCCGATGCCCGATGCGAGGACAAGGAGAGAGAGACCAATTGCTCTTGCGGCCGGTGCCATCTGGTGGGAAACCATGCAGAGGGAGGATAGGGCGTACAAGGAGGGAGAGAGAGGGAGAGCAGGCGGCGAACAAAGTGGGGGAGTAGGGATAGTGGCAGAGGGCGAGGGACGAGTAGCGCCGCCCTTGGGATGGAGGAGGAGGAAAGGTGGGCGGAGGAAGGGAAGCAGGAAGGGCGGGCGGCAGCGAGAGCGCGCTGAGGGAATCCGCTCCTTCGCTCGCCGGTTTTTCGATTCAACTAACTACTAAAATCACACTAAACACTAGATGGGAATCCTGGTGAGTGTGAATGAATCTGTTGTCGCATCCGCGCAGTCAAAAAGTCCAAGGCAACACGCACCATAGTAGCACCCGGGATACCAACAGCGCACGCCCCACAACACGGCCACACACACTACCTATGACCTCAACGGGACCAAGACACAACCAAGAGGCAAGAGGCCTGCCCTAGACCCCACTCACCGAACCGGAACCGGGCCCAAGGTAGTGAGTGCACCTGCACCTGGCACCTGGGCCGTACGTACCCCGGAAATCGAAGAAAAAGGCAAGAAGGGGGGGGAGGGAACGGAGTGGAGCGAGGGGGTGTAAGGGCGATGTCAGGGGTGAGGTACTGGATACCGGACAGCTAGTAGGTATATAGCCCCGAATCTTCAGACTTCAGATTTTTTTCCATTTCCATTTCCATTTCCATGTTTATGTGCTTATGTGAAGGTGTTGGTGCCTGCCTAGAACTCGCAATCCAAGCCGGGCCCACGGTAGTGCACCTGGGCCGCACCCCCAATACCAAAGAAAAAGAAATGAGGGGGGATGGCAACGATGCGAAGGGAAGGGAAGAAAGGGCGGTGTCGGTGTCGAACGGGAGGTAGAGGATACCGGCGCTAGTAGCTAGTAGTCAGTAGTCGGTGTTAGCTCTGAATCTTCAGATGCATATGTTTTCCCCCCCTCCTTTTCCCCCCTTCGTTCCTTTTACTTCGGTTTCCGGGGTGCGGCCCAGGTGCGCTACCATGGGCCCGTAGGAAGGGCCGGACTGACTGGACGCCGAACGGGAGGTAATTAAATAAATAAATAAAATAATTAATGTTATATCCTAGCCAACCCCACTAGCTAATTGGACACAACTTTTCCGTCCCGGAATCCCGCCATGCCTGACGAGCCAGGTGTCCGGGTGCTACCGGGGGGAGGGGGCACCGCCCCCTCCCCTCGATATTTGTCCTCCCCCCAGCGACACGTACATAACTAGAATGAATAACATATGGATTTATACAAACACCAACTATCTAGGTGAGACCACAGACACCACCGTGGTAGCAAAACCGGGCGAGGAGGATCACTACTACGCCCCAGCTAAATGGGAAAATGGACTAAAAGGCCCGAAACACCTCGAATTCCCTCTTGCGGACGAGTACACGCTTAACGAAAAGACACAACTAGACCAAATCACCGTGTCGGATATAACGCGAGAGCTCAAAGGGGACGGCCCCCGCAACAAACCTCAGCCAGCGCGAGAGGCGTGGGCCCGCAAGCTAGACCTAACGCACGATGAATGGAAGCACGTGGCGAAACTCTATACCCACCCCCTACTAAAACACACAGACAAACACCTGCACTTCAAGCACGTTACCCATAGGAGGCTGGGTACGCGAAACCGGTTCGCAGCGGCGACCACCACAAGATGTAGACTCTGCGGGAAACACAGAGAAAACTCGACGCACCTAGCTAGATGCCCGTCCACGCTTCCGATATTTCAAACCATAGAAGCCGTAGCGGGGTACACCCCGGCGAAAGACAGATCGACGACTCAAAAAATCAAAGACAGACTATTCGCATACCCGAATTCCCCGACGCCGGATAGCCTTAAAGCCCTCTACCTAATAGCATGGAGATACATCATAAGAGACTTCTACAAAGTGGAATTCGAAAATCACACCTTCCACCACGTACCGGTTATTGAAAGAGTCCTAAGCAGGTTCACGGCCCTCGTCAGAGGTCAGGAACCTCCGGACAACTTCTTGACCGCACGCACGCGCAAGGCCTCCCTGGGAAGGAAGCCGAAAATCAAATCTCCACACGACCTCAGCGCCCCTGTCTTCTTAACTAACAACAAAGGCGCCCTAGTCATGAGCACGAATCTATCTCTGGTAGCGGAAGCCCTCAACATAGCAGAGCGACTAGCCTAACCAAGCGACCCCGCGCCGCGAGCCGCCCACCATCCTAAAGTAGGCCCTAGACACACTGACCACAGCTGCCGACACCCAGCACAAGGAGCAAACACACAATAGCCGGTAGCCCGATGGCATAGGAGGAAGGCGCGAAACAGGCCATCGCGAATCGGCACACACCGTCTGCCACTGGAGACCCACGACACCCAGCCCCTAGGTAGAGCACGAGGGGACGAGCCGCAAGGCAGGTGTAGGGGGAGTGAAGGGAAACGGGCGAGGCTGCGAAGTTACCGTGCAAAGTCGCGCGCGCGCCGAGAATATTAAGAAGTTTTTTTTTTGGCTGTCTGTACCATCCTACCGGAACGCATAGGGAGCTTATTTAACCCTTCATTTACCCTCCTCCATTGGGGAAGGCCGAACGAATGGCCTGGCCCCCACACAGGGACGGACTGGAGCCGGGACCACCACAGATAAGCACAAGAGGCCTGCCCCTCCCATCCCCCAAGCGCGAGGCCCAAAGTAGTGTACATGGGTCGACCCCCCAAAACCGAAGAACAAGGAACGAGGGGGGGAGCGGGCGAGGGAGCGGCAGTAGGGGTATAGGTATAGGCGATGGCATCGGACATCGGTGTGTCACTAGTAGCTTAGCGGGCACCTTCAAGAATTTTTTCTTACCCTTCATTTACCCATTGTAGCTGGTGCCCTCCGCACTCCCATAGTGAGTGACCGGGCTAGTAGATAGTACGTACGTAGATAGGGATTTATGGTATGAATTTACTTTACTTTATACGTTAAATTTATTTTGCAATCATTTTCATTTCTCTTGTCTCCTTCCCGATACCGCACTTATGCTTTCCGCATGCGTGCAGGCGGCTGCAGTTGGACACCCAGCAATCACAAGAACAGCAGCACCCAGCGTGCAAACGTACCACGACACCATGCTCAAGCACAAGGAAGTCAGGATTGAAGAGCAATTGCGAAGTGAGTCTCTGCACTAAGCAGAAGATCAAACACTTGATATTGGAAATAGCACACGGAACCGGAACCAAGTTGGATTAAACAGGCACATCGGGCACTCTTCAGTGATAGTACAAACGGTGACAATACGCGAAAGCTGCCACACGGACATACAACAAAAAGAAAAGAAGGGAAACAGTGGGCTATCTTGATGAGCAAGCAGGTGAGTACGTGGCAAAAGAGGATCCGCTAAACCCCCCGATGAGAACGAGGCTTACTCTAAGCTGTATGTGGAATGCACATCATCCGTATCGGGCAGAATTCAGGGAGTCAAGTCAGGCAGATCAGGCGTGACGTCGGGAAGTCGCCTATCATCGTCTGGTGATGTTTGCCACACGATGGACGTCGTGGGTTGTACATTGATGAGGTTGTACACTGCGCCTTGAGATAAGGATTGCAGACATGTGATGCTCCATTTTTCACGCTGCATCTGCATCATGGGTTCTTCTCCCTCATCGGTTCATACATGCAATGCTGGCGATGCGAAACTGTCTGCCATGGCAAAACATCTGCCGATCCAGAATTGCACATGAAATAAGTGGTTACCGATGGCGTCGCACGTTGAGTCATCACACGACGAAGGCAAATTTTATGATCATTGATGGTTGCATGTCCTTCAGTGTGTGCGGCGCTTCCGCACTCAGCTCGTAGCAGTGAGGACGAGGCATACTAGAGCACTTCATGGTTGCCTCGTACCCCGCGCAGAGCTTCGCCTTCTCACTGTATTATTCTTAGAGGCCCATGACCAGAGGCCACGCGATGGACGTTGATACGATGGATGAGTGGGGAGTAGTCACGCGATCTCGCGCTTCCGCTTCCCCTGCATCGGCCGTTTGGATCGAGCCTTTTCACTGGAAGCCTTGCTCTCAAGCGTGGCATTGTGTCTTATCGCCAAGTCCACAATGATTTCGAGGCGATTGTTGCCCGAAAAGTGTTCGAGAGGCACATTAATAGTGCCCGGAAAGGCTCGACCAGATCTGCATATGCACGGGATCGCTCCGGGTATCTTGAGCAGCGCCTCATTCATCAGCTCCTTGCCGACACGCACCATGATGTAGACAGAGGGCTTCTCAATCAGGCCGATGAACATATTGCCCCGGACCTGCGGGACGCGGACCGGATCGGGGCAGCGGCGATGGTGAGCGAGAGAGCTGGCAAGCGCCTGTCAGCTAGCAAGACACTCTCTGGCTTGTCTGCCCACAGCGGATGTCACGGCCGGCGACGACGCTGAGCGGCTGAGCTTTCATCTCACCATGAAGAAGGTGCCGCCGAACATGACCCTTTCACGCACATCTAGATCGTGCGGCACGGCTTCGGCTATGTATGCCCGGACAAGCTCAAGCGCGGCCGTCGCGGCTGGGGATTCGGCGACGCAGCGGGGCATCTGCCCCTTTCCGCTTCTATGATGGCTGGACTCGCGCGCTCTCGACGCCTCTTGGCTCGCTCCTCTCCACCCTCTCCATTCTCTTCAACCCTTCAACCCTTTCTTCATCTTCTGGTTCTCTCGAATTCGCGGTGGTACTTTACACACCCCCCCCCCCCCCCCGCCTTCTCGGCAAGGCGGCTGCGGGTGGGAGAGAGAGCTCATCCCCCCCCCCCCCCCCCGCCCCCTCACAGATTGCTTCTAGACCTTTAGGGGGAGAGGGCCGGGCGGCGGGCCGAGAGAGGGAAGGGGCGCGGTGCGAGAGACGAGGGAGAGAGAGAGAGAGAGAGGGAAGGCCGGCGGCGCGGGAGAGGGAAAGGGGGAGGGGCGGGGGCGGGGGGGGGGCGGGGGGGCGGGGAGGGGGGGGGGGAGGGGCGGGGGGGGGGGGGGGGAAAGGCGACGGTCGCCTCGCCAAAGCCGCGCGTGGGCTCCCCGATCACGAGATCTGGTAGACCGCGAGATCTGATCTGGAGAGAGGAGATACACATCTGGCGCTGCACTGCCGGGTCTCTCTAAACTCCCCGATGAACTCTCCGAGCGCGGTGGAGCAAGCCTCGTCATTTCATACGGAAAACGAAGCAGAAGCAGAGAAGAAGGAGGGTCTGCAACCCCTCCCCTCGCCGTCGCTTGGAAAGGCGACGAACGCAGGACGTAGAACACTTAGGAATATTTTTATTTCATATGTACTAATGGCCGATGAGCTGAAGCTTCCACGTTGTCGCTTGCATGCGATCTCTGTCTATCTGCTCGTGTGTGTCCCACCGCTACTGCCAGTCCGCCTTGAACTAGCCTTGCGTTAGAACTTACAGCGTCGTATGACATCTTTTTTATTAGCGGTAAGAAAATGACCATCTCAAATTTTCTCAAGGTTGAGAGAGTTTTAGAATTTTTTTCGGTAGGAAGTTCCCTATAAGTACACCCAACCAGCACATATCCGGGGCCCAAGGACCAAGACCTCCCCCTTGGGCCCCAACAACAAAACCAAAACGTAACCAAATACTGACAAAAGACGCTAAAGTCGCAAAGGGTCGAAAAGCAGAACTTATTCAAACTTCAAATCGAGACCGGGCGCGGTGCGCGGTGCGTGCCCGTTTACGACGATCCATCAAGATTGGGGACCCCGCAAGACACCAGATACACATGGGCCACCCCGACATGCACGCCAATCGGGCGGGCCGCGCGCCTGTGGAATCAAGCTCGCGCTTGATCGTGGATCGTGGGGCAAGTCTTAGCGGGGCTAGGGCATGGAGTGAAGAGAAGTCTTGAGAGAGGGGGGGAAAGGGCGCGCTACATCGCGACGAGGACCCGCAAGACACCACCCCACACCCCACATCACTCACTCACCAACAAGAAAACTCCGAAAACTAACGCAACATCGCACAAACAAATCAATGAAACAAGTAAGGACACAAGTAGCAAAAGCTTGAAAAGCTCAACTTCGAACCGATGCAAAACGACTCTATTCTCGTCACTCAGTATCGTTCACGCCAATATGTTCTTTGCCGTCATCGAACACAATCCACTCTCCCTTTGTAGTCTGGCGAAATCCATCCTCGACTGCAATCCCACCTCTCCACTTCTACCTTTCGTGTCAGGATCTGGAACAACAACGCCCATATGACAACGAAGAGCTTCATTGGCTAATCCGCTCCATCCGCGATGTTTGTTCAGTTCAGTTTTAGGACCGAGTTTGCTAAACATTGCAGTTCGAAGTCTTGGAATGGTTCTGATTAATTCAATTGTCTTTGGAAATGTTGTCGAGTACTCTGCGTTCCAAACTCCAAAGCCATAGACCATAGAGTGCAACTACCTTCCAATCATGACCCTCTTCCTTTGTGTAAATAAAGATACTCTTCTGGCCATTCATAAATTTTGTACTCACTGCCAAGAAACTCTCTTTCAATGAGTTCAAAGTTGTTAGCGAGCATCTCAAGATGCGGAAAGACTTTGTAGGGGTTCGGGTAAAACCTCTGACGATATCCAAAGTAATGCTTCATGCAATGCTTCCCGCCTAGAAATAGCGTAGATAATATCACGATGATAAACATCAAGATGACTCCTTTATTATTTGAAATCAACCCGCGCGGCCGACCCCCCCGCCCCGTGACAAGCAGCGACCCATCTGCAACAATTGGACCCATCCATAGGCGTTTGCATCTAGAGACACGTTTGGGGGGGTGGTGAAGGTCTGGGGTAGAATTGTACAAGGTGTAGAAAATGGCAATGAATGGGGGGGGGTAAAAAAAAAGGGAACCTCAAGTTGCACCCTCTAATAAAATAATTAATGTTATATCCTAGCCAACCCCACTAGCTAATTGGACACAACTTTTCAGTCCCGGAATCCCGCCATGCCTGACGAGCCAGGTGTCCGGGTGCTACCGGGGGGAGGGGGCACCGCCCCCTCCCCTCGATATTTGTCCTCCCCCCAGTGCACGCACCGACCCCGCGCACCCCAGCGCGTCCTCTCCTCGAGTCCACGCTAGGGGAAAACCCCTTTCGGGTAAAAGCAACGCAGGGGGGGGGGGGGCACTCGTGAGATAGGGGCCCAGAAGCGCTAATCTCCCTCGCTAGTGCGAGTGGCCACGGCGAGCCGCGGCCCTTCCCTCCTGGCTCTGGCGCCCCCGTCTTCTCTTACCCAAACGGGGCGAGAAGACACGTTTCTGCCGGAGGGGAGAGCTGCCGCTCCCCCCTCCCCTCCCTCTTCCCTTTTCCTCCTCTCTTCCCTGCGGCGGGGGCCCATGGCGCGCGCCTGCGGCCCCTCGCTCAGGTCCCCAGATGGCCTGCAGGGCCTGGGAGCACAGCTCAGGGGGCAGGTGAGGCTGGGGCATGGCCCTGGCCCCTCCTGCCTCTCCCTCGCTGTCGCTCCGAGCCCCTGCGGGTCGACTGGAGCTGGCTGGGGGGTCCTGAACAGGGGGGCCCAGGGGGAGGAGGGGCTGGTCAGAGGAATGGGCAGGCCACGACGGGCCAGGGCGGGCGAGTCAGGCGGGCCTGTGGGGAGAGGAATGGGCCAGCAAGGCTGTGTGCTCCTGGCAAGCCAGAGTGGGCGGATCCTCCCCCATGGCAGGGGAGGAGTGGAGAGAGAGGGGGGCTCGTGCCCCCCCATGGGCGAACTAAGTATAAACTTAGTTGAGTTGCACCCTCTAATGCCTCTAATGGCCAATGGGCAATGGGTGAGCCCCATTCGTCAATGGCCTCCCTTGCCTCTCCCTCGCTGGCGGCTTGTGAGCCTCTTGGGCCCCCACGCCCCACGCCCCACGCTGCCCCTGTACCTGTACGTCTGCCTGTCGAATATCGAAGGGGGGGGGGGGGGAAGAGGGGTTGGAGCAATGGGC
Organism: Isochrysis galbana; assembly: GCA_018136815.1. Taxonomy (NCBI): domain Eukaryota; phylum Haptophyta; order Isochrysidales; family Isochrysidaceae; genus Isochrysis; species Isochrysis galbana. The sequence continues at coordinate 4,146,603 of CM030935.1, forward strand.
AATGGGCTGGCCCTTGTGCCTTGTGACTTGTGGGCCAGGGAGTGACGAGTGAGAGACAGGCAAGCCTGTGGGGAGGGGAATGGGTCAGGAGGGCATTCTGCCCTTGGCATGCAACTAAGTTTTATACTTGGTTGTTGGTTGACCCATGGGGGGGCACGAGCCCCCTCCCCCCCCCTCCACTCCTCCCCTGCCATGGGGGAGGAACCACCCGTCCTCCTGGCACGCCTGATGGCTTGCCAAGAGGCCACTGCCCTACTGACCCACTCCCTTCCCCACAGGCTCGCCCCATTCGCCCATCCAGGCCCCTCGTGACCAGCCCATCGCTCCAACCCCCCCTCAGCCCCTGGTCGACAGGCAGGTACAAAAAAAAAACCTTTTAACATTCTTACCGCACTCGCGGCGAATGGAACCACTACCCACTACAAGTAGCACGTAGCATACTCTCTACACCCCCATTCCCCGGCCCTTCTCCCCCCGCCATCAGGCGGCTCCCCCCGTACACTACTAGGGGGATTGGGGTGGAGGGCTTAGATATGGTCCGGTGGCCCGCGCCACCCCCCGGTGATCTTTCCCCCCCTTCCTCCTGTGTCTCCGAGTGGGCGGCCCACTCTAGGCCCAGGCCAATACTTGTACAACTTGTTCTGCAAGTTTGGGTGGCTCGGCGCCCAACTTGCCAGAAGTTTGGGCCCTCTATACAAGTGGCTGCAAGATTGGGGCCGTGGCGCCGGGCCAAAGCTGTACATGATTCAAGTCACGACTATAGTCAGACGCATAGTCAAGCTCCCATGGTATGTCTAGTAGTCAATAGTCAGAGGGCTATCTATGACTAGTAGTCAATAGTCAGAGGCTATGGCATGACTTGACTATGCTAGTCAGGGGGCCGACTTGACTACGACTAGAGCAGCGCGACTATAGTCACTGCCAGCCTGCGCAAGCGCGCGAGCAAAGCGCAAAGCAGGGCAGAGCGCGCTGCGCGCCGCCTGTCGATCAATGAGGAGTGGAGAGGGGGGGTGGCTCATGTGCTCATGCCCCCCCATGGGTGAACTAAGTGAAAGCACTAAGTAAGTAACCTAAGTTGTTCCACAGGTACCGGTACCGGTACCGGTGGACCGGTACCGGGTCCGCCGGACCCGGTGGTGCATACAGTATGGTAGCCGGGAGGGCTGTGCGCTGTGCTCGAGTGGGAAGAGGAAATGGAGATTGAAGTTGTGAAGATACCCCAACGGAGGAAGGGGGGGAGGGGGAGGAGGAGGAGGAGGAGGAGTTCTCATAGCTCATAGCGAGTGTGGCGGGAGCGCGTTGCGCGTGGACGGCGATCCCTCAGTGTGGGCGGTGGGAGTATTTCGTACATTGTGCAGCTGTCTGTATGTACACTAAGAGTATCTAATGGTATACTTAGAGTATTATAATAAGTACCACAGGTACGGTACCGTACCGGTACCGGTACCGGGTGAAGCCTCTCAAGACCCGGTGGAACCGGTATACGGTGGAACAACTTAAGTACCATAGTCGGCCGTCGTGATATTATGGGACTAGCTAGTGGCAGTAGTGGTACTACCGCTCAGATTTTTTATTATTTGCTCTCAATGGCTAGGCTTGGCTGCGCGCACTCTCTATTCCAAACCTTGGAAATGAGAGGCAGCAATTGAGCACTACAGACTACAGGACACTTTGTGTCGCCTGCACAACTGGGCCAACTATGGTCATCACGAAGATGGCCCGGGCACCCGGCCGATGACCCGACCCAGGGGCACTGAGAGTGCGCCATGGATATGAAGAAAGAAACAGCGATAGCGTATTACACAAGACTGAAGAACACCATCGCTCTCACACGGGGTACCTTTTTTGAATCGTTGGGGGGGAAGATGGCAACTATAGATGGATGAAAAGAGTGCAATACCCTCAGTTTGTTTTGACCATCGTGCAGTGAGTGCAGCAAAGCGGAGTCGAGGAGTGCATAACGGACACGTAGTAAGTCGACGAGGCAGTTGTTCACACCGGTTATGCAGGCTTCATTAATTTGGCCGTATGATCTTGGCACCCATCTCCAAACGCCGCTCACAACATTGGCTCTGACGCAGGCGACACAACGGAGGATTTGCTTGCCCTCGAACAAAAGAGCCACCGCACGCCAACAGCAGTAGTAGCGACACCAAGAGATGTGAGCGCGCCCACCCGCCATGCGACGCTTATTGGCGTACCATCATTTTGAATGGGGGCAGTGTCCGCCCGCAAGCTGGCCTATCAATCATTGGGCATCCCAGAGCACAAAGTTGGATTAGGCACGAGGCCGAGGCACCGCTATGAGCGTTTGACGCTCGCCAGCAACGCCGCAGCGCTTTGGACTCACTGCTCGGGCGAGAGGTAGCGTGAAGACCAGCGGACCTTGCGGGGAGCGAGGGCCACCTGCTCCGGGCACTTCTTTCGGAGGCAGCTCTGCGCAACACTCAGGTCTCGCCCGCCGTCGTGGTATGACTGGAGCACGAAGGCCACATCGGTGGCTTCACATCGGAGGTGAACATTGTCGCAGCCCACACGTTCAATGAGAGCTGCAGTAGCCCACATGCAGATGCACCACGAGTCTCCTGGATTTGGCGACCCAACAATGCGGTCGTTCCACTGGAAGGCCTTTTGGCCGGTGATGGACCAGAAGTCGCCCTGAGGTCCCCATGAGAGGGGCTCGCCGTTCGGCTCAACCAACTGTGCGCAGACGCGATGAGTCGAGTCGTGGTTGCACTTGTAGTCTCCATAGCGCGGGCCCTGCACATAAAGCGAGCAGGGAATGAGAACTCTGGCAGCGAAGCAATGCTCAGAGGCGAATTGGTGCCGGGGTGCGAACCGGCTTGCCGGCCACTGGCTTGAGTGTTAACGAGCTCACTCGCACTCACCTCGCCGGGGCACACGGCCACGTCCGTCTGCGCGACGGCCAAGGTGGGCCCCAGCAAGAGGGCCAGCTGGATCATCGCGGCGACGCTGTTTCGCGGAACTCTCCGAGAGGGGGGAGGGAGGCTGTAGGGATGTAGGGATGACACTTCGAAAAGGTCCTTCCCTAGCCACCTCCACCTCCTCCCTCGCCACCTCCTCCGTCGTCGCCACCTCCTTCACTAGAGGGTTTTTGCAGCGACTCAACGGGGACTCAAGAGTGGCCGAGTCAACAGGCTTGATTCCCCGTTGAGTCGCTGTTGAGTCGCTCTTGCAAAAGACCAAATCAGACGGCGGAGACCCAACAGAGGGCTTCTCAACCAATCTCGCGCCGCCAGAGCGCGTTGGCCAACGATGCCCACCAGGCCCTTCACGGCGCGAGAGCTGGAGGACTGCAGACTGGCCATGTTTCTGGCGCTGGAGGAGCGGAGAGCCAGGGCGCGCAAGAGGGCTCGCGACGGGCCGGACGCCGCCACAGATGACTTCTGGGAACTCGCCTTTATGGTGGTGGCAGCGGAGGTGCTCATGCGGACGACGCGGTCTCGCATAGGGCCCGAGCGGCTCTCCATCGCAAGGCTGGAGCGGGAGGCTGCAGCAGCTGGCGGCGGCGACGGCGTGCTCACGCGCGACGTCTACGCGCGCTTTGGCGTGCGCCTCGTCGACCTGCGACGCTTCGTGGACGCGTTGGACATGCCTCCAGCCTCTAGGCATGCGTCTACGTGGTCGCCATGTGATGAGTGGCGAGGAAGCTGTTCGCCGACGCCACTGGGGCCTGTCTTCGCCTCGCGTCGGCGGCAGCTGCCTCCATGCATGGCAGGGCAAGCTGCGAGAGGGGGCGAGCGCACCTCATTGCTGGCCATCGCTGCGGGACGCGGAGACGCAGAGTAGACCGTTGTTGGGTGCGCGCGCCGACCCAATAGCCCCCCACTAGAGAAGAAGAAGAGTCGAGTCTCAAGAACGACTCAACAGCGCGACTTGACAAGTCGCCGCAGTTGAGTCAAAGTTGAGTCTCCGTTGAGTCGCTGCAAAAACTCTCGACTACCTCCTCTTTCGCCACCTCCTCCCTCGCCACCCCCTCCCTCGCCACTAAGGGGAAGGGAAAGGGGGCTCGGCGCTGGCGAAAGATCGACCTTGCAAGGACGATCGCCGGCAGCAGAGAGCGAAAACCAGCTCCGGTCCGCAGAATTGGTACATGTACTACGGTGTTTCTAGGACAACTAAGTTTATACTTAGTACTTAGTTCGCCCATGGGGGGGGCACCTGCTCTGCATGGGAGCCCCTCCCTCGCCACCTCCCTCGCCACCCCCTCCCTCGCCACCTCGCCACCCCCTCCCTCGCCACCCCCTCCCTCGCCACCTCCTCCCTCGCCACCTCCTCCGTCGTCGCCACCTCCTTCACTACCTCCTCTTTCGCCACCTCCTCCCTCGCCACCCCCTCCCTCGCCACGAAGGGGGCTCGGCGCTGGCGAAAGATCGACCTTGCAAGGACGATCGCCGGCAGCAGAGAGCGAAAACCAGCTCCAATCCGCAGAATGGGTACATGTACTACGGTATTTCTGAGACAACTAAGTTTATACTTAGTTCGCCCATGGGGGGGCACGAGCCCCCCTCTCTCTCCACTCCTCCCCTGCCATGGGGGAGGAACCACTCACTCTCATGGCACGCCTGATGGCCTGCAAGGAGCACACAGCCCTACGGACTCATTCCTCCCCCCACAGGACCGCTTGACTCGCCATACGACGCAACGTACGGCTAAAAATATACCCTTAAGGGGGACGCGTGACGCGTGCAAATTTGACACACATTTTGCCGCAAAACTTTTCAAACTATCAATAAAACTGATAGGGTCATGGGGGCCCCGTGCCCCCCCCCCTCCATCGCAGACACCCCCTGGGTGGGCCTGCACACTCAACCTCAGCCCCTGCCTGCTGGCAGGGGCTGAGCTGACATCACACTGGCACAGACCCTCGCCGAGCGCGCATCGCGCGCCGCACGCATTCGCCTGCACTGGCCCCTGCTCGTACTGACCCCCCCCTCCACCACTGAGCCACAGACCACCTGAGCCGCCAGGAGGGCACCCAGGACCAGCGAGGCCAGCGAGGGAGAGGCAGGAGAGGCCAGGGGCCCAGCCCCAGCCTCCACTGCCCCCTGAGCTGGCCCAGCTGGCCCTCTGGGGGGGCCCGAGGGTCCCCTCAGAGGGGTGCCATGGCGCGCGCAGGCATCGCACGCCCGTAGGAGAACGAAGAGAACCGCGAGAAAAGAACGACAAAAAAAACGACGCGATCTGACCCAAGAAAAGGTAAGACTCACGCCTGTTTACGGTATGTTTACAAGCCGACACCCCGAGCGACACACGAATGCCGCGAAGACGCGGAGATACTTGAAAAAGACGCGAGGAGAGGGGGCCGAGACCTCCCAGGGGCACGAAGTGTCACATGCAACAGGCGTTTACGTTTGTTTTGCCACAGGAACACCACACCAGCAGGTCTGCCCCAGCCCACCCCCTGCACTTGGCCCGTTGTAGTGCACGCGGGCCCCCCCCCCGATACCAAAAACAAAGGAATGAAGGGGGTGGTGTAAGGGAGTGAGTAAACTGGGGTATAGGCGATGTCGTGAGTGAGTACCGTGAGTACGTGGACTGTATAGCTAGCGTGAGTAGCCCGAATCTTCAGAAGTTTTATTATTGCCGCAAAACTTTTGCAAAACTTTTGCGCAAAACTTTGGGGGTTCGGGCACAAAACCTTTACCAGGCCCTACCCGTTAGGCATCAGGCATGGCGGGATTCCGGCGGGGACTGAAACGTTATGTCCAATTAGGTAGTGGGGTTGACTAGGATATAACATTGATTATTATTCTTCTACGGTATTTCTGGGAGGACAATGAACAATGAAGTCTATCCTAAGGCCTAAGGGCTAAGGCCTAAGGGCTAAGGGCTAAGGCTAAGGGCTAAGGCAGGCGTGACCAATGACCAACGCTACGACCAACGACAAGGAAGCTTTTGTCGAAAAGTATCGCAATGGCGGCTTTGGTGCCTGGAAGCTCCAGCGCAACATCTTTGGTTATCCAACCAAGCGCGAAGCACTTCGTGGAGCGAGGCAGCGCGAGAAACTTACCACCGCCGTCTGTGAACGCCCGTTACTGTGAAACGGAATATAAATAACCGTCCACTCACCAACGATCAAGCCAACCCACCTCTTGCCGTAACAACAAAACTTGCTTCCCGCGTGCGCAGCATAAGAACGAGTGAGCCGGAGAACAGCGTGAGGCGGGAACGGAGAGCGAGGGAGAGAGAGAGGGACATTGGAGAGAGGGAGAAAGGGATAGGGAGGGAGAGAGGGAGAGGGGAGGGAGGGAGAGGGAGGGCGGGCGGGAGGGCGGAGGAGTGAGGGGGCGGGAGGGTGTGTGTGAGGGGGAGAGGGAGAGGGAGAGGGGGAGGGAGGGAGGGAGAAAGAGGGCAAGAGGGAGGGAGGGAGGGTGGGTGGGAGGGAGACAGAGGGAGCGGCGGGCGGCACGGACGAGCTGGGTCGAGGTGGCCCGGGACAGTGCGACAGAGCTAGCCGCGCTCTGGTGGTAGAGCGGCAATAGTCGCCTGCGCCAGGCAAAATGGAGGAGGACCGCGACTGGGTGCCCGATGAGCACGTATCAGACGATGAGGAGGGGGACGAGGATGAGGGGGAGGACGAGGATGAGGAGGACGAAGGTGGCGCAGATGGCAGTGACGGCCAGCACTCTACACAGCCAGAGGCGGAAGGGGATGGCAGCGCGGGTGGGATAAGAGAGGGCAGCGCGGGGCAGACTTCTTCCAACGACCAACAGGAAGACAAGGAGGAACCGGGAGAGGAGGAGGAGGAAGAAGATGAAGTGGAAGACGATGACGACGATAATGATGGTGACGACGATGAAGGTGACGATGATGACGACAATGATGAAGGCGGGGGTGATGATGACGACGAGGAGGCTGATGGAAACCGTACGTCGGCTTTTGAAAGCGCTGCTGTCATCCTTGGCGGACTTGATGAGGAGGAAGACGACGAGGAAGCAGACGACGAATGGCTTCCGGCCAATATTGCTAGCCCAGTTCGTTCTTCGGCCCGCCTCCATGCGGCAGGCTGCTCCAGGTCTGCATCGCGCAAGCCCACAGGAGCTCTGCGAGGATGCGATGCCAATTCTTCATTCCACTTGTCAACACCAACCCGAGTCACTCGGTCACGCGTCGCGACACCTGGTGGGTGCGGAAGCATGGCTAATGTAGGAGGCAAGAGAGAGGGTCGTGGTCGTGAGGGCGCTGCCCAGCGCTCTTTGCACGGTGCAGCGACGCCTTTGCGTTCTTCACCCACAAGGACTCCTGGACGAACTCTGACCCCTAGTCGGCGTGAGCGTGACGCTGAACCTCAGTCCGACGGGGCAATAGCCAAGCGCACCCGTGCCAACTACTCATTGCATGAGCAGCAGCTCGAAGAATTGGAAGCGCTCTTACAGACCGAGTCCTCTCCACCGCCCTCTCCTCGATCGAGCTTACGTGCGCCTGCTGACTTTGCTGAAGATGAGGAGGACCTTGAATGGCGCCGATTCTTGCTCGAAATCCGCCAGGAAGGTGCGGTACAAATGGAACCAGCCAATGACTCCCGCCCGGGCGGAGCGGCTCGCAGCTCGGCCGCCAGTGGCGTCGGGCGCGTTGGCACAGCGTCTGGCACACGTGGCAAGGGCCGGGCTGGGGCGCATGTCGAGGAAGAAGAGGAGGAAGAGGACCGGGACTATTCCTACCTTGCCGATACGGGTGCATTGGATGATTCCGACGAGGAATGGGATGACCCAGACGTATCCATTCCGATGGATGAGGTTCAGGAGTTGTTGGCAGACACAGCTGTCTTGCGACAGTCTGCTCGGCGGAGCCGAGGCCTTGCTGCAGCAGGGAGTGAAGATCGTTTGATAGCTTCCGTGGAGGAGGATGACGCTAGTGTCCAAGGGCCACGCACTTCTAGCAGTGGTCAGCCCGCCCGCTTATTCACACCGGAGCAGATCCGGCACTTGCAGGTGCAATTGCACGTCCATATGCAACTGTTGGTTCAAGGAATGCTGCTAGCACGGAAAGCCATGGAGATCGAGCCGGCGTACTTGCAGTTGGCAATGCTTCCGTATGGCATGCTGGCGGAGTTGTGCACTTATTGCGATATTACAGCAGCGTACAAGCAGCTTCGCCGGCGGCCCACATATGCGACGCTACTCGCTAATGCCTCGATGCCCGAGGAAGGCAGCGTCGAGAGCTCAAACGAGGAACTCGATGCCAACGCAGCTGATGCGAGTGACTTGCCGTCCATCTTCACAGTGCCTGGGCTCCCTAAAATTGCGGAGCTACTACTCAGCCACTCGCTCGGGTTGAAGCGCTTGTACGACGCTCCAGACGCGAAAATGCGCGAGGCGCTCGCGAGGGATCTGGCCGAGAAGAGCGCCGAGAGGGAAGGTTTCCCGCTTCAACAGGAGATGACACGGCTCGCTCCCCACCTGAATCAGCGGTATCTTCCGCGCCGTGAGCAGGCAACCTCGAAGTCAACCTTCTGTACGGCAGAAGACCACTTGCTTGCGCTAGGGCTACGTAGGTACGGGTTGGGGCGGCTTGATCTGATCCGCGCCAATCTGTTGCCATCGAAATCGATGGAAGCGATTGAGTCGCGCTATCGTTCGAAGACGACCCGTCGCGCGAGGGACAACCCTATACAGCTTGCAAGAGCAGAATGCTTGGCTGCGTCCCTGACGCCGGCGGAGGACACTGCATTAGTCAGCGCTGTGAAGAGGCACGGGGAGAATTGGCCGCTTATTCGCATGAAAATCTTATCTCACAGAAGTGAAAAGCAACTCCAAGAGGCTTGGAAATACCGGCTGAAGCCTGGTGCGATGCTAGCACCGCTGCCTCTGCCAGAGAGGCCACAGGTTTTCGGACAAGCCTTCTCGGCTGCCGTCACAGCTGCAGCCGCTTCCAGTGCCAATGCCATGAGGGCCCCGTCATCTACATCCTCGTCCATGCCCCCGCCTCCACCAAGAGCACCGACCGTACGCGTGAGCGCCCATGGCGCCGTGCCACGTGGGCGGGTGCCACAAGATCGCCAGCTGTTCGAGCCTAGGGTGTCTTACGACCAACCTGCGCGCACTCAATCCCCGGTCGCTTCTAGCACATCGCCGACGGCCGTAAGTCCTCCATCTCTTGGCAATGCATCCAATGAAGGCCGATTGATTAGCAGCACACGAGTTAGCGGGGATCAGGCGGTGTCGCACATCGGCTTCGCTGTGGATGAGCTATCGTCGAGTGATGGTGGAGACAGCGAGCCCGGAGATGGCGTCGACACAACCAATGAGTCGACAACCCATGAGTCATTGCGGCAGGCAAATGAAGGAGCATTTGCTGTTGATGAGCTTTCCTCAAGCGACGGCGAGTATGAGAAAGAGGGCGAGCTAGCCAGAGCAAACAAAGAACGGACAATATTGGCAATGGCCAGTGGCCGTGCGATGGGTTTCAGCGACCCCAACCATGAATCAGCTCGTACCGCAACCGGCGAGCAGCAAGGCGCGACGTCTCCATCGCACGCATCACATCCTTCGTCCATCTCCATCCCTCTCCGCCCTAATACCGCCCCAACTGAGGAAGGAGATCGCGCCATCGCCGAGGCCATGCAAAAGTGTGGCGGTAATGCTGTCGCAGCACGCGACAGCTTACTTGCGGCAGGCGTGATCCACTTCTCATATACTACGCGAGCACTTCGTAGGCGATGTGAGGAGCTCGCCCTATTTTGATTGGCCCTAACGGTGGCGGCGGTGGAGTGAGAGAGCAGCGGTGCATCACGGATCATACACACCCAAGCCACACCTATGACCTTAGCGCGCCACGCACCGCACTCTTCTGTCACATGTGCTTACTAGTTTCAATAATAAAACAAATGTGAGTATTAGTGCCGCTACTACCACTAGCCTTGCACCAACACGTCAGGCCACGATACACGTGACCGCGCTAGGGGCGGTGTATATTTTCACTATCACTAGCCCATTCAGTAGTCACTGGACCAGGCCTCAGCGAGGCAGGAGCGCTATCACAACCTATATGGTTTATTAACCATCAACTATCGTTAAAACGGTAGGGTCATGGAGCTCGCCACGCTCCCCTCTTCTCTCCCCGACCACCCCGCCGCGCCGGCCGACCAAGACATGGAGGACGCCATGCAGCCGTACCGTCCGACACCGAGGACCACGCTAGCTCAGGTGCTCGCGAGCCCCTGCTCGAGCCCAGACAAGAACGCCACACCAGCCACAACGAGCAAGCCACCACACACAAACCTGCACCACCAAACGCCCGCAGTACGCACACCGGACCAGAAAGAGCACCAACACTCTTCCTCCCTTAGGGAAAGCCTCCGGGCTGGGCCCCTACAACGCCGCGGCGCTGGTCTCGTGTCTCGTGTGCAAGCACGAGGCACAGCCCCGGCCGGTCAGCCGGTCATACAGAGCACCAAACACACAAGCAGTACTATCCTTGCCCAAGCCCGCCTTCCTACCTTCCTCTGCCTCTGCTGACGGGTTTGAGCCCGTCAGTGTCTCCGAAGTCGTTCCTACCGCCGCGCCTACCGCCGGCTTGGTCCCCTCCTCATTGCCCTTAGACCCTTTGGCCTCTGGCCTCTGGGTCAGCCCAATTCCAATTCGTCATACAGATGCAGACCCGGGAGGCGGAGGCGATGTTGCAAAAAGCCGCGCTTAAGAAGAAGTGAAGCCTCCACACCCTCCTTTATTGGGGAGGGGGAGGGAGGGGAAGGGTAGGAATTATACCCGAGATGTGGGGTTGCCAACGAAAAAAACAGACATGCGAGGTTGCGGCCTCTGACCGCTGAGAGCAAGCGCACAGGCGGATGGCTCAGCGAGGGCGAGGGGGATCAAGCGACCGCCGCCATCGGCCTCGTGTCCGATTTTTCTTCCCCTATAGTTAGCGTGTTGCAAAGTCAAAGCCGACTCGTGCCCGAGGAAATTTTCAGTACTGGATAGTGGCGTTCAAGAGACACTCGTCGCTCCTCACGTGGGGGCAAGTAGGGGGCAAGCACCATAGATAGGTACCGCAGGGAAGGGGGATGCCCGCAAGACGGGCCATCGCAACAATACAACGATAGATTGGGGGAGGGTCACATATCGTAGTGTAACGTGCACGGCAGGCATGCCGTTGAGTGCCCGGCTTCCTCAGTACTTGTACACCTCGCACTCACGGTACCCAGTCTTTGCCAAGAGCCCCCCAAATGGCCCAGGAGACTTGATTACTCGTCCGACGGCGTCTTTGAGCTTTTGTCGTCGCAGTCCGGCCCAATCCTCAACAAATGCGTCAGTTCCACACACCAATATCATCGTGTCGCCACCTTCAGCTCCATTCGGGGGCAAGGCTTCCCGCGCCATATCCACAGAGCCCCTGCCCAGAGCCCCTTGCCAATCTGTCGGTGGGTTTGGGCCGGTTAAGGAGTAAGTTACTCTGAGGCGCCCGCCTGGCCAACCTGCTGCCAACTCATCGAGCTCAGCCTTCAATAGAATATCATCAGGTGATCGATTGAAGTTGAGAAGCCAGACTTGCGTGCGGTCCTCCTCGTCATTGCGCAATATGCGGAGTATCTGCACAAATGGCGCGATCCCGGTGCCACAACTCAGCAGACCCAGTCGTTTCCACCGCCGCGACACCGATGGAGACCCATGGATGGTGCGCGATGGCTTGACCTTCACCTCAACCTCTTCCCCGACACGCAGCGAGCACAGCGTGTCAGACACCCCCCCCATGGGTCGAGGTGAGTAGTGCTTCACAAGAAGGTCCAAGGTTTGATGCGCCGGATGCGAGACTGGCGAGTACGATTTCTCAACAGAGTGATGGAGGACCTTGATACCTGTCGGTATTTGCGCCGCGCCGGGCGGAGTGCTCCATCCCGGCGGCAGAGCGAAGCGGAGCAGCCAGGAGTCGGCTGAGGCGGCACACCGACTGAGCAGCCGAAACCGCCTCACGGCCATGCAGGCGCCGAGCGCCCGTCGGCTGGGTGTAAGGGGCGGGAGTCGCTCTAGGAATGAGACCGGCACGCGGTGTGGGCGGCGATGTGAGACAACGTCGGAGGAAAGGAAGTCCCCCCGGTGTCGAACGGTGAAGACCACCGTGCAGCACGAGCTGGACTGGGGGCGGGACGCGGGCGCCGAGCCAGAAGCACGGCCGCCAAATTTGCGATCTTCCCGTCCCCCCTAGTCGGTATCTCTCTCTCTCTCTCCATCCCCCCCATCGGTATCTCTCCCCTCACGCTCTCTCCCTCCGTCTGGCGCGCGCGCGCTCTCTCCGATGCACAAGGCGGTGGTGGCGGAGGGCAAGCGGAGCGAGGGGCCTAGCGAGCTTGCGGGCCGTTGCCTGCGCGCGAAGGAGGCCGAGTACACGGTTGAGATCAGCTCTGACCCGCCCCGACAGCTCACAGTCTCACAATCGCTGCTCTGGCAGTGCGTGCACACGGCGTGAGAAGAGAGCGGGAGGAGGGAGATCAGATAGGACGGAGAGGGAGAGAGGGAAGGGGGAGCGAGGAAGAGGGAGGGAGGCGGGAGGGGGGCGGGGCGGTGGCAGAGAGAGAAGCGGAGGGCGAACGAGTGAACGAACCAATGGAGGAACAATCAAGGGGATGAATACGGAAAGTATTCTCGTCCAACGCCCGCTGTCCATCGCTCTGGCTCCAGACGCATCCTCCATACCAGATTGATCATCATCCTGCTATTCTGACCTCATTCCCGCTGTTTTGTATCTCAGATGGGCGGTCGCGCCGTCTCTCCAGCCAAAACGGCTGTCAGGGGACGTGGTCCAGATGCGTGTGGGAGATCGTTGTGTCGTG
>CM030935.1:4159492-4169492 GCA_018136815.1 Isochrysis galbana
CGTGAAGAACCCTGCCCAGATCCTCCTACCTCCTATCTATCTATGGATGGTTGGGCCATCGGGCCATCGCTTTGCCTCGGCATGTCCTCTGCGGCCCCCCGTGTCGCATCCGCGATCGACCTTTTTGTTTTAGAAGTTGTTTGCGTTTCTATGTTCCCCCCCCTTTGCAGGTTGCAGGCTAGCCACGAGTTACCGTCGCAGGGTCCTACATTCGTCCATTCGCCCTTGTTGCCCTCGCCTGATGAAGTCGTCTCAATGCGAGCTGCTGCGCGAGATGGCGCAGGGTGCGAGGGAGCGAAAAGCTTGCAAGATGAACGCGCAAGCACTCTTCCTCGATCGCGGCTATTTTCGGCAGCGATGTGACCGCACCTTCTTTCGATGCTCATCGCTGCGGCGGGTCTGCGCGAGCGGAGCCACCTTCGTTGAAGACTACGCCTTCGAAGGCTGCGTAGAGCTGCGCACGCTCACATTGGGTCCGTGCGTCCACATCTCCCAGCTCATCGGCTGCGGTGCGCTCCGTCAGATGGCCGTGCACATGTCGAGCGCGCCGGCCACAGACTGGAAGTGGATGTCTCGGATGGCCACCTACATGCACCCGCGGCTCACACTGCACCTGCTCGGGTGCAATGAACGACCACCCGTGGCCTGCCGCGTCGCGGCGGGGGTGTGCGTCCTCCCCGTGACGCACCAAGAGGCCGTCCGAAGGATCCAGGAGGCGGTGAAGCACGCGTGCTATGCGCCCGGGGGGAAGTTTTATCGGGCGTGCCAACTCCGATTCGAAGCTAATTTGGCAGCTGCGCATGCTTCTCCCAAAGTTGGAGGCGCCTTCTTACAGCCATGAAGGATGTACTGCCACAGTCGAGCTCTCTCCACTGGCACCCAGTGCGCAAGAGTTTGAAAAGATGTAATAGTGCACGACGCCTTCCAGTGTGCATTGGAGGGGCAAGAAGGGAGGCTTGTTGTAAAACAAGTCGTTCAAAAATGTCATTCAGTTTTAATCCCATAGTTGGTGCACTGTGATATGCTGAGAGGGTGCAACCTGAGGTCTCGATTTTCCCCCCCGCCCCCACCCTCTTACAATGTGAACAACAAAAAAACACCCCTCGCCCAAACGTTTTTTGGAGCCCAATAAGTGGGGCATCAGTCGAAAAAAAAACCAAACTTGGGGTTTCAGTCTCTTGCGGACTGCGTAAGTTTTCTCATAGAACGCGGAGCTAATGTCAACATTGAAGGGAATGTATATCAAAACACTCCATTGCATATGGCAGCGGAGAAAGGACACCTTGCGTGTGTCAAACTTCTTGTCAAGACAGAAAGTATTAATCTTCGAAATCGCCTCGGTTATTCTCCTCTTCATCTTGCGGCGATGGGTGGTCACGCGCAATGTGTCGCGTTTCTCATCGATCAAGGAGCGAACGTCAATAACGTGGCTAATAATCTACAAACTCCATTGCGTTCAATCATCACGCGCATAAGAGACCAGCGATACTCTGAAGTACATCAAATTCTAATCATACACGGTGCGGCCGAGCGATTATAAAACTAGAGGGGTCGTGAGCGCTGATCGGTGCCTGCCGAGTGTACTCGCGCGCAACACGGGCGGCAAACCAACGCATCAATGAAAATGAGACCTCTTGTTTAAATGGCACCTTTGGGTATTCGGCATATCATGATTAGCTTTGCACTCAAATAATGGGGGGGGGGGGCAAGTTGCCCCTCCACCCTCGAAAGTGTGGGTGATCCTGTACTTTTATACTAAAACGAGGGGGCGGTGGTGAAAAAAAAACCAGACCTCAGGTTGCACCTTCTCGACTAGCTCGTCTGATGAATCGTTCGCTGACGGAGGGGTATTCGCCGATATGCCCTCCGTCGTACAACGCGCATTCCGTCGATTGTTCCGTTCTCAGCCTGCTCTATTCTCGTCCGACTCACTTCCGGCTGCCGCGTCCCGTTCTCTTCGGATGGCTCGCACATTAGCCGCTTCGTCTCCGTCGATTCCGGTCACACGCAGTCTTTCGCTGCGCTCTGTCAGGAGACCCCCGTACCTCGTCGTTTAGCTCGCGCGTGACGTGCCGAGCCCGTCGTGATATCTCGCCGCCTTTCGCCGTTGGCTGTTCGACTACTCATATATCGAAGAACAGGAGACGCCGCGTTGTAACTTGGGTGCCGCCACACCGCCCAAACATCCAGGTAAAACTCTCGTAAAAGAGAGAAGGGGATGGGTTGCAGCGTTGAGTCCTGCGGTCTGCCGCGCCGGCCGCCGATTCTACACCTTATCGTCCGGACGGGTGTGGTACTTCCTGTCTCTTCGATCGTCGCGCACTATTCTTATAGTTCGTCGTTCGCCGTTCGTCGTTCGCTCTTCGATTCTCGATTCTCGATTCTCGTCGTTCCGCGTTCTTCGTTTCTCGTTCTTCGATTCATCGTCGATTCTCGATTCTCGTCGTTCCGCGTTCTTCGTTTCTCGTTCTTCGATTCTCGATTCTCGTCGTTCCGCGTTCTTCGTTTCTCGCTCTCGATTCTCGATTCTTGTCGTTCCGCGTTCTCATCGGTCCTCGATTGTTCGTTGTTCGTAATTCGTAACTTCTCGATTTATTGTTTCATTCGCTCTTCGGATTTATTCGCTCTTCGCTCTTGGCTCATTCGGTCTCGTTCAGGATTGCTCTTCTGCCTTTCTCGTGGCTTGCTTGGAGCTCTCCGATGTCCGTTAGGTTCTCTTCTTTCCTCGCGGGACGCTCGATCCTAGCAGGGGGGTGTCGCATTCGCGAATCGACACTCGTTAGGCTTCGCTCTTCTCTTCTTCGTTCGGTATTTATTGTTATAATTCTCTCGTTCTCGTTCTCGGTCAAAAGCTTCGCTTGGATGCATGGGATCGTGGGTTGTGGAGCGCCCTCTCTCTTCCTCTCGAAAGAGAAGGGAAGTTTCCCCACCTTTCTTCCTCCCAGGCGCCTCGCAGATAGGTTTAATTTGCTATCTCCCCTGCGGTTCTTTATCTGCTTCTGGGGGCAATCAGGTTTAATTTGCGACCTCTTCGCATCTCCCCCTTAGGCACATCGCACTCCTTTCGTCTTATTTGGTAGGTCTCTTGGAATCCTGCGTAGCAAGATTGCCCCTCGATTCCGTTATGGTGCGATTCCCGTTCCAGACAAGATCGCCGACAGATCGCCCTTTGATCGTCGTCCGTTGTTGTCTGATCGGAGTGTTTGGGTTTGATTTCAGTCGAGTTATGTGAGAAAGTCGTGGGGCGAGAGTCGGGGTGTTTTCCTGGGTGTCGTTGTCCGTCGTCCTGTCGTCAGTCGTCATCCGTCGCTCTCGCTCTCGTCGCTCTCGCTCTCGTAACCCTCAGACCCTACAAACTCGCCTCGCCTCGCCAGCCCCTGCCATCACAGCCCTCCTCACACTCACCCTCGCCTCTCGCCGCTCGTTTCATGTCGCTCTCGCCGCCGTCCTCGCCCTCGCCCAAGCCCGCCTGCCCGCCTTCCTCTGCTGACGGGCTTCAGCCCGTCAGCGTCTCTGAAGTCGTCTCCTCCGCCGCGCCTGCCGCCGGTATGCCTCCTTCCTCATTGCTCATTGCCCTCAGGCCCTATGGGCCATCCCAATTCGTCACCGATATCACTCGGACACCTGGCTCGTCAGGCATGGCGGGATTCCGGGACTGAAACGTTATGTCCAATTAGCTAGTGGGGTTGGCTAGGATATAACATTATTTATTATTATCATCCATCGCCCCTGTCTCCTGTCTCTAGCGTATTCACCGTATTTGGACGAAGGCCAAATACAGACCGTATTTACCGTATTTGAAACTGCCTCAATATGACCCTCCGTATTTGGACGGTGGCGCAGGCGCGCGCGTCGAAAGTCCCCACGCCATGATCCTGTTTTGGTCTCATAGGCGGGGGGGCCTAATGGGAGGGTGAGGAGCAGATTATTAGAGAGGAGCTGTGGGGAAGGAGAGATGGCTGGATAGGGCGCTATACCTATGCGCTAGGCATGGGCAGCGCCGCCACCTCAGGGCATGTCCTCCCTCTGTTTGGTCATATGTTGAGATGTTGAGATGTTTTGTGCCTACGCAACCTACCACAGAGGACGACGAGGGGGTTTGTGCTGCTTGGGTTAAATGCAGTAGCATTAGGAAGAGGGAGTGAGCGAGCAGAGTGAGAGGGGGAGTCAAGTGTTGAATGAAGGCCCATGGATGGCCCATGGCAGGGCACCGAGTTGTAGGTTCCTGTGGTGCACAAGAGTGGGGTGGGAAGGAGAATTGTGTCAGCAATGGGCAATGGGCATGGTTGCATTGTTTGTTTGCGCAATGCAGCACCGCTGCAGCCATGCGCCATGCGCGTAACGAGCGCGGATCGCGCGAGGCACGGTCAGGGTTGGGGTTCAGGATGGGGTACACGCTCCATCTACATTCTCACATGCTCTCATCATGATGAGATGATGGGTGAAGGGGGGGCGGGGGGAGAGGGCGCTGGCGCTGGCGCTAGGGCAATATATGGCATATGCTGGCGATTGGCGACGGGGGAGGCTTGGGGAATGGGAGCCCCCCCCCCGGTACTGTATTTGGTACCGTATTTGGCTGTATTTGGACGAAGGCCAAATACAGACTGTATTTACCGTATTTGGAAGCCCCCTCACTGTATTTCCCATCTAGGGTTGGCACATGGCTCGTCCCGTGTGCGTGTATGTGGCTAGGGGTGCTAGCCATCAAGATGTCCTACGACGCTATAAGCTCTAACGCAGTATTCGCTGTATTTGGACCACCCCCCCACCCCCCACTGTATTTCCCATCTAGAGGCAAACCAGCCTGTCCCAGTATCAAGATAAAGATATAAAGATATAAAGATACTCCTACCTCCGATCCGGTCTTTCCCTCCCCCCCTTCTCCATCGTCCCCCTCCCCTCCCGGTATCTCAAGCTCCCCCCCCCCCCCCCCGGCGGGAGGGGCGGAGGGGGGAAAGAGCAGGACACGAGGCGCGGTGCGCGGCGGGGGGGGGAGGGGGGGAGAGAGGGGGAAAGGAGGGGTTTCCGGGGGCGGAAGGGAGATGGAGGCGGGGAAGAGGGGGGTTGGGAGGTACGGGGAGCCGACGTGGCTGCAGGGAGCGGCGGTAAGGGAAGAGCAGAGAGGGGGGAGGGGAGGCGAGGGAGACGGGGAGCGGAGAGGCGGTGAGGAGCGGGAGGGATGAGGGTGGGAGGTTGAGGGAGCAGGGAGGGAGGCAGGGGGGGGGGGGGGGGGAGTAGGAGATCGGGTGGAGGGGAGAGCGCGCGGGGTTGGGGTTTGGGAGGGGGGGGGGGGGCAAGGGCGGGAAGGAAGGGAGGTGCGTATGCATGTTGGGGAGGGGGGGGGGGGCAAGGGAAGAGAGGGTTGGTGCTGCGATCGGGGCGGGTCGGCAGACCGCTGCTCGCTCGTGCGGACTCAGGCGACTGCGTTGGCACGCATGGGGGAGGGAGATGGAGGGCGAGTGTGGGGGGGATCAAGGAATAGCGAGGGAGAGTGAGAGCTGGAGGGACTGAGTGAGGGATGCGGAGAGTGTTGCGATGAGTGTACTGCTGGCAAGCCGGGCTGTGTGCAGCCGTACGCGTCGCCGTGCAGCCTTCGGCTGCCAGAGGACAGAGTGCGCGTATCGATGGCGGGGGGGCACCCGAGCAAGGCGAGCTAAGCGGGTGGTGCCACGGCCAAGGAGATGATGGCAAAAGAGATGTAGCATGCACGAGCGAGCGAGGAAAGCGGGACCTGAGGGGCAGCAAGAGGGAGAGAGAACAGAGCTGTGATCAAAGTTGGAGTGAGGAGGGAAGAGATAGGAAGGGGGAGAACAAAACGTGGAGGCTTGTGCCAATTCTCTGAGAGTGGCTCGCCTTTTCTGATGTGTAGATGCCAGAGGATGACTACGAGGATGGCACGAGCTCGGGCGAGGAACTTGGCGATGATGAGGGGTTCGGTGACGAGGGCAGCAAGGCCTACACGATGAACTTCCGTATGTACGAGAGCCAGTTCCCAGAGATTGATGACCTTGTCATGGTCCAGGTCCGCTCAGTCGCTGAGATGGGCGCGTACGTCGCACTGCTCGAGTACAACAACATTGAGGGCATGATCCTGCTTTCTGAGCTCTCGCGCCGGCGCATCCGGTCCATCAACAAGCTAGTCCGGGTTGGCAAGCAAGAGGTGCGTCTGGCAGCACCAGGTCCTCAGTCACGGTGATTGTGGTGCCAAGTCGAGCGACCTTGTGTAGCCTGTCAAAGGAATCGCTAGATCGGGTGGTGCCCCTGGATGACGGCAGTCACCCAGCTCCTCCACTCGCACGTCCACCATCCCAGAGCGCGGATGGCTGGAAGAAGCGCCGGCAGCCCATTACATCTCGAACGTGCCTCGCAGGTGTGCATGGTTCTCCGCGTGGACAAGGAGAAGGGTTACATCGACTTGTCGAAGCGTCGTGTTTCCGCAGAAGACGTGCTAAAGTGCGATGAGCGTTACCAACGCTCGAAGGCGGTGCACTCCATCATCCGGCACATTTCCGAGTTGCGACACGTCGAGATGGAGGATCTCTATGCACAGTGAGTGGCGCACGTCAGGAAGCGGGGATGCGGCGGCGGGGTCTGACTCCGGTGGCTAGGTCGCTTGATCTGAAGCGAGAAGCGCCGGTTGCAAGCGCGATTGAATTCGTCCTCCCGCATTTATCTTCCGCGCCGCAGGACAGCTTGGCCGCTCTACCGCAAGTATGGTCACGCGTACGAGGCGTTCCGCCTCGCCATCTCGGATCCTGATGTGATCTTCAATGAGGAGAACATGCCTGGCCTCTCGCCTGAAGTCCGGAAGCTCATGCTTGAGGAGATCGCAAAGAGGCTCACGCCCACAGCAGTCAAGATACGAGCTGACATCGAAGTCACCTGCTTCCAGTACGCCGCTTCACCGCTGGCTCGCACTGCCCTCGAATTGCGATGCATCCCTCGCAGCCTTGCCGGCACTCGTGCGCATGCGCTCTCCCTATGCGAATCGCTTCTGACCCCCTCTCGCAATTCGTGTAGGTACGAGGGCATCACGGCTATCAAGCGCGCGCTTCTAAAGGGCATGGCTCTCGGCAGTGCCGACTTGCCCATAAAAATCAAGCTGGTCGCGCCACCGCTCTATGTGATGCTCTGCACCTCGCTTGACAAGAAGTTGGGCATCAAGTTGCTCACCGACGCCATAGAGGTGATGCAGGCGGAGATCCGTGAGGCCAAGGGAGACTTACAGGTCAAGCTGTCTCCTCGTGCTGTTGATGAGAAGGACGACAAGCTCCTCTCCAATCTCATGTCGACTCTCGAGGCCCAAAACCAGGAGATTGACGGAGACAATGAGGAGGAGGACGCCGACGAGGGGATGGGTTCGGCCAGCATTGATGGTGTGTAAACATAGATCACACGGAGAATGCGATGGGACGGAGCTTGCGCGAGAGAGGTTTGATCACGCGGAGTGTTGTGCGACATCGGGCACACGCCAAGGTATGACCTTGGGCTGAGTGGCCACTCCGAGCATTTCGATGCATGCTACGGACTGGATCGTACTATTTTGTGCCTTGGCCGATCGGCGCCATTCTTGCAACGCGTCTCCTAGGGAGAACAATGAAAGTGACTCGCACGAAAGTCACCGTGTCACATGCATCAGACACTATGCGGGCAGAGATGCCACGCGTGCTGCGACGCGTGTATAACCTTTGACGATGAGATGTCTTCATGTCACCGGCTCCAATGGTCCTTGGCCATAATTGTAGGCGGTGGTGGAAAAGTAGGATGAGGCGGAGCGACGCGGGGGATGGAAGCCTCTCGTGTGAGGACAGCTTGAAGGTCGAGCTCTGCCAACGCATGTTGTGTGTGGGTGTACTAGCTCGTGTTGAGTGTGATGTGTTGTCGATGATGGAAGGGCAAACGACAACGAAAAAAAACCTTTTAATATTCTCGCCTCGCACATGGCTTTGGCACTCAACCATCAACCAAGTAGCCACGCCCCTAGCCCTTACTTCCCCCCTCAACCTGCCTTGCGGCTCCTCCCCATGTGCGCCACTCAGGGGCTCCAGGTTGTGGGAGTGCCGTCGGAGTTGGTGCAGGGTGGCGCTCCATTCCCAGCGTGCTCCGGTTCTCTCCGCGTCGCGAAAGGGTCTCCGTGCGGTGGGGCATAAGGTATTTCAAAATGGCGCCGCCAGATTTCAAAGTGGCTCGACGGGAGGTCGACTTTGGGTTAGAGTTTCGCGGGGTTGCGTTAGATTGTGTGGTGTTGTGTGGTGTGGGGAGGTGTGTGTGAGGCGGGTACCATGTATGCCGGTGGGTGCGTGTACGGCTCGGGTGGCGGGGGTGGCGGGGGTCGCGGGGGGCACGGGGGTCGCGGGTACGTGAGATGGCGTTTACAAAAAAAGGGGATGGGACCGGGGAGATACCACGTATCCCCCGTCGGCATTCGCTCCCGGCGGAGCGTCCCGCCCCTCCTGCGACCCCCTCCCCGGGTGCCACGTATCACGTATCCCCCTCCCGCGTGATACCATGTATCCCCCTCGCCGGAGCCCCCGTCTCCCGCTCCCCCTCCCGTGCGATACCACGTATCCCGTCTCCCACCCCGCCCTCCCGCGCTCTCATCGGAGCCCCGCCCCCCCCTCGCGTGCGATACCACGTATCCCCCTCGTCGGAGCCCCCGTCTCCCGCTCTTCCCTCCCACGGGATACCACGTATCCCACCCGCCTCTCCCGCTGGATACCACGTATCCCCCGTGCCACTGGTCCCTCGTCCAAGAAGGGTCTGACGCAGTGCCCATCGTCTCGCGTCCAAGAAGGGTCTGACGCAGTGCCCCTCCCTATCGCCGAACAACACCCGTCCGACCTTTTTAGATTTGGGGCGAAAGCAGCGGAGGGGGGACCTTTTTAGATTTGGGGCGAAAGCAGCGGAGGGGGGAAGCGCTCGCCGGGAAATCGAACAACACCCGTCCGACCTTTTTAGATTTGGGGCGAAAGCAGCGGAGGGGGGGAGCGCTCGCCGGGAAATCGAACAATCCCTCAACCGACCTTTTTAGATTTGGGGCGAAAGCAGCGGAGGGGGGAAGCGCTCGCCGGGAAATCCAGCAATCCCTCAACCGACCTTTTTAGATTTGGGGCGAAAGCAGCGGAGGGGGGAAGCGCTCGCCGAGGCGCCTGGGAGGAAGAAAGGTGGGGAAACTTCCCTTCTCTTCGAGAGAAAGAGAGAGGGCGCTCCACAACCCTAGATCCTAGGCGTCCACGCGAAGTTTTTGACCGAGAACGAGAACGAGAGAATTATAACGATAAATACCGAACGAAGAGAAGAGAGAAGCTTAACGAGCGTCGATTCGCGAATGCGACAAGAAGTCAGAAACAATCGTATTCATATTATAAGTCATACTGATAGATCTATAATATTATTAAAATGAGTTTTATTTTGACCTGTTACGGACCTATTGCGACCTGTTAACATGTCCTCTTAATAGGAAGAGGCCCCCAAAACCTGTTGACCTTGTACCTGTTGTCCCATCCGGGCTATGACCCCGGCGTTGATTCCCACGCGAGGGCGAATCTCGAATCTGGAGCTGCCGAACCGAGGAGGGATGGGAGATGGGGCGTGCTAATTATAGCGCGCACCCAAAATATCCCATATCCCTCCCCCAACCGCGACACCGCGACACACCCAGCTCTTGTGAGGCACAGCGGCGCCGTCGGACGGCACTTTTATTTTGTTGCGAGAGCGCGGCCGTCATGCTAGCGCAGCGGGGGCTGAGCGCAATGCGAGGCCGCGAGTGGGAGAGAGGAGAGCCGAGTCTGTGAGATCATATTAATATTAAACAAGGTTGCACATTAATTTACTTTTTCATACTAGAAACCTTGCAATTTCGTGGCCTTCGTTCAGGGGTGGCTGTGGGACATTGGGCCCCGCGCTTAGTGCCTAGGGGAATTCCCCCGACATAAGAATTGTACGTGTGCCGCGAGTCCTCGCCTAGGAGCGAAGCGCACATACCGACCCTCTTCCCCGC
>CM030935.1:4169592-4195960 GCA_018136815.1 Isochrysis galbana
GCTACATCGCGACGACGGCCCACGAGACACCACCCCACATCACTCACTCACCAACAAGAAAACTCCGAAAACTAACGCAACATCGCACAAACAAACCAATGAATCAAATAAGGACAAAGGAACACAAATTCGGCGTGCAATGCGGCGGAGCTTCAAGGTAACTCATCGGCAAAAACAAAACTCACTCAATTTTCTCTCACACTACACATTGATAGAAGCACCGCATCCGCCTATAGAGTATATATAAGATACTCTGGATGCGACACCCCCCGACTTAATTAAGTCGAGCGTCCACGCGAGTCATGGGGTGATCAAGCCCAAAACAAGCATGAATGAACGAACAAAAGCCAAAACAACGAAACAAACACGACTGACGACTGAAAGTGAATGAAAGTGTGTGTGACCCCTTGTCTCAGCCCCCAAAGAGCGTGCACTCTCAGTGGGTTCAACCAAACGCGATCGCGTAGGTTTGAAGACAAGTCTCAATCGGGGTGCACGTCCGGACGAAGCAGGCACACACACAATCACACTCGAACAAACGAATGAACACTCACAATTGAAACGAAAGGAATGAAGAGAATGAAGCGAGGAAGCCAACGAATCAAACAACGGCGAGGAGAATCTCGCACCATTTTCTGGCGAAGATTTTCGTGGCGACAGGTGGGCCCCCTGGGAGTTTTGTTGAGGATTTTGGAGAATGGTCCAAAAAAAATGTCACCCCCCGTATGAGTACGTAAAAAGCTCTGATTGACCCTCCTACTAAGAGACCAGTACCAGTACCCGTAACAGTAACAAGAGTACAAGTAACTAGTAACTAGACAGCTTTCGCCACTCGCCACTCGCTTCCCCTTCCCTCTGAGGCCCTCTCTCTCCCCCCTCTCGCTACTCATTTCTCGTTTTTGTGAATTCAGACCTGAAGAAAAGGATCCTAAGAGTCTACGGGAAAGAGTAAGAGGCAAGAGTAAGAGTACAATAGAAAATAGTAAAATAGTAAAATAGAGATAGAGTAGGGGGGAAGGGGTTCGTAAAAGAAGTAAAATATGCCCGCGACTCTCGCTCCTCCCGTTGCCTCTGGAACCCAGGCTGCGCTCGCTCGGGTCCCGGTCTCGGCGCCAATGGGTCTGCTGCGCACCTTTGTGTTGGGCAACCTGCTCGCGCTGGGCTCCTACCAGGTGGTGGAGATGCTCCGGCCGATGGAGCGTGACACAGAAAACCTGCTCCTCTTCGACGGCGTATGCAATCTCTGCGACGGCTTTGTCAACTTTGTGGCTGACCACGACTCTTTCCGGTTGGTCAAATTCGGCGCGCAGCAGCGGCACATGGAGATCCTCGAGCGAATTGGAGCGCCAACTGACCTTAGCACGCTGGTGCTTGTCCAGGGGGATGCCTTCTACACTCACTCTTCCGCAGCCCTCCGAACGATTGCGCTGCTTGACTGGCCGTGGGCAGCGCTCAGTGTTGCAGTCGTTGTCCCTGCACCCATAAGAGACTTTGTCTATCGCCAGGTCGCCAAGCACCGATACACAATCTTTGGCAAGACTGATGAATGCCGAGTACCCTCCGGCGACTTCCGCACTCGATTCATTGACTACGATCCTGCTTCTGAAGACCTCGACCCGATCTCTGCAGGCGTCAAGAAAGGCTTCTAGGTACCTACAAGTGTGGATGGGATCTTCTCGCTCACATTAGTCTCCTCTGTGCTCAGCTGGTGGCCAATTCGAAATGCGTTTTAGTACGCCTACTTTTAGGACGATAGCCACAGATAGCCCGGTCACCCACTAGTCTCAACCACTATTTTTCACCTCCCCTAGCCCCTGGATGTCCAACCAAGGACCAAGGATTCAAGATTCGACATTCGATTCCCCAGCCCCTACCTACCTGCCTTAGCTAGCAAATGCTCCCCCCCTCCCGCGAACCCCCTCTCGCCCCACAAAAAACCTACGGTGAGTGACCCTCTCCCTTGCCCCGCGCTTGGCGGTCTGTTTTGGGACAATGACATTAGAATGACATGGTCCCTCCAAGCTAGAATAAGCCGGAAGTGAATCGGAGAGAGTAGTGAATGTGGGGCGCATCAATCACTATCACTTCAATAACAAATGCGGAGCTTCCGCGACGTCCGATCGCCCGCAGTCGGCCGAATAATGGCATGGAGGTGGTTGGCGTGAGGAGCCCCGACGCCCCGACCCAGACCTCTCGCGAGCCGTGTATGTGTATGTGTATGTGGGCGTCCTTGGCAGTATTTTAGGTAGGTGGCACACTGGGTTTTGATTTTTGAGGGTGGCACAGACCCATACATAAAAAAAATCTTCTTAAAATTCCCGCTACGCGTGCGGCGTGCGGCGTGAGGCAGTGTGCTTATGTACCTCCCTACTACCCAACCTTAACCCCTAACAACCCCCTCCCCCTTTCCCAATTCCCTCTTTATCTTTAGCGGAGAAGCTGGTTCCGGGGAGGCCGCGCGCGCTGCTTCGGCCAGGAGTTGGAGAGAAGGGGGCGGGAGACCGTGGTTCGTCCTTTGATCTAGTGTTGGCACAGACCCATACATACATACGCATACACACTGACCCATCATCCATCCTCGCTCCTCGCCCCTCACTAATCGGATGATTGGTCGCAACCTACTTTTATAAGTGGGGGTCAATGGGGGCCTCGCGCCCCCCTCTCTCCATCGCGGACACCCCCCGGGGTGGGCCCGTACAATCAACCCCAGCCCCTGCCCTTTGGCAGGGGCTGGGCAATCAACACTCTGGCCCAGACCCCTAGTGGGCGCGGGCCGAGACTCGCACTCCCACGCCCAGCATGGGCCTGCCCTCGAGCTGACTCCCCCCCCTCCCCTGGTCGCCAGGCATACAGGCATACAGAGGCCACTGGGAGGCTCCAATGGCCAGCGTGGCAAGCGTGGGAGAGGCAGGGGGGGCCAGGGGCTGAGCCCCAGCCTCCACTGCCCCCTGAGCTGCCCTTGCTAGCCCTCTGGGAGCCCCCAAAGGCCCTCTGAGAGCAGGCCGTGGCGCGCCGCATGGCGACGCGCCGCAGGGAGAGGGGCGGAGGAGAATGGAGAGAGGGAGAGGGGGGAATTTGCGCCCCCCCCGATGGAGTGCGGTAAGAAACGGGCCCCGTTTGCGTTAGCAAACGGGCGAAGGGGGGCGGCTGGCGACAGGAGGGGCGAGAAGAAGGGAGTGGCTCAAGACGTCCCTGTGGCAGGTATCGGGGGGCGCAGTCATTTATTTCTTCGAGGACTGCTCGCGGCGCGAGCTGTAAGGGCCGTTCTGCTTCACGACGAGAGGTCCCTTCCCCCCCCCCCCGGTGTTTTTCCCCGGAGAGTCGGCCGGCGTCGACCGGTCCGCCTCAATGGGTTTTCCCTCATTGTAACTTGTGGGGAGTTATAATGGGAGCCGGGGGTTTGCGAGGGGGGAGATTTGAAGGGATGCATATGTGTATGTGTCTGTGCCATCACTTCAAGGCGTGCGGGCAAGTGCGCTGAGGGGTGTCGTGATAGTACCGGGCTAGTGGGAGTAGTGGTACTAACGCTCAGTTGTTTTAAAAAATAAGCAAACGGCAAGGGCTGAGGTTGAGAGGTTGATTGTGCAGGCCTACCCAGGGGGTGTCTGCTAAGTAAGGAGTGAGGAGGGCGCGAGGCCCCCATGGCCCATGGCTCATGGACCCCCACTTATAAAAGTATGTTTTTGGGCTAGGGAGTAGGAGTAGGAGTCCCGGATGGGACGAAAGGTCTCAGGTCGTCAGGTTTTGGAGACCTTCGACTGACGAAAGGACCTTTGAAAGCCTTTCATCAGGTAAAAAATATACTCCAAGCTAGCGTTAAATGTCTATAAGAATAGTAAGTAGATATAACATATTAGTATTAGCTAACTAATCATCATCATCCGCAGGTTCTTCTGTGACCATCTCTAACTCCCACGGCAGCACATGACTATGCCAATCTTCAAGTGATTCCTGCAGTAATAGGTTGGTGTGACATCGGACCAACCTTTTTCAACAGTGGTTTGACCCAGCCTATTCCTCTTGTTCGAATGAATCCAATCTTCAACTGACCATGAGCGCTCACATGCTGACGCCGAGCAGCTGAGCGCTAGGAGCCGACATGCTGCCCATTGCAGGTGAGGGAAAGGTGACAAGTAGATGTTTGCCCATTTGTAAGAAGCCATCGATTGAGCACGCCGAGAGAATGCGACTTCATCAGTCAAATCATGCAAGCCACTCACAAGCGCCTCTTGAAAATCCCCTAAATCGCCTAGCAAATTAGCACACGCGTGCTCCGGTGTCGCCATTTGCTTCAAGCACTGCTTTAGCTGTTTCATTTCATCCGGCGAGTGTTTGCGACGACAAAACTCAGGTTCAAGGCAGTAGGCAGCAGCCATCACCGGGGCGTGTAGGTACTCCCACCTGGCCATGAAAAGTTCATGTATTTTGTGCCGAAGCGGTGGGCTTAATTAAGCCAGGGATAGAGCTGTTCTTCAGATGCAGATCAATTTGAAGCAAATAACCATACACTTTACCAAGGGTTGCGCCGAGCTTGCCGTCTGTAAGCCTGAGGAGACGATACACCGGCTCAAGAATTGCAACGCCCGTGGTAATCGCGTCGGCCACTTCCTCAGACCTAATTATGCGCTTGCACTCGGCAGCCTTAGCGCGCTTTTCACGCGGCAACGCATCCACCCATGCGGTATAGTGTTGATCGATCACAAGTTGCTCGAGAATACTGTGGACGTTTTTGAATCGCATCATCATCAGAAGAGTCGAAGCGAAGCGTGTCTCGCACGACTTGAGCAGTTCCATGCCCCCTTCAGGCCTTTGGTCACGTGGCACTAGCTCACAAAGCTCTCGGTATCTACTTAGCGGCTTTTGATGCGAAGTAATGAACGTGACCACCGTTCGCACCTGTCCAGCTGCTTTGGCCAAGAAGGGCTCGTTCCAAGGGAATTCCCGGTCATTGAGGCTCTTCACGCGAATCGTGACCTTGTCGCTGAAAATGTTCTTCATGAAATTGTCCAAGCTATGGGTAGGACAAATAAAAGAGAACACCTGAGGGCACGCGTGTTGGTGTTGGATGAGAGGGAAGGCTGCTGTGCAAGCACCATCCATGCACACAGCTACGACATGCTCAGCCCCAAAAGCTTGAATGTGCTGCACAATGAAGTCTTTGATGTATGCCGCGTCCTTTGTCGCCCCTGAAGTGTCTTGAGCTGCAATGAAATATGCACCCACTGGCAAGGATGCGAGACAATTGATGATTGGTTTGCTTTGCACGTTTGTCCAACCATCAGAGATTAAGGTAACCCCAGTGAGCCCAGCCATATTGTGCACTTTCTTGCGAATGCTTTCATCGAGGCGGCTGTCGAACGCGGGCAAAATCTTTTGGGTGAAAGTCTTCCTGGTTGGCATCCGAACTTCTGCACCCACGAGTACATTTCTGGAGCCGCATTTCGCTGTTACAGCGATCGCCTCACGAAAGAGGCGATCATCCACCAAGTCGAGGGGCAGCGCCTTCTTCACGAGCACTTTGAGCCATGCTTCTGCAACATCCTCAACGGTGACCGCCTTGAAGTGCGGAGGTATGGGAGATTGGGATGTGAGAGCTCCTCCGCAGCATGCGCTCGTATCATCCGCCATCGCTCGGCCTTGCATCCGATTCTCCTCTTGCTCCCTCTTACAAGCTGCCATTTGCTCTGCTGCCCTTGCGCGCCGGCGCAGCTCTCCAACCACTTCTGAGTGCCTCTCCATCCACTCCACCCTCGGTCGGCACGCGCGCACATTGCGCTTGGGCATCCTCCGATCCAAATGCTGCCGAATGTTCAGTGGCCCACCTACGTAGATGTGCCCGCAAAAGATGCAGGCCTTCGGGCGCACGTTCTTTGCACGCCCATCCGTCTCGACGATGGTGGACCACTCCAATGCGCTACCCTCGAGGTCCTCCAGCGCTTGTCTGCCCCAGTCATGGGCCCTGCTGCAACTGCTGAGGGAGCTGCTGCAGTTGTCGCTCGTTGCCATCGCCGCACGGCCGCACGGCCACGCACCACGTTCCTTCTTTCACTTATGAATATAAAATTGGAATTTAACTTCTAATACCTTCGACCTGATAGCAGGTTATCAGGTCCAATAGACCTGACGACCTTCTATTAGAACCTGATAAAAGCCTGACGTCCCATCCGGGGTAGGAGTAGGGAGTGCGAACGAGGAACTAGGCGGCTGCCTGTGGGGCGTTTGGGTCACAACGGTGCCGTCTGCCCCCAGCATCCCATGAGCGCATGGCAGGGTGTGGGTGGTTGTGGTTCGAGGGGAGGAGTGAGGACAGGAGAGAGGGGGGGCTCGTGGGCCCCCCCATGGGTGAACCAAGTATAAACTTAGTTTATATTGCTTTGATACAAATTTATAGGCTTCGCGATCTCCATCAGGGATCGTATAGTGTTCTCTCCAATCGCAACACGGTGAGGACAGCTATGCACTTCCTTGGGCTCGCATCAGACGTTGGGCGTCAAGTCGTCGAAAGATGTGATGGGTAGGTAGACTACAATGATTGCCGCATGCTTTGGCTAGTTGAAGCATTTGGCTGGCTCTCACTGCGCATAGCGCGCAGTCAATCAAAGTGCTTTGGTGATCGTTGGCCAAACAGCTGCCTCAACCCCGCCTAGAGCATTCGATTTGAATTACGTGCAACTGTCGCAGAGCCTTTCATCGTGATCATGACGGCCTCGGCCGAAGTTGCATGGACCTGTCGACTCCACTCGCGACCCTGAAAACCATTCAAGCCCCGTGCCGATTCTTCCAACCAGCCGCGTCCGATGGCCCTGTGCACCCTGGGGTTCCGCTGCCGGTTGCCGAGTATTTTCTTCCCTGCGTATGCGGTATGCGTTGGAGCCGGAGAGGCGAGGGTGCAGTTGCGCGACCTGGAGCGTCCTCGTGCGATAGCACGTTCATAGAGCGGCGGTTCAAGGAAGCATACGGCGCACCTAGGGCTACCGCATTCGCAGCAGGGCTGTCGAAAGGACCTAGAATGGGCGATGTCGGGAGATTGTCTGGGCTAGTCGCCTGTCGTGAGAGCTCGTTCACTTCACCAAGAGCCTCGTCGCGACTAGCGTCATAAGCGGTTTGGCGCAGCTCCTCCACGTATTTGAAGGATTCCTCTCGTGAACCTAGTCGCGAGCTCTCGCGTGATTGAGAGCACGAGCCTTGGCAAGATGCAGAACGAGAACCGCGATTGAGGCGCATGTGGCCGTAGCTACCCCGCTCGGTGTGTTCGTCGGCGTGGGCTTCGAGAGCGGACTCGAGGTTTGATTGCAACTCCGGAATGTGCCCTCGCCACGGCACAACGCCCGAGGGTGGTGCCGAGGCAAATGCGGAGGACATGACGGAGGAGGCGGTGGAAGATCGGGAGAGGCGACGGCGCCAAAGTTTGAGGACGGCCACGCCGCCCGATGAGGACGAGATGAGGCTTGTCATCGCGTCCAGTGGGTGGCATTCGATCACCGCCTCCTGCGAATCAAAATCAGGACATGAAGGACAGTCGGGTAAGAGGATGTCTTTGATGTTGGGCTGGGTGCACGGTGCTTGCTGATTTACGGCTGACCCGACGATGGGGTGGGGTGGGGTGGGAGCGAAAATGTGGTGTGTGTGTGTGCGCGCGCGCGCGCGCGCGCGCGCTACTGCTTTCGACAAGGCTAGAAAGGATCGCCGTCCCGCCGCCGCACTTTGCAGCCCCTTGTACCTGCATGTTGCGTTTGCAGAGCAGCCAAGAATCACCGGTGGCGTAAACAGCACGGATGTCTTCAATGTCCAGCTCCTTGAGCTGATCAACCCGAATCGTCACGCTCCGAACTCCGCTATCACCTCCAACGCCGCTGGCGCCCGTCTTCAGCGTTTGGAGAGGCCATAGCTGGCGCCCGCGTCGGTACACCTCCGCCAGCACCTCCAGTGCTGCCACAGTGTACTCTGGGCTTAGGTGACGAAGGAGATGGGGGGAGTAGTAGACAAGGATCGCGGGTCCCATGCCTGTCTGACGCGGGCTTGAGCGACTAAACTCCTGCCCCACGATACCAGTACGGCACATCTCCTCGGAGAGCACACGGCGGTCATCAGGCGAGAGCCTATCCCATGCACTGCCGACGTGGGCGCGTGGGGTAGGGATGTGGGGTGATGAAGGTGGATGGCTCACAAGTCGTTGGGTACGCGTTCATTGAATCTCAGGCAATGAGATCATGGATCATGAAGATGCTGACAAGGATGGTGCAGCTGTCGATCGAAGCAAGGCCAAGGCGCGCACCTTAAGACGCTGGTCTGCTTCTCAACGGTTTGCGCCTGGCAGACGAGGCGCATCAGAGCGATTGCACTGTCGCCGGTTGGGCAGTCCGAGAGCAGCGGCATAGACATACTATTCTCGACCCAGTAGCGCTCCAGATACGACTCGAGTACCTCAGTCTCACTTCGCGTTGCTAGCTCTGAGAGGACCTGTGGAGGGAGGTGGCGGAGAAGGGGCTTCAATGGCTGGCATGCACTGGAGGTTCGGGGCATTTACACGCCAGGGAAGGGGTGGGGGTGGGTGGGGGAGGCGGAGGGGGCGGAGCGGTTCCGATCAACCTTTAGGAGCGAGACGTTTTGCTGTGGCCCTCATACCTTGAAGGATCGGATGAAAGAGCCCAGCACCTGCTGTGGGAAACTGAGCACGAGTTTCTCGGATCCATCTAGCGGCGACGGCACTGCCCCCGCCAAGTCGGTGAGCCAATGCACAAAGTAGAAGGCGACGTCGGCGGGTTCGGCATCGCCAGCCGAGATGACCTCCTTGAACTTAGAGAAGAGCGCGCTCGGCGGCGCCTCGCCCTGGACTAGCCAGCCGTGATTGAAGCTCATCTTGGACTGCGTGAAGAGGATTGATCGTTGCATCCGGGGCGATAGGCCAGCGAATGAGGGCAGCGCATCGGGAAAGAAGTCGAGCACGTAGTACATGGCAATATCATGGTCATTGATCACCTCGTCGGTGACGAATCCTTGGAAAGGCGAGTGCTCCGGCCGAACTCTGAGCCGCAGTGTTAGGCGTCAAGATGGGGGGGGGGGGGGGATTAGTTTGGGAACCAAGGGCGGGGAGGTGGCGGCTGCCGTCACAAAGATGCAGCGACGACGTGCATGCATCAGGGGCTAGGTTCACTCACCGTGGGAGCAAGGCCTCCGCCTTGAAAACGTCGTGGATGGCAGTGAGCGCAAGCATCGCTACTGTCCGTTCCACGTTCACACTGACGGTCGAGATGTCCACCCGGGTCAACGGAGTCGTTGTATTGCAGGATGCGCCGCTGAGAGATGATTCGGATGCGAGTTCGGTCGAGGTCTCGCCGAAGTCTTTGCACTCCAGCATCTGCGCGTCCAAGAGGAGTTGTAGGAGGCCTCGCCACTCCTGCTCCATGAAAAAGGCGTGCTGCTTGGCCGCGCGCGCGTCATCTGAAGCGCGAGTACAGGGGACAGACGCAGGAGGTCTTGGCGCATCTTGGCATGAGTGGGCCCGCCAATGCTATGGAGGATCATGAGCCGTTGGAGGGTGTAGCGCCACGTGTCAGGGCTTGTGGGAATCCTCCCCTAAAAAGATCCACCCCTCTCTATGATCCTGCTGTGCTGTTGATGCGCCGGCCATCGGCTGCAACGCGCCTCGGGACATCTGGGCGCATGCCGACTGCTCACCAGCGATTTGTTGTGGAGTCGGCGGCATTCGCGGTGTCCAAGCGTCATCTACGCCAAACGAGAAGCCTCTGTGATCCATAAGGGACAGCGTTGAGGCGTCAGTTCGCAGTCTGGACATCTACTGCTCGGCGTGAGCGTTGAGGCGTCAGTTCGCAGTCTGGACATCTACTGCTCGGCGTGCCATCCCCTCAAGATGACCAATCAGTGTTCCACTGGCCCAGCGCTTTCACTGTGGAGATTCAATGCTTGCCCAACGCGCCGCGCCCTCACCGTTCTCCATCGATGCCTATCCTCGCGAGCCAATACACCCCGAACAATGCGCCTAAGGTGCGCAGATACTCCTCCTCTGCCGTCAACCCAGACGAGATATCCGTATGGCCAGCGGGAGCCTCTTCGTGGTGGACTGTGTAGAGCTGTAGCTCGGGGAAGGCCTGGCGGATGTCCACGTAGAAATCACGCAGCCCGTAGCTGTAGGGACGCAGGGCGCGGGGGCAAGGGAGACTGAGCTAGATGGATGGAAATGTGCTGTCAGACTCGAGGGCATGCTGCGCAGCCATAGCTACTTGTATGACTCCCTCAACCTCAACCTCGGCGTGGATCGCAGGGGGCTCCCCAGGGCTCGCAGGACGTGCGAGCGCACCCCGGCTCGCGAATGCGCATCGCTGCGCGTCGCGCAGCATCCCAATCTGTCTTCCGCTCGGACAGCGCGAGCGGGATGGCTAGCTCTGGCGAGCCGACAACTGAGTTGGTGACGCTGCGCGCCTCCGGCGCGGCGAGCAGGAAATCGGATCGTGCCGCTGAGTATGCCGAGCGCACGCGCGTCTGGCCGCGGAAGAGCAGCCGGTACATGGTCTCCTCTTCCTCTCGGAGGTTGGAGACCTGGCGAGTGAGTGCTTCAATTCGCCGCTCGTGCTGTGTGGCGGTGACAAAACGCTCGCGGCAGGCAGAAAGGGCGCAGAAGTAGAGGCGGCGAGAGGCGATAACCGCCTCCGAATAGGCCCACGTGACCGAGACGGCCGCCACCGCCAGCACTGCGCCGAGCGTCGGGTCGAGTCGGGCGGGGTGCGGGAGGAGCGGCGAGGAGGCAATCGCAGCCGCGACGACCCCCACCGCGAGCAAGCCGACGAGGGCGAGATTGCGCATGGGCGAGGCGGCATGTGAAGCGTATGCTGCCTCGACGCGCGCCTCTGTGAATGCATAGCCCGCCCACGAGAGCCGGAGCGGGCTGGCCCTCGCGTTCATGGCCGCAAGCTCGATGATTGCCGCCTCAAGGATTGGTGTGTACATCTGCTCGTCGGAGAGGAGGGTTCGGCCGCGCTTGGTGCGCAGCGAGGGGGAGAAGGTGCGCTCAGCTGACGACGAGCCGCCGCTCGCCATCGTGGTGCCTGCCCCCCCCCACCCCCCCTCCCCTCTGTCTGCCTCTCTCCCTCGCCCCCCCACCCCCCTTTTTCTAGATCCAGGAAGAGAGAAGCGGAATAACGAAGATTTGCTCATTTGCTCTCTCTCCCCCCCCCCGCTCCCCCCTCTCCTCCTCCTCCTCTCTCCCCCCCTCTTCCTCTGGTCCCTCCTCTCCTCTCCCACCCCTCTCTTCTCATGACAGACTTTACGAGGAAGAGGAAAAGAAGAGAAGGGGGAAGAGGGGGAGAGAGTCGTCCGGTGCGGAGCTCCGCAATCACTCAGTCCCAAGAAGAGAGAAAAAGACCGGGGGGGAGGGGGGGGGGGGCGGAGGGCGGCGGCGGCGGCGCGGCGGGTTCCCCCCCCCTCCCCTTCCCCCCCTCTCCCCTTCCTCCTTCTCCAACCCCTCCCCCCCCCCCCCCCGCCCCCCCTCCCTGCCTCTCCCCCCTTCCTTCCCCCCTCCCCCCCCGCTCCCCCCCATCCCCCCCCGCGCGCCTGCCCTCTCCCCCCTCACTCACTCACAGGAGACTCCCGCCCCCCCCCCCCGCCACGTCCCCCCCCCCCCCCCTCTCCTCTCTCCTCGCCCCTCCCCGCTTCTCTCCCCTCCCCCTCCCCCCCGCCGCCGCCGCCCTACCCCGCGCCCCCAGTTTGTTACGTGGCCGCGTGCACACACACCCCTACATATTTCCATATTTCCCTATTTTCTACCTCGCATCACACATAACACATTAAACATACAGTACTCTCTCTTCTACTTGCGCCGATTTCGGGACCACCTCAACCTTCGCAGACAGAAAAGAGGAAACTCTCAACGGGATCTTGCGCAGGTTTCAGGTTTGAAGGGAAGAAGCAGTCCCAACCTTCCTCGGATGGGGTGACAGCTCATCAGCTCTCGGGGGGCGGTTGAGGCGTCTCAACTATGAACAAACAGTGATTACACGACTGCGAGATTTCTTGAGTCGCCGCTGTTGAGCCACTGTTCATACTGGACTCTCCAAATTGAATAGAGTAGTAAAAAACCTTTGAAGATGCCATCTACTGCTATTACACGTACCCTCTATCCCCAGGTGTCCCGACGACGTCGCCCTCATCCCACGCTCTCTCCCCCTTCCGCTACCCCCCGTCGGAAAAAAAAACTGAAGGTTCAGGGCTACACACCTACACACCTACACCTACTAGTCGCCTGGTATTTTACTACCCTTCCGCCGCCACTGCCCTTTATAGTTATTCATAGCCCGGTCACTCACTCATTTTAACCACTATTTCCCACCTCCCCTGGGTGTCCAAGGATTCCGCAAGGTCCCCCCCTACCTGCCCCGGCAACTCCCTCCCCCCTCCTTAATAATATAACTGAGCATTATTCGTACCACTACTCTCACTAGTCACTAGCCCTGGTACTAACACGACAACCCTCAGCGCACTTGTGACGGACTGGAGGTTATGGATGGGATAGGAGGAACCGGATGGGACGGAAGGTAGGCGGCGGAAGGCACGGCCTTTTGGGCCTTGGCGGGTTAAACGGGCTGACCATCTTCCATGGTTGGAAGATGGATGGCGGGCAGTGGCGAGGGCGAGCGCGAGGACGGAGCGGACATGGCGGACAGCGGGTGTGGGTGGGTGCGTGAGTGGATTGGATTGGTGTTGTAAGATTGCTTGTTACGACGGAGCGAGAGTGAGAGCGAGAACGAGGGAGCGAGGAGCGACTGGGGCGAGGGACGAGGGCGACAGAGGCCGATAGGGTACCAATCCGACTAGTCCGACAACAATCCGAGACACGCACACTCGACTCTCGCCCAACATTCCTCCACACTAACGTATCTTTCCCCACTTGGGCGGGGAAGACACAGAAGGAAGGAAACAAGGAAGAGAAAGCCGACAAGAGAGCGACGATGCGACGGAAGAGCCGACGGCGAACGGCGGTTACCGCGAACGAGTAGGTAGAAAGTAAGGAGGGAATCTACGTGCGTAAACCGAAAGGGGCGAGAGGGTAGGCTTCGCGCGGGGGAAAAGTCCGCAGCGACGAACACCTACGACGAGGGCGAGAGCGAGCGCGGGGGAACGACAGCAAGGAGGGACCAAAGGCCGAGCAAGGCCCCTGAGAGGTCATAGTAGAAGTCGGGTCTGACAGCTTCTGCCATCGAGTGCTAGGGACGAAGAGAGAGACGGAGGTTCGGAGGTTCGCAACGCGCGGCGTTGGAGGGTAGGGCCGAGGCTAGCTAGCGAGCTAGAGGAAGAGAGAGGAGGAGAATGAGAGCTTCTTAGGTCCAAGGTAGGCACGAGAGACTACAACGCAGGGACTCAAAAAGATCCCTCGCACGCAGACACACACGAACTAAACCAAACAGGGCGAAAACTAACCACACCCAGGACGGACTGTCAAGCGTCGGCACCAAGGCAACTCATCGGCGCACAGACATGCGACAGAGAAGTCGGAACAACGAGGGCAGACCTCGCTGGGGAGCTACCGCCGATACACGAAGAGAAGACGGAAGACTACAACCGATGCATGAAGAGAAGACAGAAGACAGTCGTGGAACGTTTGATGACATCGAAAGAAAGTAAGAGAAGGGGTAGGATGTCGCCGACGAGACCTTGAGGCTTAAAATAACCCACCGGTTAGAAGTAAAAGTCTGTCATCATATGGAATACGACACTCCCCGACTAAATTCGAGTCGTCTCGACGAGCGGCATGGAAGGAGAACAAAGCAACCGAAATAGAAGAAATCCGAAAACAAATCAACCGAAATAGAAGAAATCCAGAATTAGAACAACGAGGTGAGAGAAACCCCAGTTAACCGAGAAACCAAACATTGAAGGCGACGCTGGAAATAGAAGACGAGAGCACCCGTGGGCCCTTTGAGCACAAATTCGGAAGCTTGTCGCGGCAACCTATTTGTACGCATCGTCCCACCCATTTCTCCCTTTTACAGGAGTTTTGCTCGGGTGTTGCGGTGGGTGCAACCGCAGACGACACGCGTCTCATCTCCTGCAACCAACGGCGATCAACGAAGAAAGAGAAACAATCTGCTACAACAACAGAGGGATTTTGCAACAGTTGAAACAGCGGGTTACAAGACGTGCTCCGCCTCTGTCGCAACGGAGTTTCAACCGCCTCGCAAAAGGGCAACTCGGCAGAAATATCAAGTTTTCGAGGTTGAAACTTTGGAGTTGGGGCGAGATCACCCTGAGAGAGGGGAGAGCGCCGCGCCGGGACGAGAGATGCCGACCCGCCACTTCAATGCGCAGGAGCTGGGTGAGTCCCAGCTCGCGCTCACAGCGGCGATGCTGCTGGGGATGAGGAGGCGCCGGCGGCAGGCGTCGCTGCGGCGCCAGGGCCGGCACAGTGAGGCGCAGCGGCACAGCCGCCTCAACGAGGTGGCGATGCTTGCGTTTGCAGCGGAGCCGCTTCTTCGCTCGACCCGCTCGCGCATTGGGCCAGAGCGCCTGTCGCTGGTGCGTCTGGAGCGCGAGACAGCGGAGGCAGGTGGAGGCGATGGGATTGTCGTGCGCGACATCTACGCACGCTTCGGTGTGCGCCTTGAGGACTTGCCACGCTTCATCGCTGCACTCGATCTGCCTGCAGGCTTCTCGACGCCAAGCAGGCATGTGGCTAGCGCTGAGGAGGCAGTGCTGCTCACGCTCCGGCGTTTCAAGACGGCAGGTGAGCGCCCGTCGCGGCACATGTGACACCCTGGATCCTTCACACTCCCACGGCTTTCTTCTCCTTCCTTGGCACCGCAGGTAGCGTAGCTGGGCTTATGTGGGAGTGTGGTCGTAGTGAGGCTGCAATATGTGAGATTCACCAGACTGTAGTTGAGTACATACATGAACACTTTCCACACCTCATAGACTCACGAAGCTTCTCTTCTTTTGCCCCATCGTTCCCGCGCTTTGCCAAGGTCTTTGAGGAGGCCGGCACGGGAGTGCACAACCTAATTGGATTCGTGGATGGCAAGCTCTGGCAGACGGCGAGGCCGGTTCGAGGGCAAAGGTTCTATTACTCTGGACACAAGCGGGCTGAGGGGAAGGCATGGGGCATGGGTCGCGGACGTGGGGCGTGGGGATGGCCGCGCAGTGGTCAAGGTGTGGGCTGCAGCCGAGGTGGCGCAGCCGCGGCACCGGTCATGCAAGAGGACGAGAGGGCGCGGGGGGCGAGAGGGAAGTGCCACGCTCGCACCGTCGCAGCGGCCATCTCGTAAACCACCTTGCGGAGTTTCTTTCACTGCAGGGGAGTCGAACCAAACCAACGGGTTTTTCTCGCGTTGGCGCCATTGTTGAGACTCGGTTGGCTCTTCCAACCATCTTTCAACCAGAGTTTTAGCACTGCAAAATCCCTCGAACGAAAGGGAGGGAATGATTCCGAAGACACGCGAAACTCGGTGAAGTGCAATCTCCGACGACCCTATTATTGGAGTCAAAGAGAGAAGCCACAGAGGGGGAAGGGAGAAAGGCCGCGGACTGAGCGTCGAGCGATGGCAGCGAAGAACGAAAAAAAAAACCTTTTAATATTCTCGCCACGCGCGCGGCTATGTAGCTGTCTATCGTAGCCACGCCCGTTTCCCTTCCTTTCCCTCACTTCCCGCCTTGCGGCAACTCCCCTCGTGCTCTACTTAGGGGCCCAGGTTGTGGGGGGGGTTGGGTAGGGCGGGGGTGCACCGGCCCCTAGTGGTCTGTCCTCGCCTTCCTCCTGTGCCTCTAGGTGGCCCGTTTCTCCCTGCGTCGGTGTGAGTGGTTGATTGTTGCTGCGTCTCCTTTGTTTTCATCGCCCATCCCTTTTTGGGGTGTTTTCTAGGAGGGAGATGCGCCTCAGCTTTAGGCGAGTTTTTCGGCTAGGCCGAGTGTCCCTGCTACGAGGCCGAGGTTGTCGTTCATTATTAGCTTTCCTTTGTCGTTTTCTGTAAAAATGGGGGCGCTGAGCTCTAACGGTATTTTCAGCTTAGGTTTTCTACCCTGGGCCACCTTACGAGTGCGCATTCGGTGATCGCCGTTTGGCGGGGCAATACCCCTCACCAGGGTAGTGAACCTTATTAGCATGGATTCCAAGACCGGTATGTAGTGGTACGTGTGTGATTCAAACTCTATTCTGTAGAAGTCTCTTATTATGTATCGCCATGCTATTACATAGAGGGTTTTTAGGCTATCTGGCGTGGTTTCTGCCGGGTATGCAAACAGTCTGTCTTTTGTTTTCTGTTTTTTTGGCCTATTTGGTTTTGGGGTGTAGTTAGCGATTGCGTCTATTGTGTCGAAGATCTTCCTCGTCGCGGGGCACCACGCTAGGTGACACGAATCTTCTTCACTACTGCACTACTGCCCATATGTCTAGGTGGGTGGCTGCGACCTTGAACTCATACGACATTAAGGCTCCCGAGGGGTTCGCGTATCTCGGCCATTCCCTCCGTTCAGGCGCATCCTCAGCTATCGAGGCTATTAAGGTGCCGAGAGCGAGAGCAGACTGGCTAGGGGGATGGGCGCCAGGTACCTCGACCCGCGAGAAGCACTACATTGATCCAACTGTAGGTCCGAGCGAGGCAGCATACGCTCTCTTTGGGTGGCTACTCGATCACGCGTACTCCGTGTCAGATGCTTAAGAGCCACCCCTCCTTCTTGTTCCGCCGCGCCGCGGCGAGGGCGAGGGGTGTGGTTGTGTGGTTGGCAATACACCACTCCGAGGATAAGTAGGACTTCTAGTCTAGCTCGAATGCAGGGTTTTAAAGTAACCCACGTTCGAACGGCTTCGGAGCTCCAGACTGATCCTCCGGCTTTCGCTCTCCCAACCCACCCAACCCATTGTTAGGCTGTGGGCGCCTTAGGAGAATTAATATTATCCTAGAGTATAAGGCAACTCCGAGGATAAGTAGGACTTAAAGCCTAGCTCGAACCTATGAATACTCCAACGTCGGCACGAGGCGGCGGCGGGCGGCGATGGCGTCGGTGTGGTGGCCGTTGCTGGCGGCGCTGGCGTGTGGCGGTGTTTGCGGCTCAATGTGTCGATTCGGGGTACCACGGGACGTATCAGGCCGCCTCTGGGAGCCTCTGACGCCCATGACTCCAGAGTTCGCCTCAGTCGCCCAGGCGCAGTTCGAGG
Source organism: Isochrysis galbana (assembly GCA_018136815.1). NCBI lineage: Eukaryota > Haptophyta > Isochrysidales > Isochrysidaceae > Isochrysis > Isochrysis galbana. The sequence goes on from CM030935.1 coordinate 4,186,751, forward strand.
CTCTCGGCGTGCGGCTTCGCGCCTCCCGGGCGGCAATCTTCTTCCGCCGTGAGAACCCGCGGACGGGATCGCTCGAGTTCGTTGCGGCCGCAGTCTGGCCAGCAACACAACGCGTCTGGATCGTCGGTGAGGGCGTGCTCGCCTCGGTCGATAGCCCATCCCTGCCGGGTGGCACCGATGCGGGCGAGCTGCTCCCCACGTACCCATTCCTCACGCGCGCCGCCTCCACCCTGCCGGAGTCGGGCCTATCGGTGCCACTCGTGCATGGGTCGACAGTGCTCGGAGTGCTTGCAGTCTGGCGTGCGGCGGCGCGGCCTGCCAGTGACGAGGTCGCGAGGGTCGACGGCGGTGCCGACGGATCATTGCGACCCGCGTTCGCCAAATCTGCGGATGATGCTGAACAGGGGGAAGCGGACGACGCTTCAGCAGGGAGTCGGATAGGCACACAAGCGACGCGCTCCATCCCGCACCCCGGCGCATCAGGCCCACTCGATGGCTGGAGCGCCTCCGAGCTGCAAGAGCTGGAGGTGAGTGTTTTACAGTTTGATGCCGACGATGCCTTCTGGCACTAGGTGGAAATGCGAGGAGGCCCATGCCCACAGTTCGCTTGTGCGAGCGCGCAAGTTGCGCGCGGCGTCCGCAAAATGCCCGGGAGATGCGTAGTGGCCCACACTCACCCACACACCCACTCACCCACCCCTCTTTTCTCGCAGGTGTGTGCTCAGACCCTCGCCGTGGCCGCTCTCTTCGATCGACGGTATACAGGGGGTGTTGGCTATGCAGCGGCAGCGGCGGCGGCGGAAGCAGCCAACAGCTATGCGAGTTCGGCTCGCAACGGAGTGTCTCACCGCGAGGCTTCTCGACAGATTGGAGCGAGGGGCATGGCCGGTGATTCCGATGTTAGCGCAGACTCAAGATCCCGCGCTGTTCTGAGGACACCGTGTTCGCCGGAAGTCGACGGGCGAAATGGCAAACGGCAAGGCAGCTTGAAGGGCGAATACGCGCCACGTCGCAAGCAGGGCGACGACAGACGTGAACGTGCCGTCTCCGGCCTGGAACTTGCGGAGCTCCGTCAGCTGCTGGCTTCCTCGGTACATCAGCTACGCTCGCCGGTCGCCGCCACTAGGACGTTATGCAAACTCCTGCTTCGGTAAGCGTAGCGCCGAAGTATCACCTTTGCCATATACCTTCACGGCACCCCCACGAATACGAATCCCTCAAGGTCCTTGCCGTCTGCTAAGCTCCAAACACCGACCTCACTGCCACAGGCGAGTCCCTCTCTCGGACTCCGTGTCGCGTGCGCTCCTCCGCGACATCCTGCTGCAAGCCGAACGAACAGAAGACTTGTTGGTACCGCTGGACGCCCTTGCCAAAGCCAAGGTGAAGGCCCTACCCCGTGCGTTGGCATTTGGCTAGCACGGCAAGGGCAGAATTGTGGCTTCCCACGCGCCTGCTTTGACGGCCCCTTGTTGATCCACGGGCCCGTCATAGAAGGGCCAGGTAACTCCGTCTCCTCACACCTCAGGGCGCGTGTTTCTTGCTTTGGTCTTCCGGAACCCTGGTTCCCAACACTTCTTACCGCACGCCCTGCTTCTCAGTTGTTGCCTGTCGCGAACGAGGGACTCGGGCTACTCCGTGCTGCGGCCGACCTTTTTCTCGATCAGTCCAACACCACGTCGGATGCGTCGCCCTCGACGGAAGAGGAACATTCGAAGACGGCGGCTCCTGCACACCAGGTCGAATCGTCGCCGCTCCCACTCATCGATGTAAAGACGTCCCCCTCAAAGGCTTCTACGAACTCAATTTTCAGCGGGGATTCGGCGGCTGCCGCCACCACTGTCGACCCAACTCGGCACGTTACAGTGCCGGTTTGCTTTGTTTCGGACGTGTTGAGTGAGATTGGCTCCGTTGGCGCTGCACTCGCTGTGTCGAACGGGCAGTTGCTATTCGCATCGTGCGACGAGGATAGCCCAGGTGAGCAGCGGCGGACGGGCTCCGCCCAAGCCATTGGTGCTGGGTCCAGCGATGGTTGGGGACAGGGGCGGGCTCGCCTGCCTGTATAATCGAATAGCCGAGGTCCTCCTAGCAACTCGGGCGTGATGCTGGACGCGCGGGGAAGATCTTCAATAGGGGTGACAAGCATGTAGAGCTCAGCATCACACGGCTACACCGCGTGCGCTAAATGACAACCCCCGATGTGCTCGAGTGGTAGGAGTTCGTGCCTCCGAACGGGCGTTGCGTGAAGTGCTTACTAACCTTCTCGACAATGCCATGAAGTACGCGACCCCCGTCGTCAGCGAGGTCCACCCCAACGGTGACATAGTGCAGAGCGGCAAGGATCGCGCAACGCGAAGCGATGGCAACGCCGAGCTCGACCTGAAGGAGCCATCGGTCGGCGCCGAAGCCGTAAGCCCAAACGCCTCCGCCGCTCCTGATTCCGCCCCGAAAGGAGCGAGCACATCACGAAGTGCTTGGGCGGCGGCGCAGCGGACTCGTCTCTCGGGCAGGCCGTGCGTCACGATTGACTGTGCATGGGTAGAGGAGCAGTCTCGCGTTTGCGCTCGAGTTTGGAATTCCTTTCATTGGAGAATGGAGGAAAGTGAGTTCAAACGTGCATTCGAATGGGGATATCGTGGTGATAGGGCTGCCACAGTGCCTGGAGGGCTGAAGGGCGAGAGAGGCCATGGTGGCGATGCGAAGCGCGAGGACTCGCTCGTCGTGGAAGGAGAAGGCATCGGGCTACACTATGCACACGAGCTAATTGCTCGGATGGGGGGGACGCTTGAGTTGCTGAACGAGCCGATGCCCGAGTGGGCTGCACAGCGGCGTGCTGCATTGCTTGGACTTCCGCTAAGTGCAGGCGACGTGTCAATCATCGATCCCACGCGGCCGTGGGGCATCTCTGCCGTTATCAGGTTGCCACGCGCCATGTCTAGCGCCTTGCCCGCCGATGGCGCCTCGGAAGGAAGAATCGTCTAGTAGCGTGCTAGTGCTAGAATGCCTTACTTCCAACTCGTTCACTCCTTAGTTTGTCCTCAGCGGAGTGACGTGATGACAATTCCCACCGCGCGGAGTGACGGTTCCCCCCGCGTAGAGTGACGACTGTTCCCACCGCACGCACCATTATCCGTTATTACATTTCTGCACGTAGTTCTCGCGTGCTCCCTGCTGTGCTACTGATAGTGTCGCGTGCGCTACTATGAATGTGCACATTTGTGTATGTAGTCGGGATCTTTGATTCTGCAATCGAAAGTATGAACCTACTATTAGAGTAGGGGTCATGGGGGGGTGCCTCGCGCCCCTCCCCTCAGGCACTAACGCCCCTCCGGGGGGGCCTGTCCGTCATCCTCATGCCATGCCTTTTGCCTTGTGGCATGTGCTGAGCATTCATCACACCCAGCCAAACTGTCTGCTAGACTCTTCCAGACGGCACAACGCGACGCGCACACCTTCGCCCAGCCCCATACCAAAGCGTACTGACTCTCCCCCTCCAGCTCTGAATCACAGACCGTCAAGCACGACTTGGACGGCCCCCAAGGCCAGCGGGGCGAGCGAGGGGGAGGCAGGGGGGGCCAGGGGCAAAGCCCCAGCCTCCATATAAGAATAATAATAATCTAACTGAGCATTAGTACCACTACTCTCACTAGCCCGGTACTAACACGACAGCCCTCAGCGCACCTGCCCGTACACCTTGGCGCCCCTCCACATCTCCCCCCTCGCAAGCCCCCGGCTCCCATTCTAACGCCCCACACACAGGTTACAAAAAAACCTTCTAATATTCTTACCGCACTCGCGGCGAATGGAACCACTCTCGAATTTCGAGGGGGGAAACTGCAGAGGGGGGGTGAAATGCAGAGGGGGGGGTGAAATGCAGAGGGGGGGTGAAATGCAGAGGGGGGGTGAAATGCAGAAGGGGGGGGAAGGGAATGCAGAGGGGTCCAGTTCTGTTACCTGCATTTCTTACCTTAAACGCGTGAACAATTACCGTAATAGTAAAAATAAAACTCCAATCCTCGAATTTCGAGACGAAAATCGGCGAACCAGGACTTGAGCCCAGGGAGAATCCGAATCTGCACGTCTTGCGCGACCACGGCGAACATAGAAGAGGGTATATAGCGAAGAAAGCTCGTACTCGTGCCGAAATATTCATGCCGAAAGGCCTGAATACAACACGCCACCGCCACCGCCACCGCCGCGGCCGTTCCCGCTCCGCCGCACGGCCGTCGCGCCCCACCCCAACCAACCGAGTATCACCCCACCCCACCGGTCTGCCGGTTTGTCTAAGCGCCGCTCACCCCAGCCACACACGCCCGCCCCGCCTTTCCCGCTCCGCACCGCCACTCCACGCAGAACCACAGCATGCATGTGGTGAGGTGCGTCGGCGAGCCGTCCGTGCCTCGGGGTAGCGGAACTCACACGGCCGCCTCTGAGCATAGTGCATAGTGTCCGATGGCGGTGCGTAGTGCGTACATTCGAGCACCCCCTCCCTCCCCGGTAGGATGCAGTGCGAGTCGCGAGGAGCAGAGTCTTTGCCCGTTGCGCCGCCCACCGGCGACCCGTTCCCGTAGAGGCAAAGCACCCCTTGTATAGCGAGCCCCTGTGCTCCTATATACTAATTAGCTAGTGCAGCTATAAGTAGTAAGTTGTAGGTTGTCGTGTTACGATTCGAAGTCGCACGCTCAATCGACGACCAGTGGCCCTATAGTAGTAGGGCAAAGAGTTCAATCAGGTATGGGAAGGGTAAAGAAGGGGCGTGCATCTCCCAGCACTTAGCATCGAGGACGCAGGATCATGTCCGTGGCCGAGAAAAAAGGCCGCATGTACACTGGAGCAAACGTCATACATCGGAGCATCATGGAGAAAGAAGCCAACATGCTCTCTCTCAGCGAGGATGTTGGGGCGCGTCACATGAAGTCATCAGCACGGGAAGCTAGCATGGAGCCACTTATTCAACAACTATACGCAAAATGCGGTGAGGAAGCATCGCCCTCCCCACCGCACACGTACGCACCCATACCCGGTTGCCACAATAGGAATACGGTATGCATCTCAAACGCCCGGTTAGTAAAGATTATTGTGAAGGCTGTGGGTCGGGCAAGCCCGCCTGTTGCAAGTCGCTTGTAGTCATCATCTCGGAGGTGTCAGAGGTGCCATGACCGTTCGTAATTGCAGGAGGCAGGGGCGCGAGCTGAGGGGGGGCAATGCGATTTTGCGACGCCGGTTCAACCAGGATAGCTGAAGTCACGGAGAGCGGACTCGAGAGATGCGGCCGTAGCCGCGGACTGACGCGGGGGGAAGAGCGCTGGGATCCATGCGGTGATGGGGTGACGGACCCTCCTAAGCGACTCTCCCCTTGGGCCACGCCTGTGGTGGCGCTTGTAGCGAGGGCGGCAAGAGGAAGGTGAGGCATCCGCTGGGTCGCAACATCCCCAGGAGAGGCGCGCAATCGTCGCGGCGAGGTATTGGGCGATCGAGGCGGAGTCAAATTGGGCGGCGTCGAGTTGGGCGTTCGCTGAGTTGGCGAGCGGTAGGGCGAAAGCGGCCCGGGGAAGCGACATTGCGACGTTGGGGAACCGTGTGGAGAGGCTGAGTATGTTGAGCAAACCGAGGTGCGTCTTGAAAGCGGGCCGGGGACCCGTGAGAGAGGCGATGAGGAACGAGGCGAGAGCGAGTGTGGCGAGCGCGTAGAACGGTTCGAGGGTCTGGAGTGGAGCGCAGTAGCACTCGCGGCAATTGCCGATGTCGACATCCTTTGGAAGAGCGGAGAGTGGACATCGCCTGATAACTCAGCGTGAGACGGGGAGATGCGCCGCTGCTGGGTATCATTTCCAGTATCTTGAATGGTCGACATTCCCGAGAGAGCCTCGAAGATAGTACCCGCATCTCCCTCGGAGCTCCGCGGTCCTACCTGGCTCGTCGGTGGCTGCGATGCGAAGTCATGAATACCGGCTCCCATGGAGGCGGGGCTGTTGTTGCTCGTACACCCACTTATCGATCCATTAGCAGATCCGTCAGTCTCGTGGAGATGGACGCACATGTTTGTGCTCCGGCTGCCACAACCACTCTCCCCAGCAGTGGCGCTCTGCGTAGCCCGGGCACCGCTTGGACATAGTAAGATGGAAGAGGATGAGGCGGCGCTTGGAGCCGCAGGCAAGCAGTCCATGCGACCCGGATCTGACTCGGAGACCACGTCCTCACAGCCGGTTGGGTTCGCATCTGCCGAAATGGTAACGACTTTTTGTTGAATGCGATCTCGCGCGCTAGATGGCTCCGCATCATTTGCACGAGCGGAAGGCGGCGGCGAGGTATCAATGGCCGAAGCACGCTCAGTATACTCGAGCGTCTTCTGCAAGAGCGCCGGAATGTTCTCATAGGTGAAGTTGATGAACTCGGGGTCCTCCTCGTAATCAGCATCCGCAACCGGCTCGGACTCTTCAGTCAGAGAAGAGTGCGTTTGGTCGGTGCCGTTGAGCGCCAGCACGGGCGAAGCGCCTGCAGTCGGCTTCTCGGCGATGGGGGACGCTCCATCGTCAGAAGATGACTTGCTCGAACACAGGGACGATGCTGATGAACCTGGATGACGCCCCGCTGCTAACGGCGGCTGGGGCTTAGGGACAAAGTAAGACGTGTCGTCCGAAGCCTGTACTTTGGGCACGAAAGGTACGGCACCCTGACGCTCTTGCAACAGCTGCCAGTCGATCCCATTGTCGTCGAAGAAGGGATGATTACAAAGAGAGTCAATGGCATCGGCTCCGAGGCGATGCTCCGGGAGCGGGTGGAGTAGCTCTCGGATGAGCGACATCGCGTGCGGGGATAAGTGCCCTTCCTCCTCTGGCCACCGGATTGCCTCACCATTGGTGTGTTCAAGGATATGCTCAAAAACCTACGGGGAGTAGATGGGACGGGGCTGCGTGAGAGGTTGGGCTTGCGCGAGATGTTGGGCGAACAAGTAGCCTCCAGTGGCGTAGGGCAATTTCCCACGTTGCCACCACCCTCAGGTTTAGCAAACGGCACATGCGTCGCAGAATGCTCCGCATGCTCACCTCCTCGACGGTCTTACCCGTGAAAGGCGTGTATCCTGTGAGGAGTTCGAAAGTGAGACAACCCAGGGCCCACAAGTCGACGCCTTTGCCGTGCCTCTCGCCCAAAAGCAATTCGGGCGCCATGTAATCCGGAGTGCCCACCGTTGCCCGCATCTCCGACTGTTGTGTCGGAACAGCGGGCGGTGGACGATTCGGAGCTGCAGCGGTGCCCAATCTTGGCGACGAGGTGCTCGTGCCATCTCTTCGCCGTTCTCGCGATGGGGTGAGCGAGGGTGAGCCGAGCGGAGTGCTCCCTTCACAAGGCGTCCCGGAGCCGGCGGATGACGCGAGAACTGAACCAGAGGATGCTTGTCTCACCACCGGGTAGTCAGAGGGATTCGTTGAGTCTGCAGCGATCGCTGCGCTATTGCCTTTCAAAGAGAGCTCTTCATCGACCGAGGACTCGCGAGAGATGAGACGAGACGATCCTCGCCGGTAGCACGAGGCGGCAGCGCCCCATGAAGTTTCCTCCGAGGCTGCTACCGTTGAAGCGGTCGGAGTTTGCGAGTTGTCGTCACGCAGGGTGCCAAATCCGCCGAGCAGACCGGAGCCCGGCAACGAGGAGGGCATGGAGGGCGTAGCGGATGGTCCAGCAGAGAGAGAACCGTATTCGCCATCGCCTGCCATAGGCTCGCGTTCAATGGGCCAGTCGGAAAGGCCGAAAACAGACAAGCCGAAGTCTGTTAGCTTGATGTGGCCATCCTGAGCAACGGCAGCGGTCGTGGCGTAGGGTGGGTGGGGTGGGTGTTGCGTAGCGATGGGAGGACATGCGTGCGAATCTTGTGGAATGTGAATCGGGGAGAAGATTCCCGTGCGGCGGCCAAGGCAGAAGCTGCCCTACACACGTGCTGCATGAAGTCCACTATGCACACCTGATGAATCAGTACGTTCTCCGGCTTGATATCCCTGTGCACAACTCCTAGAGTCGAGTGAAGGTAGTGGAGGGCTAGACCGATCTCGGCGACATACAGACATGTGACGTCTTCCTCGAGATATCCGACGTTTTGTAGTAGCGAATATAAGTCTCCGCCATTGACGAACTCCATCACCATGTAGAGGTTTTTGGCAGATTGAAATGAATAATATAGAGAGACCACAAAAGGATGCTCAGCGGTGGCCAATACCTGCGCGGAATGGATGTGGGGAAGGTAGGGAGAAGGAGGCCAGGACAAACCACACCCTAATGCGTGTCTAGAGGAGGACGAGTAAGGAAAGGCGCGTGCCGTGGCAAGCTAGGAGTCAAGAGTGAGGGCAGATACCTGTCGCTCCGTTTTGATGCGTTCCAGATTGTTCTTACGACGTGTGTGAGACTTGCGCATCACTTTGATAGCGTAGAGGTCCCGTGTCGTCTTCTTCGCTGCCAGAACGACGTGGCCATAGGCACCTCGTGAGATTGGCTTAAGGATTTCGAACGAGTCTATCGTCACAGGCTGATGAGACTTGCGCCAGGTTCCAGCAATGCCGGAACCGGGGCAGGCACGGCCGGCAATGCCTGACGAGGAGCCATTACGAGAATGACGTCCAGCAACACCCGAGGAAGCACCATTGAATCTACCGGCCAAACCGGAACTGGCGGAGCCGTATCTGCGACAAGCGAGCCCGGATGACGAGGAGCGCTGCGAGCCAGTGAGAGAAGCTTCGAATTCATCCGGCCCAAAGCGCCGTCTCGGCAGCAAGGCCGAGCGGTCACCCACTACCTCTGGCCCCCAAAAGGTGCGCAGCTGGCCTAGGCAATCGGCGAGCTGCTCGGAGAAGTTGAAGGTACGGGTTAATACACCGCCAGCGCCGCCAACGCCACCGGAAGAGGAGGCGCCCTCATGCGAGTTGTGCGTTGTCGAGTTGGCGAGTAAATAGGCCTCGCGGCAAAGACGACGCGATTGGAGGAGCAGTTGCTCGGCAGCGGCAGCCGTCTCTGGATCGACATCTGGAGGTTCGGCAGTTTCGTCGTCGGAGTCGTAGCCCATATCCAGAAGCTCGAGCTCGCGCGCCTGCGGATCAGGTGGGGATGGAAATACGTTTTCGGCAAGTGGAAGAGGCTAGCCGACTCGTCTGATCGGTGGCTGCTAGTAGCAGTGCGCAGCAGGCCAGCCACAGCACGCCAACTATGGCATCGGCCACGAGAATGGAG
>CM030935.1:4196060-4240060 GCA_018136815.1 Isochrysis galbana
TCCCGCAGTGTGCGGATAGCCCGTGGCACATGCACATGATTGTTTCCCCCGTTGTTTGCTATCAAAAGCGCTATCATCCCTCTACACGAACATGCGTGTCCCAAGCGCTGTGGACTAGGAACAATCATCAGATAAAGGACGCCTGGGGCGCTCGTGGCCCCCGCGCACTATGTGGTGTGGCGACGGGAACGACACGCGTGTGAACTGGCCGCTGCGGCTGTCGAGCGCCCCGCCTTGCCTTTTTGTCAGAAATGTGCTCGGCGGGCGCGCCGCCATTTGCGAACCTGTGCCCTCGTGGCGTGCTTATGACGCCTGTTTTTGCTAGTGACGACGTGGCAATGCGCGCTGCGCCGAAGGGCAAGGCAGAAAGCTACACTAGTAGCGCTGTCAAGCCTCTCAGCCGCGCAATAACAGTTGGACCGGGAGTCGCTAGGGCGGCAAGGACTGCCAACACAGAGCCGAGTTGACAACACACGTGAGTCTGCCCATAGGCTGCCACCGTCCAGCGGGCGGGCGCTACCGTAGCGCTCATAGCGGGCGTGCTTCGTACTCAGGTTTCGTTGCCGCGGATAAGGGCACACGTGGGCAGAGAGCCCCGATGCAGATCGCTCTCTGGTTTCTAGTGGGCGGCGCGGCCTAGGCCGGCCTTGAAGGCCTCATCGAGAACCTCGCAGAGTGTTGGGTGAGTATGCACGGTCATCGCGAGCTCCTGGAGAGTAGTGCCGTGCTGGATGGCGTTGGCGCACTCTTGGATGAGATCGGCGGCGTGGATGCCAATAATGTGCACAGCGACAACCTCGTAGGTGTCCTTCTTGAAGATGACCTTGGCGATGCCCTCGCCCTCGCCCTCAGCAAGCGCCTTTGAGTTGGCCTTGAAGTTGCCCTGCGAGATGCCGATTTCCCAGCCCTCCTTCTCGGCGCGCTCGCGTGCCTGCTCCTCTGTCGGTCCAACCATGGCGATCTCGGGGTGCGTGAAGCACGCTGCCGGCACGGCGTCGTGGTTGAGCACGTGCTCGCTGCCACACATGTTCTCAACTGCGGAGATGCCCTGGGCGGACGCGGCGTGCGCGAGCATCATCTTGCCATTGAGGTCGCCGATGCACCAGAGCCCCTCGATGACGTTGCCATCCTTGTCGAGGGCACGCATCTTCTCGTCGACCGGCACGAAGCCGCGGTTGGTCTCGATGTTGACGTTTTCGAGGCCGAGGCCCTCAGAGTACGGCTTGCGGCCGGTGCACACCATCACGGCATCGACCTCAAGCGTCTCGACGTGCTCTTTGGTGTTGGCGTCGATCATCTTGATCGTGGCCGGCTTCTCGCCGGGGATGCCGGGCGTCACCTCCGACGCAAAGACGTTGGTGTATGAGTCGATCTTGCGCGGGCGGATCAGCATGCGGTCAGCGAGCTGCGCGATCTGCCGGTCGAAGAAGGGCATCATCTTGGGCATTGCCTCAATGAAAGTGACCTCCGAGCCGAGGGCGGTGTAGACGTCGGAGAACTCAAGGCCAATGTAGCCCGAGCCAATGATGGCGACCCAGTCGGGCACCCACTCCAGCTTGAGCGCCTCGTCCGAGGTGAAGACGGTCTTGCCGTCAGTCACGACGCCCGGCGGCACAAACGGGACGGAGCCCGTCGCGAGGATGACGTTCTTGGCGGAGATGGTCTTTCCGGCGCCGACGAGTTCGATCTCCGTGGGCGCCTTGAGCGAGCCCTTCTCGGGAAAGACGGTCACGCCGAGCGCCTTGAGAGATCCCTCCAGGTTGCCCTTGACGCGGTTGGCAAGCCCATTCGCGTGGTCGGCGACTGCCTGCCGGTCGAAGCTCACGTCTCCATTGACATGGACACCGAGGGCGGCGAGATGCTTTTGGTCAGACATTTCACGGACACGTCCCGACGCTGCAAGCAGAGCCTTGGATGGCACGCATCCCCGGTTGACGCACGTGCCGCCCACATCCTGCCCAGCGCAGACAGCGACGTTAAGTCCACGAGAGACGGCGTGGAGAGCAGCTCCGTGGCCTCCTACTCCGCAGCCGACGATGATGAGGTCGAAGTCGGGATCGGACATGAGGGGAGAAGACGTGCGAGAGAGGTGGGACGTGGGCGGGAGCCGCCCGAAGGAGAGGGCGCTCGTCGCGGCGGAGAGCGCGAGGAGGGAGGGCAGCATGAGTGGGGTGGGGAGAGGGGGAAGGGGGGGAAAGGAGGGGAGAAGAGACTTTGAACAGAGGAGAAAGAGCTGGCGGAGAAAGGAGAAATCGAGGGGGGGAGGGGGAGGGCGAGTCTCTCTCCCTCCCTCGCTCTCTCTCTCTCTCTCTCTCGGCGATCGGCCGACAGCGAAGCGGCGGCGGGCCAGGGAGGACTAGTTGGACAAAAGAAAAGAGGGAGGGTGAGAGAGAAGAGAGCGCGAAGGGAGAGGGGGGGGTGGTCGCTCTGCTTGCGGCAACAGGGGGGGAGGAGGAGAGAGAGGTGGGGGGGAGGGAGGGGGGGGGGCGATCTCGCCGCCGCCTCCCCCTCCCGCCGCCTCTCCCCCTTCCCCCTTCTCCCCCCGCCCCCCCCGCCCCCCCTTCTCCCCCCGCCCCCCCTCCCCCATTCTCTCCCCCCCCCCCCCTTCCCCTCCCCCCCCCCCCCCCCCCCCCTCCCCTTTTCTCCTGGGGGCGGATGCCCCAGAACGGGTGCGGGCCCACAGTGTACAGGGGATGCCCCTCTCTCTACTAGATAAGTACTACTGTCTTGTACTATCCTTACAGCCAGGCATTCTCAGATTCTCACCACCATCCTTACATCCTACTCCTACTCTACAAGTCCGTGACATAAGAGCGGACGATCGTGTGCCTAGATGGGAGAAACAGAGGGGGGGGGCGTCCGGAAACAGGAAAACAGTCTGTTTTTGTTTTTGGCCTTCATCTTCATGCTTCATGGTAGGTAGGGCTACGGTAGGGCGGTCAAACGGTGATCCTAGATGGGAAATACAGTGGGGGAGAGTCCAAAGCTACAGTAAATACAGTCTGAATTTGGCCTTCGTACAAATACAGTGAAATACAGTCCCCAAATACAGTGGATTTTTCCCCCTGTTCTCTTTTTTCCCCCTTTTCTCCATATCTCTTTCGCTCGCCGCTCGCGACTCGCGACTCGCGACTCGCCCCCGTCGCCACTTGCCAACTGCTACAAGCGCACGCCGCCAACCCCCTCCCCCCCCCTGCCAGAGCCATGGAGCCCAACCCCAATCCCAACCGAGACTCTCGATCCATGGCGCAGCAGGCGGCGCTGGAGATCGTGAGCGCCCGCGGAACGGACGGCGAGGAGGCGGCTGCGGCATGCACAGCGGCGCCGATGCAATGGGCGGCGCTTCTCGATGGAGCGCAGCGCGGCCGCCGAGCTGATGCAGAGGAGGAGGAGGAGGAAGAGGTGGTGGCGCGAGGGAGCGAGCCAAGTGGGGCAGGGAACAACCTCTTTGGCTTCCTCCCCACCCGCCCCACCGGCTTGAGCCAGCCCTTGTTGCAAGGGCGTAAGCGCTCCGCTGCTGCCAAGCGCACACACCCTACGTGGGATTGCGTCGTCCTCATTGATGAGGATGACATGAGCAACCCGCAGTGGCAGTGCCTTGGGTGCGGCGTGAGCCGCCGCGGCGGGGCCACGCGTGTTGTCGACCATGTCTTGGGTCTGTCGCATCCGCGATCGACCTTTTTGTTTTAGAAGTTGTTTGCGTTTGCGTTTCTATGTCCCCTCCTTGCAGGCTAGTCACGAGTCACCGTCGCGTCGTCCTACGTTCGCCCTCTTTGCCCTCGCCTCCTTTGGCGCCTCCTTTGTCGCCTGCTTGCCCCTCACCTGGCTTACCTCCTTACGCGCTCCTCGCGTTTTTAGGCTAAGTCGCGCGTTCAGGTATCGCCGGTGCAAGGAACCACCCCCTTGTGTGACCTTGATTCCCCCTCAGGCCTCAGATGTGGGCCGTTGGATTATATCGTGGCACTATTTTACTTCGGTCTTCATCAACTCACTTAAGGGTTTTCGAAAGATTCCTTCCTTATTCCTGTGCGTAACTGTCGCCCCCGTCGGATCGTCCGTCGCCCCGTCGCTCTCTTGTCGGCATTCTCTTCCTTGTTCGGTCTGTTACCTGTGCGTCCCGTGATAAGGATACGTAAGTGTGGAGAGTGTTGACGTGAGTGTGGTGTCATCTCGTCGGTCCATCGGACTCTAGCCGTCCGTCGTCTATCGTTCTTCGTTCGCCGTCGCTCTCGTTCTCGTTCTCGTTCCCGTTCAAGGTGCGGGCCATCAAAAGTCCCAGTGCACCACCCGAACACGGGGGGAAATTACCCCCCGTATATATACATGTTATATTTACTAGAGTATTCGACCCCCCTCTCCGACCCCCCTCCCTCCCCCCCCCCCCCCCCCACACACACACTCAATTGCATCGTGATCACAGCAGAGTAACCTGCACCTTGAGCTTCCTCAGCTGTGAGAGCATTGGCTGGCTCTCCGCGCCAATAGGGTTGCACGAGAGGTTTACCGACGACAGCCGGAAGCTCCGCGCGAGCTCGCACAGGCGCTGCACGCCCGCCGGTCCGATCCGGTTGCGGTCGAGGATGAGCGTATGGGTCCTCCGACACGCTCCTGCCTCAAGCACGCGACAGACCATGTCCAAGGCCTCGTCATCGAGATCCGCATCAGACAGACACACGGTGGAGCAGTTGGAGGATACACTAAAGGTACTCCACTCGATGCGCGAGAGGCATGGGAGCGCGGCTTTGGCGAGCGTGCGTAGGACATCGCCGTCTGCACAACTCAAGCGCAGCGAGCGCAGCGAGTAGTTGGGGTGCGCGTCTGCACGCGGCAGCACGTCACAGCGGTCGGTGTGGGTTTGTGCGGCAACATGTCTCCCAACGGACAATCCGGCGGTGCGGACGATGCACGGGGCCGCACGGGGCGGCGCGCGGCAGCACCCCGCTGCGCGCCGACAGCCACGCGTGGACGCGCGCGTGGCTGTGGGCGACGGTGGCCGACTACTACGGCGTGGCGCTGCCGTTTTGCGCGCTGCAGGGGCGTCCACCCCTCATGGTCATAGATGGGGTAAGAGTACTGTTATGAGCTCTCAGTAAGAGTAATAGCTCCATACTGCCAAATCACTGATATTAGTTGTCGGCTGCTAGACTAATCTTAAAGGGGCTGATACACCACGATAACTCCTTTTACAATTAGAATCGTTGCCCCTCCCCCTTCTCTATCAATATCGATACTTCATACATACATACGTAGTAGCCTCCGTCGGCCGTCGGTCGGCTGCTTGGCTGCTACGCTCTATCTATCCTCAATCCCTAAGATGCGATAGGTTCATCCAATCTACGCTAGAGGAGAGAGAGAGAGAGTTTGTGTGTGGAGTGTGGAGAGCGTAAATCAACACACAACACACGCGTGCGCGCGCACAGGGGAGTTTTGTTGTTGGTTGGGACAACTGTCATGAGAGCTGATATTAGTGCTGATATTAGTGATAGCTCCATAACCTTGAGAGCTGATAAGCTGTTACCCCATCTTTGCTCATGGTCGGCCGTGTCCACGCTCGCTTTCGCCCGCAGGAGCGCCTTCACGCACCCCTCGTCCCCGTGCATGCACGACAGCATCAGCGCATCCATCCCGTCAATGTCGGCGGCGCAGGGGTCCGCGTGCGCCTCCAGCAAGACGCCCACGCACGAGCCATGTCCATGTTCCACCGCATAGTGCAGGGGCGTCCATCTGTCCTCGTCGGCCGTGTGCACGCCCGCTCTCGCCCGCACGAGCGCCTTAACGCACCCCTCGTTCCCATTGCACGCGGCCCGCGCCAGGGCCGTCAGACCGGTCGATGTGCAGTCGGTCAGTCGCGCGCAGGCGCGCACCAGCATGTCGATGCACAACACGTGCCCAGAGTGGCTGCTGGTCTCGGAGGCGGCAATGATCAGGGCGGTCCACCCATGTGACTCAGACGCGTGCGGCGAGGCCTTGGCGCACAGCAGCTCATCCGCGCACATGTGGTGCCCCCGTGCGCAAGCGAACATCAAAGGCGTGTACCCCTTGGCGCTGCTCGCGTCCACCGCGGCTCTGGCGCGGAGAAGGGCCTGTGCGCACTCGTGGCTGCCCACTTGGCATGCCACCAAGAGGGCCGTCTTCCCGCTTGGTGGGCTCAGCTCGAGCGCGGCCTTGGCACGAAGCAGCACCTCCACACACGGCGCATGTCGGTATCTGCAGGCCCATAGAAGGGGGGTGAACCCCTTGTCGTCCACCGCGTCGGCGTGGGCACCCGCGTGCAGGAGGCGCTCAACGCACGAGAAGTTGCCTTGCTTGCACGCGGCCATGAGGGCTGTCAACCCTCCGCCTGCCGCGCTCTCCTCGAGGCGTCCCGCGTGACCCTGTCCGAGCAGGAGCTCGACGGCTCGCACATCGTCGCCCTCTACGAGGGGTGGTGTCATGTCAGGGAGAACGAGGCGAAGGAGGGGGCTGGGGCGCTGGGCGTGTAGAGGGGCCGGGGCGCTGGGCGGATGGGGGACGGCTCGGCGGCTGAGGAGGGGGAGGGGGGAGGCGAGGGGTTGGGGGAGCTCGGCGGGGAGGGGGGGGGTGGGGGGACTCGGCGGCGGGGGGAAGGGGGGGCGGGGACTCAGGGGGGGGGGGACTCAGTGGTCAGTGGCGGGGGGAAGGGGGTCGAGAATAATCATACCGTCAGGGGGCCCCATCTTTTCACAAGCAGTGTGACCTTTTTCACAGGAGGCGTCTTGTGAAAAGCCCAGTGAAGTGTGTGTGTGTGTGTGGGGGGGGCAGTCACAATGGGGACGGTCGAAGTCCCGCGCCTTTTGGCGCGGAGGAGGGGGGGGGGTATTGGAAGTCACAAGTGTCAGAGCGGGGACGGTAGAAGTCCCGCACCTTTCTCGTCCCTCGTTCTCAACACTACCTCAATACCAAACCTCTCCACTCCCTCAGCCCCAGCCTATCAATCCCGAACCGCCCAATCATGTCCGCTCCGTCGTCGCGCTCGCCCTCGCCTAAGCCCGTCCTCCCGCCTTCCTCTGCTGAGGAGGTGGTCCAGCCCGCCATTCCATCACTCCCGGCCACCTTCGCCGCGCCTCCCGCCGATCGTTTCCCTTCCGTATCGTCGCATCATATCGAGCCCGTGGTCATGCTCGATCCGTCAGGGTCGCAACATGTCAGCCCAGTGCCCTTCCACAAACCCCCCTTCCTCGCCCTCGTCGACAAGGTGCGCCGAAGCGAGGGGAGGAAGACTGAGAAGAAGAAGCAGAAGAAGGCAGTGAGGCAGGTGGATGAAGCGGCTGCTCCATTGCTGAAGAACACCGCTGGAGGACACCGCTAGGGGACGCGCTGGGGGACGCCGCTGAAGGACGCGCTGGCCCGGCAGGGAGGAGGGCCAAAGCGCCGCGCTAGCCGGCCCGGTGCCGCTCGCGACGGCGCGACGGAGTGGCTCAGAGCCCTCCGGCTACGGCTACGCTCGACTCGACATAAAAGCCCTCCCCCCCATGAGCCACCGTACATAACAGCTGCGGTGAAGCACCTGTTTCGGTGCTTCGGCCCGGCATTAAAGAATTGACGATAACGATATGCGATGTGTGTTATGTGTGCAGGTGAAGGTGCAGGTGCAAGGCGATGACACCTCGTGCGGCAGATAGACGCCGAAAAAGCGCGGCGGTGGTTGGAAAAGACAAAAGACCCGATGAGCGTGGGCCGAGACCCCCGGGGCCACGACAAGTCACATCCAAAAGGCGTGCTTACATTTGTTTGCCACAGAAACACCTAGCACCCAGCAGCAGGTCTGCACCGGCCCGCCCCTTCCCCTTCCTTGCGCTTTGCCCGACGTAGTGCACGCGGGCCCACTTCCCCAAACTAAAACTAAAGACAAAGGAATGAAGGGGGTAGTGTAAAGTTGGTGAGTGTTCTGGGGTAAAGGCGATGGCGTGAGTCAGTACCGTGAGTACGTGGTCCTTTAAAGCTAGCGGTAGTAGCCGGCATCTTCAGATATAGATATCGCGAATATTTTTTCATTTAACCCGGAAGATGTAGCTATGTCGTACCGTATCTGGGTGGCTGGGTGGCCGTATCTCTCATCCAGGTTCAAGAGCACATGCTTTCAGTTCTAGCTGTAGCCCCCATGTGCAAGAGCGTTTTGACAATCTCAAGCCGAGAATGGTACCCATCGAGAACGATTTGCCACCACCACCCCTGCCCCTACCCTTCCGGGCCCCGACCGCTCCCTTACCTCAATCGCCACACACCCGCACCTCTCCCCGCTCTCTCGTTCTTGACGCGAGGAGCGCCATCAAGTACAAGCAACGCGTACACCAAGCCTAAGGCTTACTCGTCGTCATCACCGCCCGGCATGGCAGAGGGAGGCGGAATTCCGGACTCGGCGCAATATCTCTCCAGGGTGTTTCCGAACTCCGGGTCTTCTGCAGAGAGCGCCGCGAGCTTCTCAAGTATGGCTTTGTTCCGTGTCTGGCGTTCCGTCATTGCAACCTCAAGCTCAACTGTGGTGAGGCCTTCGAGGCCGACACCGGTTGCGTTCGCGCGGTGTTGCTCCAAGAGCTCGCGGACTTGAGTGCGGACTTGCTCGAGGCGAGTGCGCTTCTCCTGAACGTCGTCCTGGAGCTGCGCGCTCTGATCTGCGAGCGACGCCAGTTGATTCTCTTGCATCCCCTTTTCGTCCTCGATCTCTTGCAGCGTCACCTCCATCTGACCAATCTCCTCCTCGAGCTCAGACTGCTGCAAGCGGTGTGACCTATACTTGGAGAGAGCTACGCGATGCTGCTCCTCTAATTGTACCTTTTGCTCGTACTGCGGCGTCCGCTTCTCGACAGGCTCGAAAGATGCCTTGTAGCCCGCGTTCTTGGCGAATAGGTGGTTGAGCGTCTTCTCGAGCGCGCGAACTTCACGCTCAGCCTTCTGGATTTGTTGGTCGAGCTCATCGCCTTGACGTTGCAGCTCGTCGCGCTCCTGCGCAGCTTTGATGATGTAGTACGCCTGCGAGTGGCCCTCGCCCTCCTCGCCCTCGCCCATCTTGCCCGATACAATCGCATACTTATTGGTCAGGCGATCTACCCGGAGAAGCCGGTCAGTCAACTCCTTCTTGGCTTGCGACCGCTCATCCTCTGCCGCCTTTAGTTGGGCTCGCAGCACGTCCGTATGCACCTTGATCTCCTGCTGTCGTTCATCCATCGACATTTGCAACTGGTGCTTGCGGTTTTGCAGGCCGAACACCTCGTCCATCTTGGCGTTCAGTGTCTCCCGGAGCCGCTTCACCTCGAGCTTGAGCACATCAGACGACACCATCCCCTCTTGTTTCTGCGTCACTAGCTTCTTGAGCTCCTTCTGCGCCAACTCATTGTTGATCTCAACCTCGGCAATAGCATCCGTCAACCGCTTATGCTCGACGTGTAGCTCCTCCGAATGACGCTTGGCGCGCTTGAGATCGTTGGCCAGCCGCTTGCCCTGTTGCGCGAGCATGGTGTGCGTCGCGTTATGCTGCTCGAGCTGCTTCTGAAGCTCGTCGATCTTCTTCTTGAGTTCGGTTTGCTCGATTGCCGAGCGCACGCCCGTCGCGCGCGCCACCTTGCGCTCCATCAGCTGCAGCTGGAAGTCGGCAGTGTAGACGAGCTCCTTTTGCCGCTGCGCCTCGGAGTCGAGCTGCGCTATCTTTTGCGAGGCGTTGCGGGCCACCCGTAGCGCGCCTGAGATCTCGGCGCTGAGGTTGCTCTCTTCTTGCCGGGCTTCGGAGAGCGCACGCGACTCGTTGTATATCTTCTCCTTGATGAACGCCTCCTCTCGGGCGCGCTCCTTCAGCCGCAGCACTTCCGCCGCGTGCAGCTCCTCCATCTGCTTGGCGGCGTGCTCGAGACTGCCCATGTTCTCCTTGGACTTGGCCGCTGCCATCTCGGCGGCGGAGAGCTTCGCCTTGGCCTGCTCGAGCTGAGCCTTTTTCTGCTCAGTCGTCTCGGCGAGCTGCGTGATCTGCGCCCTACGCTTGGACATCTCACTCGCGGCGCTGCCCAGCGTAGAGCGCGCGGCATCCACCTGTTCCTCAATGGCCTCGACGGCCGCCTTGTAGCGCAGCTGCTCGTCGCGCTTCCTGCTCATCGTGCGTTCAGCTCCAGTGATCTTCATCTCCACCTCGGCATTGTTCCTCTGCTCCGTTTGAAGGAATGCCTCCTTCTCTGCGAGGGCGTCTTGCCGTTCCGCCAGCTCGCGCTTCACTTTCGAGAACTCCTCGTGCGCCCGCGCTATCGCCTCGTCGCGCTTCTGCATGGCGGCAACCGCGTCCTCCCACTGGCGCACGAGGTCACGCCGCTCTCGGTGTAGTGCCCGGAAGTCCTCCGCCGTCTTGTCAAGCTCAATCTGGCGCGCTTGTGTCTCCGTAACCTCCTCATCCAGTTCACGCTGTTTGGCAACCACGGCCGACAACACCCGCTCCAGCTGAAGGTTGAGGTCCTTCAGCTTCGTCTCGTCCGCCTTGGAGTATTTGAGAAGCGCCAGATTGTCCTCCTCCTTTTGCCGGGCAGCCAATGCCCATTGCTCGAGCTCCTCCTGATTCCAATTCATCTGCAGCTTGAACTGATCCATCTTCTCATTGCTCTTGAAGATCTTAGCCTGCGCCGCCGTCGCCTTGTCCGCGAGCTCATCACCTGAGGGTACGAGACGCACGAGACTCAGCGCTGCGACACCTGCATGAAGTGTGGCGCGGGGGCGGCCACTGGTAGCGGTAGCTGCGAGCACGGGGCGGCACGCACTCTCTCGCTGGAGCTTCTTCAGCTCCGCTCCAAAACGCCCCTTCTCGCGCTCGGCGAGCTGCTTCAGGTGGTCCTCCGTCTCGATTTCCTTGACCTTTGCGTCGACGAGCCGCTGGGTGTGCTGCTGCTCGGTCACAACGGAGGCCAAATGGCTCTCCATGACGGAAATGCGCTCGCGCGTCTCATTGAGCTCAGCCACCGCAACGGAGAGGTCCTGCAATGGAGCCGGGCCGCCGCGTGTGAATGCTGTGCACCCGCTACACATGGAGTATGGAGTGCAAGGAGGAGAAAGCGCGAGAGCGGCAGGGTGGGGAGGGGGGAAGCGAGGGGCCAAGGGCGGCAGAATGGGGCGGGAAAGCAGGCATGGAGAGGGCGAGGGAAAGAGGGAGAAGAGAGAGAAAGAGAAAGAGAGGGAGGGAAAGAGACGAACGAGCAGTCGGGCAGTGCGACGGAGCGGCGAGCGAGAAGAGGAGACGCACCTTCTCGGTCTGCTTGAGCTTCGCGTAGAGCTCGCGGTTCTTCTGGTTGGCAAAGTCCGGGAGGTCAACAAACTCCTCGGTATCAGCGAGCTCAGCGAGGTCAGCCATCGTGTGTCAGGCGAGAGTGAGTGAGTGAGTGAGTGAGTGAGTGAGTGAGTAGGTGATTGATAGAGAGAGAGAATGGGGGCGGGGGGGGGAAGGAGAGGGAGAGGGGGAGGGAGGCAGAGGGGGTGGAAGGGAGAGCGCAGCGGTTGGCGTCTCGCCCGCGGCGGAGAGGCGGAGTTGCAACCGCCCTCGAGAGAGTAAGAACAGACTGTCCTTCTAGGGGACTCGATTCTCCTACTCTACTCTTCAGTAAAGATAGAACTAGACTAGAGTACTCTAGAGTAGAGTAGAGTAGAGTAGAGTTCTAGAGTAGAGAGAGTAGCTCTATGTGGTGGATCCTTTCTTCTCCGGCTTTTCGTAGATGGAGGGATTGCCTACTTTGGATCATTTTACTACAAAAAGGCGCAGCGGCCCTTCTCCTGGCTTGAGCCCCCCACCGTCGCGAGAGCTCAGCCAATGAATAATGGGCCATTTATTCGTGGAAAAAGGGCGGCAGCGTGAGGACGTGGCTCATGAGAGGTTGCTCTCTCTGTCTTTCTCTCTCTCTCTCTCTCTCTTTCTCTCTCTCTCTCCCTCTCTCTCCCTCTCTCTCTCTCTCTCTCTCTCTCTCTCTCTCTCTCTCTCTCTCTCTCTCTCTCTCTCTCTCTCTCTCTCTCTCCCTCTCTCTCTCTCCCTCTCTTTGCCCTCAGCCGTTACAGCAAGACAGCTGACAAGGAGAGAGAGAAACGAAAGAGAGAGGGAGCTTGTGAGCGGGACCAACAGCAGACAGGGGGAGAGAGGGAGAGAGAGAGAGGGACAGAGGGAGAGGGAGGGAGAGAGGGAGAGAGAGAGAGAGGAGAGAAAGCAAGAAGAAAAATACTTTTTGTATCTTCAAAAGGCCAAAGAAACGGATGGCAAGGGGGGGAGGGGGAGGAGAAAGCTCAAGGAGAGAGAGAAGACGACAGTCCTCCTAAATTGCCTCTTCTCCCTCTCTTCACCGTGCTTTTTTCTGATTCTTTAGGAAAAGAAAGGTGATGCTCTTTCTCGTTTATACCTCTACCATCCCTCCTTTTATTCACTTACCCTCTCTCTCTCTCCTCTCCCCCCCCCTCTCTCTCGCTTCCGAACCCCACACCACGCGCTCCCTCCACCTCCTCTCTCCACGCTTGTTACTCGAAATAATCCTTCGATCTTCAATAATTATCGGCCTCATCGGGACCCCTCATATCTTCTGACTATCTTCCCGTCGTCCCTCTCCTTTCTTTCCTTTGCTCCCCGTTTTCTCTCCCTCCCTTGTCTTTCTGGCGCCATCTCTCTTTTCTCCTCCTCACAACGGCCGAGGAGCGGAGCGGGGGCGGGAGGGGAGAGAGGGGTGGAAGAGGAGGAGAGAGAAAGAGGGTGGAGGGTTAAGGGAGAGAGGGGTGGGGGAGGGAGGGGAGAGAGAGAGAGAGAGAGAAATAGAGAGAGAGAGAGAGAGGGAGGGAGAGGGAGAGAGGGAAGGGGGGGGAGTTTGGTCCCGTGTACTCCTACTTACTTCTAAGAGAGAGAGAAGAGAGAGAGACAGAGACAGAGGGGGGAGAGGGGTGGGGAGGAGAAGAAGGCTAAGGTCTCTTTCCGTGCTTCTCGGCGTGGTGAAGCTATGGAGGAGGAATGGCTGGAGGAGGAGGAGGCGCTCGTGTCTGCGTCGATCACCGACGAGCAGCTCGCCGTCCTCTCTGGCAGTAGCGAGCTGGGGGAGGCGACCTTCTTGCAGATGACGGTCGATGCGGTGAGAGGAGAGGAGGAGAGAGAGTGGAGGAGAGGGAGGGAGAGGGGGGGTGAGGGGGGGGGGGGGGGGTGAGGGAGGGGTAGGCGGGAGGGGGGGTCAGGAAGGGAGTAAGGGGGCGGCGGGGAGGGGGAGGGGGGGGGGGGGAGACGGCAGAGGGACCCCCACGGGGGAAAGAGGTAGGAGTATGAGGGGGGGGGGGGAGCAGTGGAGGGGTTGCGGTCAATGGGAGGGGGGGGCAGAAGGAATGGTAGGGGGAGAGAGGGAGAGGCAGCAAGGGATGGTTGGGAGAGAGACGGAGGGAAGTGAAGCAGGAGGGAGAGGTAGTCAGATCAAGAAGGAAATAGCAGTGGATGAGGGCGCTGTGTCACGAGCGCTACCAGTGCTGTAAGGGCAGTGCTGCTGCTGGTGCCGCTGCGGAAACAGGCCGGCGAGAGATCCTCGTCCGACACCCGCATACTTCTCCCATGCATGTCACAGGCACAAGTCCCACTGGGAACCCTTGGCGAGCGGATGCCCAACCTGCAGCAGCTCAAGCTCTCGGGCTCCTCCCTGCCATCTATTCGAGAGCTTGGCACTTCGCTGAGGAACCTGCAGATCCTCTGGTTGTGCAGGTGCCTTGCCATCACGTCTGTCGCCCGTCGCAACTCGGTGTCTACGCACATAGCTGCGGCCGTCTCTCACATCTATTGCGACTCGACCCACGCCTTCCCAGGTGCGGACTCAGCGAGCTCGATGGCCTTGCTGCCCTGCCGGTCCTCCAGGAGATTTACCTAGCATTTAATAACATATCGCAGCTGTCACCCCTGACCACGCTTGAGGAGCTCCAAGTGCTTGACCTCGAGGCCAACGCGGTCAACGAGATGGAGTCGGTCGAGTGGCTGCAGATGTTGCCGTCGCTGCAAGAGCTGACGCTCCGCGGCAACCCCATCTGTGATCAAGGCAGTGCCCTTCGGTCGCGCGTGCTGAAACTGTTGCCAAACTTGGCAACTCTGGATGATGAAGATGTGAAGCAAAGCTCTGCAGGGGGAGAGGCAAGAACGCCGGGGTCGCTGACTCAGCAGGCGGGGGGGTCTCTTGACGAAGCCCATGAGCAACAGCAGCGAGAACTCAACTTTGTGACAGAGGCCATCAAGAAGGCAGAGGTGCCGCGCGTCTTCGACATTGCAGCCAACGGGCACGCGACAATTGGTCGGTCTTTCGTTGCAAACGGCGGGTTGAGGCCCGTCACAGCTTTCACCCAGTCTATGCCCACGACTGCCCTAGCGTCCACTGCGAGGCCCTTAAGCGCGGCAGCCTGGCCGGGACGCCGGGCCGCATGGAACAGCATACCGTCAAGCGCACGACGACCAGGCAGCCGAGGTAGCCCAGCACCTTCACGGCCAGACTTGTTGCGTTCTGCGGTGGCCAACAGCAGTCGTAGCAGCACGCCCGTGCGACCGAGCACCAGCGCCGCGCCTCTAGAGGCACATGGAGAGTCTGCGTCGGAGCTAACCATGGGTGGCGATGTCATCTGCGGGGTGGGCGCATTGCGACGGCACAAGTTGAACCGATCTCTCCGCGCGCTCGATGGTGCGCCACCATCAACGGCAAGCTCGGCGGGCGACATGTCCGAGGCGTCCGAGAGCGTGCCGCCACTGGGAAACTTGGACGACCTTGATTCCGTATTGCTCGATGAGCTGCGGGCGCTGAAGATGCAGCAATTGCTTACTGGCGAGGACGCACTCGCAGACCCGACGCTCGATGATGACACAGATGGCCCGAGCGGTGGTGGTGGAGCTACGAGGACACAGATAGAGAGGGCGGACACACAAAACTTGCGGCACGTGGCCGCTTCAGGTCATGTTGGCCACCGGATGGAAACGGACCTTTCATCCGAGGAGGTGACACCGACGCAGACACCCTCTGCCATCGATAGCTGCGGGGCTGGACAGCAGCAAGGCATACCCGACTCACCTGCTTCGCGCTATCTCGACCTTCCCACTAAGGAAGCGCATCGGGTTTCGAGTAACGGCCAGGTGGACATTCTGTCTCTTGGAGACTGATGAAGTTGGTGATGGGCACCCTGTATGCACCGAGTGAGAAGGCTTTATCCGCCTACTTCCCTAGCTGACGCCTCTCGTGGTCTTGAGAAGAGATGGCTAGATACTGCGATGATTAGCGAGTGATGGGAGGCACGCTAGTGCAATTATGCATGGCGAGGAGCTTGGCTTGGTGCTTGAGGGATCCCCCACACGCCCGCACACGTATGTGGCGAGTAGAATATACACTTGACCAAGTAAGACGGATGGCATGTGCATTTGCAGTCGTCGTGCGAGTGAACAAACGGCTTGGAGCTGTGGTGATCTTGTCTTGTGTGCTACAGTGAGAAAGCGGGCGCTCAGATACTATATAATAATATAACTGAGCATTAGTACCACTACTCTCACTAGCCCTGGTACTAACACGACAACCCTCAGCGCACCTGCCCGTACACCTTGGCGCGTGTTGATGCCACAGACATATACACCTGTGCCCCCCTTCGAATCTCCCCCCTCGCAAGCCCCTGGGGCTCCCATTCTAACTCCCCACAAGTTAAAATGGGGGAAAACCCATTGAGGCGGACCGACATACGTCGGGCGACTCTCCGGGAAAAAGCACCGGGGGGGAGGGGAGGAACCTCTCGTCAACAAAGAGGATCGGCCCTTCCAGCTCGCGCCGTGTGCAGTTCTCGAGAAATAAATGACTGCGAGTCGAGTAGCCTGTGCCACCTTCGGGATACTCTCCTCGATCTTGAGCCACTCCCTTCTCTCTCCCGCCTGTCGCCGGCCGCCCCCTGCACCCCTTTGCTAACGCAAACGGGGCCTGTTTCTAACCGCACTCCATCGGGGGGGGTTGCAAACCCCCCCCTCTCCCTCTCTCCACTCTCACCCCGCGAAGTCCCTATGGCGCGTCGCCATGCGGCGCGCCCTGACCTGCTCTCAGAGGTCCTGTGGGGGCTCCCAGAGGGCCAGCAAGGGCAGCTCAGGGGGCAGAGGAGGCTAGGGCTCAGCCCCTGGCCCCCCCTGCCTCTCCCACGCTCGCCTCGCTGGCCATGGGAGCCTCCCAAAGGCCCCTGTATGCCTGGAGGGCGACCAGGGACAGGGGGGGAGTCAGCTCGAGGGCAGGCCCAATGCGGGCGTGGGAGTGCGGCTCGCGGCCCGCGCCCCCTGAGGGTCTGGGCAGGAATGATGAGTGCCGGCAGGGGCTTAGGCCTGAGCCAAAATACGTAGTTTTTCGTGCCCAAATATGTGGAAAAAATATGTGGAAAATGTGTGAAATGTTGCCCAAATATGTGGAAAATATGTAGCTGTGGGGG
Organism: Isochrysis galbana; assembly: GCA_018136815.1. Lineage (NCBI taxonomy): Eukaryota > Haptophyta > Isochrysidales > Isochrysidaceae > Isochrysis > Isochrysis galbana. Next base: position 4,212,477 of record CM030935.1, read on the forward strand.
GGGGGGGATGAATCGCCGTTACTACGGTCCCACCCGGGGGGGGGGTCCGCGCTGGAGGCAGTGGGGGGCGCGAGGCCCCCATTGACCCCCACTTATAAAAGTAGGTTGGGGCGCTCAGATACTTGTTGACTCCTTCGCATCACTTGAACGCGGCCTATGCGCACTTGGTGGAGCAATACGGTGGAAGCCATCCACGAGCACTAACTAGCAAGCTCTAGCGAGCGTTAGCCATTGACAATATTCAAAAGCAAAAGCGTTCCATTGAGCGGACTTTCCTGAACAAAAAGGAAGCGAACTGGGCCGACTCACTATTCGTCGAACAAGGCGTGGCCGCCACATCTACCGCTTCGTCGGTCAAGTCAATGTGCATGGAGTCATTGGAAACACCAGCCGCGACATCGCTCAAGTCCACCGCTGAGGAGCCACTGTTCACGACGGCCTCCTCCTCAACTGGCTCCTCCGGCTCCTTCGCCCCATCGGGCTCCTTGGCCATCTCCCAAAAGTCAAACATGTCGTCGTCGTCCTTCTCGTCAACGATGGGCTCCAACATAGCGTCCGCTTGAGCGTCGGACGCATGGTCCTCCATCACACGCGAGGCATCCGTGGAGGTCTCGATCGCGGCCTCCGCGGAGGTCGGCTCGGCTGCGGTCTCCGCGGACTCCTCGAGCTGAGTCAGTTCCTCCAGCTGCGTGGCCACCTCCAACCCCTCCTGAGCGGGTGCGTCGGACGTCTCCTCTTCCTTCTCCTCCGTCTTCTCCTCACCCTCCTTTTCGTTCGCCTTGGCAGGAGCGGGCGCCTCGGCGGTCTCGGCCTCCTCGGCGGTCTCGCCCTTCTCCTCCTCCTCGAGCTGCGTGGCCTCTTCCAGCTGCGTGGCCTCTTCGAACCGAGTGAAGACTTCTCCGACTGGTGCGTCGGACGCAGCCGTCTTCTCATTCTCCGCCTTCTCCGCCTTCTCGTCCTCTTCCTCGGCTTCCTTCTCATCGGCGAGAGCGAGCGCGTGGGCGGTCTCGACCTCCTCCATCGACTCGGCTGGCTCCTCGACATCCGCAACCCGCGCGATGGGAACAAGAAGACCTGGAGCGTCCGACGCACAGTCCTCGTTCTCCTCTTCTCCTCCCACAGGCCCGGAGTCCTCGTCGGTGGTGGTGGTGGTGGCCTCATCGGTCGGGGAAAGGGCCTCCTCCTCGGCATCAGGAACGCGAACAGGATCCGCCTCCTCCGCCGCGCCCTTGGAGCAGGAAGAGGAACGAGTCGTGCGAGCAGCGCTTGCGCTCGGCGTCCAGTCGACAGGTGGCTGTGTCGAGCGAGTCGAACGAAACCAGCGAGCAGGAGCACGAGAGGAGAGGACGGAGGACCGTACCGATGCGCGCCGAGTCGTCACCATCGTGAGGAAGACGAGGGCGAGGAGAGAGCTGGAGGGTGAGCGAGGAGGGAGGAGGGAGGCAGGCAGTAGGAGCCGTCTCTCTCTGGTAGGTCGATGAGAGGGGGAGGAGGGGACCCGGGGGAGAGACCCCAAGACCTATCGATTGTTTACGTTAGTGTTTTCGCAATATACGGTAATATTTTCCCCGGCCCCAGGGGTGCCCCCGCGGTTCCCGAACGCCTCTGCGTCCAGAGTCCCCCCGCGGAAAGAGTGAACGCACGGCGTGCACCTTCCTGGAAGTTGCTATGCGCACGCACGGCGCCCCGCGGGGGGGAGCCGATGTGCATACGCACGGCGTGCACAATGATTGCAAGCAATCACACGTGCTGCGCAAACGAAACGTCTCGTATATGGCTACTTTACGTTAATGTGGGCCTTAGGGAAAAAAGTTTCTATGCGCACGCACGGCGCCCTCGCGAGGGGGAAGTCGATGCGCATACGCACGGCGTGCTCAATGATTGCAAGTAATCACATGTGCTGCGTAAACGAAACATCTCGTATACGGCGACTTTATGTTAAAAAAAGTTTCTATGCACATCTCGTATACGGCGATTAGCTTTGTTTTGTACCACTATTGTTCATAACTAAAAAGAAAACAGATTGTGGTCCTCTTTTGACGGAACGCGACTTCAGGTTAGGTTACTTTTTTGGCAGCTTCAGCTTCCCCCATGTAGGTGGTATAACTCCTACTTGCACTTGGCAACTTTCCGCCCCCATTGTGGGGGGTTCACCGCCTCTTCTTGAGCTTCTTCTCCGCCTCCGGGGTGAGCCGCATCTTGTCCGTTTTGGAAAAGCGCCACAGCTATACTTTCCACATTACTAGGTAGTGAAGCAGGGTCAGCGCGACTCCCACTCCAGCTCCGATTCCTTTAGCGGCACCCATCATCGCGTATACCGACATGATTGAGAGCTCACGGTAATTGTGACCAGTATGCCTAAGACGGGACCTATATGTAATATTGTTTGGATATTTAACGGCACAATCGAGTCCGTCCCACGTTCGACGGAACGCGCAGCCTGGCGTGCGGGCGCAGGCGCTCGCCGTGGTTTGACGTGCGTAAGTAGCCCTAGGCTAGTCGTGGTCATGGCAGTAGCAGGGCTAAACGTTCAGTTGGTTAACTATCTTGGTTGGCACTTTCTAGAGTGCAAGGCTCTCTTGTGGTCGGCCGATGTGCGCAGCATGAGCAACAAGAAACTGAGCGAATAGACTATTCGAGCAGTTTGCTTTTGCGCGCATGGAGGGGGCATCGCATAGAAAAGGGAGAGGTGAGGGATTACTGTAGCAACGTAGCAACCATCGCTGCCATTCCTCCACCTTTCTTACTCCCGCCTGTCCCGCCCGCCATTGCCATCATCATCCCTGTAGCCTTACATGGTGGCAAGTCGACTTTAAGAGTCGGATTCTGCGGGTGTATGCGGGGCCAATCGCGCGCAATGCCCTCAAGGAGCGGACTCAGAAATAAATTCGCCGTTGACCCGATCCATATCTTGCCGGGAGCCCATCGAAGGAGGAAGGGTACTTAGCGGAATATAGCTCCCACGGATCCGCGCCACGTGTGGCGGCCATGTCGTCACCAGACCGTCGCACAATATCCCAGTTGAGCTTCGCGTGGAGTGCCACAGGCCCGCGCGGGCCCTGCGTGGAGCCAGTGCGAGAGGACCGTAACGCATCCCGCGATGATCGGCTTTGCTGTGCTGCCTTGGCCAGGCTTGCAGCTTTCGGGCGCATGCGTTGCGCGCTGAACGCAGCGGCGGCGCTGTCAAGGAGGAGCGACGAAGCGTTCTGGAACGAGGAGCAATCGCTTACCGGAGCATCCGCGAGGGAAACTCTGCCCGGCACAACAGGTGGTCGTGATGCTGGGGAATCGGCGTGCCGTCTGACCATGATGGCCGACGGGTCCCACGGTGTGGACCACGGCGGGTACGATATGGGTGCCCCGCGATGGTCAGAACTCGCGTTGTATGGGCCTGGGTAAAGCGCACTCATCCCCAAAGAACCCTGGGCCTTCTCAAGGGCCTCGCGCAACATGACGTTCTCACGCTCTGCTTGGAAAGCAGCGTGCGAGGCCGCCGCGGCGGCTGTTTGAGCCGCGCGCATGCAGCTCGCAGCAACGAGGTCGCCCTCATCACGGCCGTGGCCATCCAATGAGGTGCCCGCGTCATTATTGGGCTGCTGCAGCCGTGCTTGTAGACGGCTCAACTTGGCGCAAAGGTCGTGGCGCTGGTCCTCTTCTTCCGCGAGCTTTGCCGCATGCGCCGAGCGCTCACGCTCAATTGTGGCGCACATCTTCAGGACCTGTTGGGCGACTCGTTGCCACTCTGGGCTGCCCGAGCTCAGCTGACTAACATTCCGCCTAAGCTGCTGAAGGTCAGTCGAGGAAAATGCGGCTGCCGAGTGGGCCTCCTCAGACCCGCCGTACGGCTGCACGTTCGCCCACCACAAGAAGGCAGAGTGAAGCGCCCTTGTGCGCGTGAGCACGATTAAGGCGAGCACCCGCATGCGACCCCCTTGCTTGTGAGCATCTTCAATCTCGTGCTGATGGTCACTGAGCATTTCGTGCGTCAATTGCAAGAATCTCCGCGCGCGAAGGCCTCGCACCGCCTCGCACCATCGAGCGAAGGCCCAGAGCGAGTGACTTCCAATAGATGTCAATAGGCAGTGGTATAGCACGTCAGCTTTCGAGCGGGTACCAGCCGCCAGATCGCCGCGTGCCATCGCCATGGATGCTAGCGACCACTGCGTTAGCGCACGGCTCATCCGGTTAGAGACGGACGCATTGAAGACTGCGTTGAGGACTCTCGCCGCCCCGACTGACATGGCTTCGTGCACTAGCTGCTGCTGCTCGGCCAGGGCGGCGCCCGCGGCGCGCAGTCGCTTTGACGCAATCGCCACCTTCTGCTCCAACTTCCGTCCATGCTCCACATCGCTGCCGCCCTCGACGAGCCACCCCTCAACCTCCGCATCCCCTTGCTTGGCCGAGGCGGCGTGAGAGTACGAGGTGTGCGGCTCTGGCTTACTCCAAGAGGTCTCTTGCGTTTGTACGTTCCAGTAATACTGACGGCCTTCACCGTCGGTGGCCTCCACCCAATCGCTCTTGCCCGCAGGGCTGTGCTCAGTTATGGGCGAACCGGAGTCGGGCGGTGTCTGCGCTGGCGGCCTGGCGGCCTTCAAGGTCGCCTCGCGCTCGAGCTCAGTGATTAAGGCATTCGCCTCGACGAGCGCAGCCTGCTCCTTCTTGTACGCTTCAGCGCGCCTCCTGCTCTCAATGCGCAGCTGCTCGAGCTCATCGGCCTGCTCGGCGTGAGCGCGCCAGGCGCGCGCGGCGTCGCGCTCGGCCTGGCGCAGCTCCTCCGCCAGGCACACCGCCTTTGCCTGCTCGGTGTCCCTCAGCTGAGCGCTCGCCTCAGCAAGCTGTGAGCGGAGCAGGGAGAGCTGTCCCTCGAGCTGTGCGGCCTCCTCGCTCCATTGCGCGTCGAGGCTCGAGAGGAGCTCGCCCATCCGCGCGCGCCGGAGCCGCACCAACGCTCCCGACTCCATCGGGCTGTAGAGGGAGGGGAGGTGAGGGGAGGGCCGCGAGGAAGAGAAGGGCCGGGGGGGGAGGGGGGGGGAGGGGCGAGCGAGCGAGTGAGCGCGCGCGAGAGGGGGGGAGGGGAGGAGAGAGAGAGAGAGTCGGAGACAGAGAGAGATGGAGAGGGAGAGAGAGAGAGACAGAGAGAGAGAGAGAGAGAGAGAGAGAGAGAGAGAGAGAGGGAGAGAGAGAGAGAGAGACTCCTCCAGGACCGGCCCCCCAGGGAAGAGGAGAGAGAGAGTGAGGACGGCTGCACCCTCCCCACCACCCCCTACTACTACTACTGTAGTAGGAGTACCTAAAGTGTACAGTACCTACCTACCCGTCGTCACTCCCTCCGTACACGCTCTTCTCTCGCCCTCTCTCTCTCATCCTCTCACTCTCTCCACACTCTCAAGAGGGTCTCGCATACGTGAGATTCTCGGTCGCATTTTCTATCGTGTTCAGGGTCCAAATCCTTTGGACCCCAATTTGCTTCCTGGGGTCGTATTACACACGTGTCTCAAACGGCACTCTCTCTCTTCTCTCTGACACTCTTTCACATCCCTCCCTGTGAACAGGAGAGTACACTCTAGGAGTAAAGTAGTTCTGTCCAGATCTCTTCCTTTCTCGTCTCTTCCTCCATCAACGGCTCCGTCTGCTGCTCGCCGCCTTGTTGCTTCACGTGAAACGTGCGTGCATCTTCTCTCGGGAGTAGCTAGTAGAGGTCTTTTGCGGGGTTTTAGGAAGGTTGAAAGAACGGGCTTGAAATAGTTCTGCGGAGGGCTCTTGCAACTGCTCCACAAAATGTAAAATCGCTTCTTTGGTTCCAACAAGTAGTTGAAAGAGAGCGCGCGCACTGTTGGGCCCCTCCCGCGAGATGCCCACGCGCCCCTTCACAGTGCAAGAGGTGGAGGATGCTCGCCTCGCCCTAGCCCTGCAGGTGTGCATTGCGAGGTGGAGACGGCGCAGGCAGAGGGGATTGGACGGCTCGGGACTGCGCGCCACGGCGCGACCGCGTGCGATCGAGGCAGCGCTCCTCGTCTTTGCCGCAGAGCCGTTGGTGCGCGTCACGCGCTCGCGCATTGGGCCAGAGCGGCTGTCGCTCGCTCGGCTGGCGCGAGAGTCAGCGGCCGCGGGCGGCAGCGACGAGGTACTGATGCGTGACATTTACGCGCGCTTCGGTATCCGGCTGGCCGATCTGCCGCGATTCATCGAAGCACTGCAGCTCCCGCCTGGCTTTCGGCTTCGCGGAGGGCATGTCTTCAGCGGAGAAGAGGCCGCTCTCATAACCCTGCGGCGCTTCAGGACCGCAGGTGTGTGCATCACGTCACCTGTTTACACACTCTCTCTCCCTCTCCTCATCCCAACCTCGCCGTACACTTCTGTGCAGGGAGTGCGACTACGTTGTCTTGGGAGTGCGGGCGAAGCGAGGCGGCCATCTCGGAGGCGCACACGACCGTAGTGACCCACATTCACAATAAGTTCCCCCACCTGGTGGACTCGCGGAGTTTTTCATCGTTTGCCCCCTTGTTTTCACTTTTTGCCTCTGCGTTTCTTTCCGTGGGGGTCCCAGTGCCGAACCTCGTGGGGTTTGTTGATGGCAAGCTGTGGGAGACCGCACGGCCTGTGCGTGGTCAACAATCCTATTATTCAGGCCACAAAAGGTGTCATGGGGTGAAGATTCAGGGTCTAGTCTTCCCTAATGGCATACAGCCTTGGCCTTTCGGCCCTGTGCACGGCTCACGACACGACTCCTTTTTGTGCCGGCAGTCGGGGTTGTTGCACATAATGCGTCTGTGCTGCGGTGCTGGCCAAACGTACTGCTTGTTCGGCGACTCGGCGTATCCACAATCGGCCTACCTTTACAGGATCTACCGCGGCGTGCTTGCACCATGGCAGGCTCATTTCAACAAAGCTATGAGCCCATTTCGGGTGAGCGTCGAGTGGGGGTTCGGCAAGATTGCCAAGCTGTGGCCGTGGATAGACGTTGGCAAAGCGCAGCAACCTTTGCGGCGTGACTTGGGAAACTACCTGCGCGTTGCAAATGTGTTCACTAACATGCACACCTGCTTGTACGGCTCCATCGTCAATGCCAAGTTTCACCTTCCCCCGCCTTCGTTAGAGGCTTACATGGCCGGCGGCCCGTACTAAGGCTACGCATGTGATTGATACCAAGCTATATAAATATCTAGTAGCTGGTACCCAGGTATCTAGATATTAGAGCTATCTATGTACATCTATAGCTCTGAACATCAAGGTAGCGCAGGGCTCGTATCTCGGGGTGCATTGTCCGAGAGTAAGTCAGAGAAAGAGCGAGAGAGATGGTCGGAGAAGGGGGGTGTAGGGGGAGAGAGGGGCAAGCAGAAGCAAGTACGAGAGAAAATCCATCTGGATAGTAGATTTCCTCTAGACCCTCACTCATATCTAGATAGGAGACATCGGGGGATGGAGGCGGTGAAGGACGAGGGGGACGCCCCCTCCTCCCTCCCTCCCTCTCCCTCTCTCCCTGCCTCAGTGTGGAGGCAACTTGTTCAGCGTGTGGCGTGTGGAGTCAACGTGCGTGTTCAGTGTGGCGTCACCTTAGTCAACTTGTTCAGGGTAGAGTCCACATGTTCAGTGTGTGGGTAGTAGCATATATGCACATATGCATACTGCCTGGGGGCAAAACATATAATGCATACTGCCTCTTTCTGACTATACTTGTGTCCCCCCTCCCCTCCGGTATTACCCCCTTTGCCTTTTGCTTTTCTGCGCGGCTTTTTCAGCGGGCGCTGCGCGGATATCAAGTCAGATTTTGGCGCACCTTGTTCGCCTACTATGCGTACGCTCTTCGAGGCCCCTTTTACCCCCCCTCTCCTGCAAGGGCGCGCCGAGTGCCGAGTGGGAGGCGCCAGCGGAGGAGAAACCGCGCATGAGCTGCGAAAACCACGCACAAGTGCAGTGAGGCATGAGAGTCCGCGCGGAAATCCGACACCTTTCCGTGTGAGCCCTTCAGTGACAGCCGCGCCGGCAATCTACTTTATTCTTTATTTGGGACGTCGCAAAAAGAACCATGTAGAATATGCATGTGTACATCGCACGTTGTGCTCGCACTTGACATTCATACGACACGTGCACATACGAGCCCGCTGTACACCCCTGGCTGGATCCCTCTCTCTGTCGACATCTAGCTCCCGTTCCCTCTCTTCCTCTCTTTCCCTTTCTCGTACTCGCTTCTTCCCCCTCCTCCCCCTCCCTCTACCCCTCTCTCCGTCCATCTCTCTCTCTCTTTCTCCGTCTCACTTGGATAATGCTTTCTCGATGAGCTGCATCATGCAGGTCATCATCCGCGTTTGCCGTTCGTCACGCGCGTCTTCGCGCTTAGCCTGCTCCTCCTTACACTTCCTGCGCTCTTCATCCACTGCCGCCTCACGCCTCGCGCGCGTTTCCTCACGCGCCACTTCGTACTCCCAACGCTTTTCCTCGCGCAAGTCACGCTCCTTTTCGCGCTCCAACGCCGCAAGTTCCGTGCGCTCCCGATGCGCGAGCTCTCGCGCACGGAATGAGGCCTCCTCCGCTTGTGCCTTGCTTGCCATTTCGTCGCGCCTTGCCTGCGCAGCCGCTAGCGCGTCATTCGCCTTGGCACTCGCAGCAATCTCCTCCTTGTGCGCTTCCAGAATGTCAACAAGAGCATCGCGCGCATGTGCCGCTTTACGTGCGGTCGCGGGCTTCACCTTCTTTGCGCTTTGTGCGCTGCTCTCCTTACGCACGAAATGGTACTTACCTTCGGAGTCGGGGCCGTCCAACGCGAACCCTGCAGGCCACTTTGGTTCGTCCTTAAGGAAGTCCTGCAAGTCGAGACCCTCCGCGAGCTCCTCCTCATAATAGTGCAGCATGAAGGACTCGACCTCAATGCGGTCGGGGAGCGACTCGGTGCTCGACTGCACACTGCCTGACCCCGAGCGCTGTGCGGCCTGCGAGCGAGTGCACACGGCAGATTTGAGACGTGCTGCGCGGGCGTGCAAGAACAGGCACAATGTCGCACGGGGGCCGAGCACTCACCCGCAACTCATCTTCGCTCAGGTCACGGTACGCTTGCTTGGCTGCCTCGTTCTGTGCCGCATTCGCAGAACGATCCGCTTCTCTCTCTGCCTTGCGCTTGGCAGAGTTTTGGGACGCCGACTTGAGGAGCTCGCTCACCTCAACGATCAACGTCTCGTACTCCGACAGAGGGCGCTCCGACTTGGTCTCCGAGGTGTCCTCGGGGTCGTCCACCTCGATCGGCTCCGCTTGCTCCTTCCCAGCGGTGAAGAGATGCGCGCCTGCCTGCATCCGCAGGCAGGCAAGTGGGGGGGGGGCAGTGAATTTGCCTGTTGGGATGAGACCACGCCTGAAGGCCCAGGCTAGGCTTGTGGTGAAGCCACGCGTGCAAGCAGGTCGCCGCAATCGCAGGGCACACCTGAACCCAACCTTTCAGCGAGGCGATCACAGAGGCGTACGATGGCAACGAGGCGCCCTGCATGGAGTCGTCGCGCATCACCATGGGCAAGATGCCGTTCTCCTCGTTCGTCCACACCCACTTCTGGGTGTGTCCGTTTTTCGCCGCCGTGCTGCCGTCCTTGAACGTCTTGAACGCCTCGTCGCCTGCCTCCAGCACTTGCTTCAGCAGCGTAACTTTGCGCTCGACTGTCCAGTCGAAGCGGCTGTTGCGCGCTTCTCTCTCCTGCGGAACGTGGCGAGTGAGGGGGCGTTGTGCGCGCGCTGCTGGGGCCCCATCATCCCCACCCCGCCACCCTTGCGACGCTCGGCCGGCGCCTTGGCTCGCGGTTGGCATGTGCCGCCGGGCTGCCCTCACCGGCCTCGGCGCCATCGCTCTCTCGCTCTCCTCTCTCCTCTCTTCCACCGGCAGACAGTTGGAAGAGGCGCGCACTGGGCCTCTTCCAACTCTCCGGTTTAAGGAAGGATTGAGGATCGTGACTTCTTTGAACGAGCTCTTCGAACCTTCTTCCAACGTTGTTTCAACCCCGCAAAAACCCCCGAGTAGCTTGAGCCTGAAATCATGTACGCTTAGCTGGAGCCTGAGCGTGTTCTGAGAGGTTAGACTAGACTCTAACCTCTTGAATGCTAGTGGGGGAGGGCTAGGTTGTGCTGAGATAGAGATAGTACGATAGTACGCCAGCGCGCAGGGGGCTCGTATAGCTAGCAAGGCTTGTAATAGTTATGGCCCGCCCGGCCTATGGCCCGCCCGGCCTAAGGCCGAGGAAAAATTTTCGGGAGATAAGAGTAAGAGAGGGTTTTTGCAGGCCGCAATAGGGCCCCAACAGCCCCCCGCCCCAACAACGCCGGGGCGCTGTTGAGGCTCTATTGTCTATTGCGGCCGTCCTGCAAAAGGCAAAAGGAGAAAATCGCGTTTTCCCTCTCAATAGCAATAGCGGTCTTCTAAAACAATATTCTTGAAGATGCCTGCTAATACTTTCGCCAAACCACTCAACCACTACCCCTTCCTCAGGGTTTCCCACTGACAACGCCCTTACCCCACCCTCCACCCTCACTCCCCTTTCTGCTCCCCCCCCTCGTTATTCCTTTTTCCTTTTTGTTCGCGGTTTCGGGGGGTCGACTGTTGTATTCCTGCCCATCTGAAGGCTGTCGGCGTGAATATTCGTGTAAGTTGGGCATGGCCAGATTTTCGTTTTAAACCTACCCAAATTTCAAATTACAAATTTCGTTGCGAACATGTCCTACATAGGAGGATAACCACGGCGAACCGTTTTGCGGACGATCCGACATGCCGCTTTTGCGGCATAGCCCCCGAGAGCTCCACCCATATAGCTTCATGTATCGCGACGGAGCCCGTGCCGCAAGCGGCCGATTTCGACGCAGTGAGCGGGGGCGGCGGGCGCGATTGGCGTGGCTGTGAGAGCGGCATACCGCACTTTGGTGCTGGTAGCGGCATCCATTTGGTGAGCGGTGACTCGAACGGCCTCGTGGCGCCCCCGGTCGCGGGTCGAAGTTGGGTTCTCGAGCCCTTGGTGTTTTTAGCGGTTAGCGTCTTTAGTTTTTGCGATACTTACGTACACGTTCAAGTCCATAAAACACAGTGAAAATATATAATATATTGCTGTGCGTATAGAACCAGGATCTTTGGTCTTTGGTCCGGGTCAGCTGCCGATGCCCATGGTTTCGTGTTTCGCTGCGAGTGGCGCGCATGAAGGCCACCGGTACAATAATACCGGAGGGGGGCCTGAAATATATTTCCGCACGGCCGTCAGAGGCCTGAAATCGGGTATTTTTCGAAAATTTTGCCGGAAGACCCCCGGTTTTTTTTTGCTGATCTCCCATACACCAGAACCCATAGGGAGCTTATTTAGGCCTTCGTTTGCCCATTACAGATGGTGCCCTCCGCACCCCCCTAGTGAGTGACCGGGCTACCAATAGTGACATAGTGACATCAATTATGCCGGCTACCGTACAAAACAGCTGTGGTGAAGCACCTGTTTCTTTCGTTCGGTGCTTCGGCCCGGCAGTAAAGAGTTAACGTAGACTAGGAAGCAGCGGCGCCCTTCGTGGCGCTGCTCAACCGCGTCGCGATTGCGGACCTGGAGAAGGAGAGAGGGAGGATGATACGTTTGTGAAGAAGCTGTCGGAGAGTCGGAGGAGATAGATACGAGCTGCCCGGGAGCGGCTCCAGCAGAAAGGAGGTAGGAGTAGGAGTATATCTTTCTACAGATTCACAGATTCCACTTCCTCACCAACCACTTCCCCCGCGATGCCGTCGGCGGAGCTCGCCACACTATGCGTCGGGCCCAATCCAGCGCTGCAGCGCGTGCTCAGCTTCCCCAGCCTGAAGTTGGGCGAGGTGAACCGAGCCGCTGCCCTCACATCCTATTGTGGCGGCAAGGGCCAGGGAGCTGCGCTCGCCGCGCTCCGATGGGCGCCAGAGGGGCGGCACGCAGTGGCGCAGTTCCTCGGCGGTGACTCTGGCCGCTTCTGCGAGGAGCAGCTGCAAGCCGCAGGACTGGAGACCATCACTCAGAAGGTGACAGGCCCTACGCGTATCTGCACTACACTGCTCAACCAGGCTGACGGTTCCAATACTGAGCTGATCGACCCCTCGGATCCAGTGACAGCCGAGGAAGTCGCCGGATTGGTCGACGCCATCACTACGCAACTTTCGGACTTTGCCGTCATTTCTCTGTGTGGAACCCAGCCACCTGGATCGGAGGCATTATACGAGCGACTCGCTGCCGCACTACTCCGTCCACCACCTGGGCCGGCCAGCGCCCAAGAGCCGATTCTGCTCTTGGACGGCTTCAAGGCCGTGGATGGCGTCTTGCACTCCAGCCGGCTCGATGTGCTTAAAATCAACCGCGATGAGCTCATTGCTCTGACCGAGCAACCGACGGTCGAAGAGGCCGCCACGTTCCTCCTCCGCGGATCCGAGGCGCGCCTGACCAGGCCCAACGCAGTGATCGCCGTTACAGATGGCCCGCGGCCCGCAATGCTCTTTCGCCAAACCGAGGCTTGGAAACTCTCTGTTCCCGAAGTGCCATGCCTTAATCCCATCGGTGCCGGGGACGTATGCACTGGTGTGTTTGCCCACCAGCTGGCTGCCGGCGATGACGCGCTCGACGCTTTTGCCTGGGGGCTTGCCGCCGCCAGTGCCAGGGTGGTGAAGCGAGATCCCACGTTTGACCCCATCAGAGTGCGCGAGCTGTACGCAACTGTGAAGAAGGAGCCCATCGAAACTTGGAACGGGACAGCTTGAATTGGAGTGAAGGGGAAGATGGGTGACACATGGGTGGGTGGGTGTGGGCGTATGAATTTGGAAGGAGGGAAGGCAACAGCCGCCGACGCCAATGCCCGCAAAGTGCACGTTGAGCCTTTGCGCTGCGTGTGCCCTTCCCGGAAACGGCAACTCGCGCGTGCCACCTTGTGTGTTGTGTTGCGCAAGCAGGGCACTTGTGCATTTGTTGCTCTTCGTCGTCTTGCATCAGTATTAAGTGGCAAAATCTAAAATCTATCACATATTACGTGGGATAATAATATAACTGAGCATTAGTACTTAGTACCACTACTCTCACTAGCGCCCTGGTACTAACACGCAACCCTCAGTGCACCTGCCCGTACACTTTGGCGCGTGCTGATGCCACAGACACATACACCTATGCACCCCTTCAAACGCCCCCCTCGCAAGCCCCCGGCTCCCATACTAACTCCCCACAAGTTATAACGGGTGAAAACCCAACAAGCAGCAAGGCGAACCGACCTATGTCCTATGTCGGCCGACTCGCATGCTAGGAAAAAGCGCCGGGGGGGAGGGGGGGGGGGGGGGGGAGGAACTCTCGTCAACAAAGAATATCGGCCCTTACCAGCTCGCGCCGTGAGCAGTCCTCGAGAAAGAAATGACTGCGAGTCGAGTAGCCTGTGCCACCTTCGGGATACTCTCCTTGATCGCTTGAGCCACTCCCTCCTCTCTCCCGCCTGTCGCCGGCCGCCCCCTACCCGTTTGCTAACGCAAACGGGGCCTGTTTCTAACCGCACTCCATCGGGGGGGGTGCAAATCCCCCCTCTCCCTCTCTCCACTCTCCCCCCTCGAAGTACCTGCGGCGCGTCGCCGCGAGTCCTTAGGAGCAATTCTACATCCAGGCGTCCGAACGAGCGCATGACCACGTCAAGTGTACCAATGGCATCGCGGCCGGGCGCAAGCGAATCAAGGAGTTCCTGCGGTGCGAGGGGCGGTGGTGGGTCAGTGCCGGTGTGTGCCACCCTTAAGAACCCGCGTGCCACCTACCAGTGACCCCCCACCCTGCTCGCGAGAGCTCTAGGCTCTGCATGGCCACCATCTCCAGGCCATTCTTCGGCCGATCGCGGGCGATCGGACGTCGCGGAAGCTCCGCGTTTCTAATAGTGATGCGCCCCACATTCACCACTCTGATTCCCTCCCGTGAGCGAACCCCTCAATCTCCCAAAATAGCCCGCAACGCGCGGGGGAAGGGAGGGGAGTCACTCACCGACGCCATTGCCCTTCGTGGGGCGGGAGGGGGTCGTTCGGAGGGGGGAGGGAGTTGCCGGGGCAGGTAGGGGGGGACCCTGAGGAATCCTTGGACACCCAGGGGAGGTGGGAAATAGTGGTTAAAATGAGTGAGTGACCGAGCTAACATGCAGGACCACGTTGACGACCAGACGACCAGAAGCGTTCAGTTATCCCCATCCCTTTCGTTGAGGCGAGAAGCGTTCAATCACCACTAGCTAACGTCACACCGCATCAATACACTAGCTAACGTCACACTGAGGTTGGTCAATCCGATGCTGTCAAAAATATAATGAGCGTGTGTGAGACGTGGATCGTGATTTCAACGAGATATCGACCCTGCCCCAAATCGAAGGAATGGAGTCAGACCACGTCGGTGTTTCAACATGTGAAGTGTCAAGTTGAGTCAAGTAACCTTCAGGTGACAACAAAAGGTGTTAGCAGGGATGGGGATAATTGAATGCTTTTGGTCTTAGCTACCCTCATATGATCCCCACGATCTTCCGCGATTGAACGCTTTTCCATGTGTAGTGTGTGGGCTGATGGTGATTGAACGCTTTTCCATGCGGTGGGGGTGATGGCGATTGAACGCGTTCCACGTGTAGGCTGATGGTGATTGAACGCTTTTCTTTGATGTGGGTGATGGTGATTGAGTGATTGAGCGCTTCTCGCCTCGCGCGGGCGCGGGCGCGGGCGTGGGCTCATCCATCACCTCCTCTTCCACCTCGTCCACAATGGTTCGGCGGCGCTTGCGCACATGCAGCATGGGGATGGGGTGGGGCGGGGGGCAAGGGCGTCGGGCGTGGGGGCGTGAGGGGGGGGGGGGGCGCCCGTGCCCCATGCCCCCGTGCCCCCCAAATTTCGATCAACATTTTTTATTTTGAGCCTGACCCCAAATTTTACAAAGAAATTCTCGAAAGTCTGGCGTTTGCCAATCGCCCTCGCCCTCTCGCCCATCCCCGTCCCTCTCCCCAATCCCCCTTTCCCCGCCCTCCCTCACTCTCCCCCCGCCCCCCCCCCCCCTCCCCTCTCTCTCTCTCTCTCCTCCCCCCCCCCCCCTCCCCTCCCTCCCTCCCTCCCTCCCTGAGGGTGGCGCATCCGTTTCGCCCGTTGTGTTGGCGGTTTCAGCCATCCGCCTCCAACAGCCGCCCTCGAATAGAATAAACCCAGAGCACCGGGGTGATTCGACGACGATAGCATCTCGCCTCTTGTCGTCTTGAGATCTCTTGGCTTCCTTCCCAGATCGGACGGAGATGGGAGGGAGGAGCGACGAGATTGAGGGCGAGGCGGGCGCTCCGGCCGTCGGCGTCGCCGTCACGTCCACAACCAAGCAGAGAGCTCCCCAAAGCCTCCTACACGGGACCCACAGGCGGCGAGTCTCCCCGTCTCTCGCCCCATCTGCGAGAAGAGAGAAGGGGGGAAGCCCGCCCCCTCCCCCCCCCGCGCCCCCCCCCCTCCCCCCCTCCCCCCCGCCCCCCCCCGCCCTACGGGGAAGGACGGAGATGAAAGAAATCGTCGTCGGACTTGTACTACTAGTGAGGATTCTCTCATTCTCTCGCTCTCTCTTCCTGCTGTATTCTTGTCCTCTCTCCCTCTCGTACTCTTCTCTCGCACTCTTCTCTCTCTCTCTCTCTCTCTCTCTCTCTCTCTCTCTCTCTCTCTCTCTCTCTCTCTCTCTCTCTCTCTCTCTCTCTCTCTCTCTCTCCCCCCCCCCCCCCCCCCCCCTCTCTCTCCTGCGGTCTCTATCAAGCCCCCGGAGACTCTCTACCCCTCCTCGCTCGGGTCGCCCGGCTCCCCTCCTCCCCGATCTTCCCCCTCTTCCCCCCGCCCCCCTCTTTCCTTCGCCATCCCCTCTGATCCCTGGCCGACGGCGAGGCCGCCCGGCATGCGGAAGCCGACACGAAGCCGTCGAGCGGTTGGGCATCTTCCGCGCCCCACGCCCCCACTGACTGCGCGCTGGCTCCCTGCGTGCCTCGCCCTCGGTCTGTTGCTCCGGCAGACAGAAGCGAGGCCAACGTACGTGGCGTTTGTGCCAAATGGCTGGGTCAACGGACAGGCGACCGGCCACCAGATGAACAACGAGGACAATCGTGAATTCGGATACGAGTTCAGCGAAGCTGGATATGTGTGGACAGAGGAGCTCTGCCATGACGACACGGATGGCGATGGGAAGAGCAATGGGCTCGAACTGGGCGATCCGTGCTGCGTCTGGTATGCGGGTGCTGACGTCTCGCAGCTAAGGGGGTTCAGCATGATTGACATCTCACTCCCCGGAGACGATCGATCCACGACCAGCCGCACGATGCCTTTGTGTGAGGAAGATGACGATGACGATGACGAATCCCCCAGTCCACACTCGCAAGCATCGCCATCTCCCCCGCTCCCCCCGCCTCCCCCCCACCTCCCCCACCACCCCCACCTCCCCCACCTCCCCCACCTCCCGCAACTGCCTCACCTCCCCCATCTCCTCCACCTGCACACCCTCCATCCCCGCCCAATCCGCCAAAGCAAAACCTGCCCTCTCCCTCTGCGCCAGCGTCCTTTCGGCCCCCTTCGCCTTCTTTGTCACCATCGCCAGCTCCGAACCCATCGCCCAAGCTATCCCCAGTGCCTTCGCCTCCGCAAACATCGTCTTTTTCTCCCTCGCCCTCGCCGCAGCCCGCGCTGTCACCGATGGATGCCCGGCCTGTGTCCTCACAACCGCCGAGCCCAGCCTTACCTGAGCCTCTCGCGCCACCCGTGAGTTACAATGGAGTGCCGCACTCATTGCAGCTACCGCCCTCACCCCCGCCTCTTTCCTCACCTTCGCCTTCGCCTTTGTCGCGCATTCCTCCTCCGCCGTTGTTCTCGCCTCCAGTGCGATACTCGATCACCACTGTGATGAAGCTCGAAGCCTCATTTGAGGACTTCGATGTCTCCATTTTCCGGGCACGTTTTGCCCTTCTCGTGGGCGTTGCAGAGCATCGCGTGCGTGTGAATGTGGCCTCTGGATCGGTCATAGTCATCTCTACCATTGAGACTGAGGACGCGTCTGAGCTCAACACCATTTCCACGACCCTCAGAGCCCTCGACAGGTCCTCGGCTTCGACGGCTCTTCAGCTCGATGTTGAAAGCATCGACGTCGCTGCGTCTGTTGAGCAAGTGCAGCCTTTGTCGCCGCCTTCTACATCGTCCCCCAGGCCAGGCAGCAGTGCCAACCAGGATGGGAGCTCCTCCTCTTCCGGTAAGGTAGTTGGTGTTATCGTTGGCGCAGTTGTCGGCACGGTTCTTCTCATCCTGCTCGGCGTCGCTCTCCGGTTGTGCCTTCGGCGAAGGGAGAAGCATAAGTCGCCACCTACTGTAGGGCGTGCCTCAACTGCCCGCCGCACCTACCCGCCAGTTGTCGAGGGCATCCCCATTTATGCACAAATCACCCGGAGTGGTGGCAAGGCGGATCAGCCTGCATATCTTCAGCGCCCGACAGAAGGCTGCTCCTCTGACTCCGGCAAGCCTACAGATCCTCAAGGACAAGAACTTAGTTTTTCATGAGGGACTCATCTCACTCGTGTCAGGTGCGAGAGCACATTGTATTATGTGTCATCTTGTCGTCGCTTGGCTGTATGATGCAGCGGCGAGGGCTTTCGGTTGGATTCCGCTCGAGGCTCGAGGAATCAAGAGTCGTTGGCCAGGCGCGCAACTAGCCTCCAATCACCACTATTTTCCTTGCCGACAAATTTCAAATGCATTTTTGTTGTTTTGATTTGGCCCTTTTTTTAGAAAACTTTGAAGATGCTTACTACTGCTACTTAGACTTTCCTGACCGGAAACCCGACTCCAACGCCTTTGCCCCAGGCTAACTCCAACGTATGCGAGCGTGACTGTGTAAGGGCAGCGATGCCTATCAATGTCCGTGCAAGGTTTCCTCTTGAGCTCTTGAACGTGGGCTTTCCTGTGTCGTATTAACTATCGTTAAACCGATAGGGTCATGGAGCGCGCGCCGCTCCCCTCCCCTCCTGCCGCCCCCCCCGCCGCGACGGACGAGATTGGGCCATGCTCGACGCCTCGCACCCGAAGCGCCCTCGAGAGGGCGCCCCACCGACCAAGGTGCGCACGAGGCGCGGCCCGTGCCGGCCCCTGACAGCCATACACCAGCAAGGACACCATGCCCAGCATGGCCACCACAGCCCCCATCTCCTCCCAACTTCCCAAGGCCACCTGGCAGCTGTGACAAGTCGGCTCAGAGCCGCATCCCATAGGGAAAGCCGCAAGGCTGGGCCCCTACAATGCCGCAGTACTGACCTCGTTCGTGCGACAGCACGAGGCACAGGCCTGGCCAGACCTCTCTCCAACCCCAAGGGGGGAACAGTCAAGCTGGTGTAGCACAGACTACATCAGTGGAACGAAATGGCAGACCACTCCCGTGGCCTCCTCGATCGGAGAAAGAGCCTCCTCCTCAGCCTCAGGAACGCGAAGAGACTCCGCCTCCGCCGCCGGGGCCGTGGAGCAGGAGGAGAAACGAGTCGTGCGAGCAGCGCTTGCGCTCGGCGTCCAGTCGACAGGTGGCCGTGTCGAGAGAGTCGAACGAAGCCAGTGAGCAAGAGCGCGAGAGGAGGAAGACCGTGCGGATGCGCGCCGAGTCGCCACCATCGTGAGGAAGACGAGGACGAGGAGAGAGCTGGAGGGTGAGGCCTCTACGTGCCGAAGACGATGCGCCGCGCCTATCTCGAAGCCTTTCACGAAGGTGTCGTTCCGTCAATTGTGGGACATCAGTCGAATTGAGCGATCAAATGTCCACAGTTGTATCATAGAGCATTACTTTAAAATCAAATGAAGACTAGCATAACAACTTTTTTCTCTGCTTTCCCCCGCGCCCCGTGTCAAGCTAAGGCCGACGAAACACACAAGATTTCACGGAGCACCTGATGACTTGCAATCACATCGGTGCACGCCGTGCATGGGCACGGCGCGATGTGCATCGGTCCCCCCGCGGATACGCCGTGCGTGCGCATGTCAACTCGTTCCCTCTGCGTACCCCCTGAGGCCAACAACTACGTAAACTAGCCGTATAAGAGATGTTTCTTTACGCAGCACGTGTGATGACTTGCAATCACATTGTGCACGCCGTGCGTGGGCACGGCGCGATGTGCATCGGCTCCCCCCGCGGGGGCGCCGTGCGTGCGCATAGCAACTTCCAGGAAGGTGCACCGCTGGACTCTGTCCCTAGATGGGAGAAACGTATTCACCGTTTTTCTACGAAGGCGAAAAACAGGCCGTTTTTGCCGTTTTTGCAAGCCCTTCCGTTTTTGTCTCCGTTTTTGAATGGCAACGCGAGCACTCATGCACCATGCGCTGAGCGTGAGCATATGTGGGCGCTTACGCGTGCGTGGAAAGAAAGAGAGGAGGAGGAGGGAGGGGAGAGAGGGGGGAGGGGGAGGGGGAGAGAGAGAGAGAGAGAGAGAGAGAGAGAGAGAGAGAGAGAGAGAGAGAGAGAGAGAGAGAGAGAGAGAGAGAGAGAGAGAGAGAGAGAGAGAGAGAGAGAGAGAGAGAGAGAGAGAGAGAGAGAGAGAGAGAGAGAGGAGAGGAGGGAGGGAGGGAGGGAGGGAGGAGGGAGGGAGGGAGGGAGGGAGGGAGGGAGGGAGGGAGGGAGGGAGGGAGGGAGGGAGGGAGGAGGGAGGAGGGAGGGAGGGAGGGAGGGAGGAGGGAGGGAGGGAGGGAGGGAGGGAGGGAAGGGGGAAGGAGAGCGAGCGAAAGCAAGCGAGCGAGGGAGAGACAAGCAAGCGAGCGAGAAAGAGTGAGGGCGCGAGAGCGAGGGGGGAGGGGGGGAGAGAGGGAGAGAGAGGAGAGCGAGGGAGAGGGAGAGGGGGAGCAAGGGACAGAGAGAGAGAGAGAAGGGAGCAAGAGGGAGCAAGAGCGAGCGAGAGGGAAAGCGAGGAGCGAGGGGGAGAGGGAGCTAGGGGGAGAGAGAGAGAGGGAGGGGTGTGGAGAGAGAGCGAGCGAGAGAAAGAGAGAGCGCACGCGCGCGAGGGAGAGACAGAACGCGAGGAGAGACAGAGACAGAAGGAGGGAGGGAGGGAAGGAGGAAGGGAGGGAGAGCGAGCGAGCGAAAGCGAGCGAGCGAGCGAGCGAGACAGAGAGCAAGCGAGTAAGAAAGAGTGAAGGAGTGAGAGCGAGGGGGGATGGGGGGGGGAGAGAGAGGGAGGGAGAGCGAGGTCTCGTCGCTCTAATTCTGGATTCTTCTGATTCGGTTGCTTTGCTCTCCTTCCATGCCGCTCGTCGGGACGACTCGAATTTAGTCGGGGAGTGTCGTATTTCATACGATGACGGGCTTTTACCTCTAACTTGTGGGTTACTTTAAGCCTCAAGGTCTCGTCGATTGATATACCGCCTCTTCTCTTACTTTCTCTCGATGTCATCAAATGTTCCATGATCGTCTTTTGCATTCTCTCGTCCATCGGTCGTAGCTCCCCAGCGAGGTCTGCCCTCGTTGTTCCGACCCCTCTGTCGCATGTCTGCGCGTCGCTGAATTGCTCTGGTGCCGACGCCTGGCCGTCCGTCCTGGTGTGGTTAGTCTTCGCCCCGTTTGGTTTAGTTTGTGTGGTTCTGTGCCCTCAGACTTTTTCTGTCCATGCGCAGTAGTCTCCCGTGTCTACCTCTACCTCGGACCTAAGAAGCTCTCATTCTCATTCTCTCTCTTCTACTAGCTCGCTAGCTAGCCTCGTCTCCACCCTCCGACGCCACGCGTTGCACTCCTCCGACCGTAAGTCTACATCATCGCTCGTAGCAGCGTTCGATGGCAGGCACTCTGAGATCTGACTCCTACTTTGATCTGTCAGACATTTTCCCGCAAGCAGCAATCAACGAACCTCCCACGACCGCGTCAGCTGCCGGCTCGATCGAACGGCCCTCAGCCTATGAGCCTATAGTCATCGCGTGTTCGACAGAAGGGGAGAGAGCGCGAGAGGGGGGAGCGAGAGAGGGAGAAGGGAGAGTGAGAGCGAGGGGGAGAGAGAGAGCGCGCACCCGACCGAGCGCCCTCGCCCGGCAAGAATTCGTTAGAGAGCCCCCCCCCCCGGTACTGTTTTTGGGACTGTTTTTGTCTGTTTTTCTATGAAGGCCAAAAACAGACTGTTTTTACTGTTTTTGGACCCCGCCCCACTGTTTTTCCCATCTAGGACTCTGTCGCCAAAAATAGATCAATCCCTAAGAGCACGTGGTAGATTTGTATATGGACATTTGATAGCTCAATTCGACTGATGTCCCACAATTGACGGAACGACACCTTTGAAACTGGAAACCGAAGAAAAAGGAATGAAGGGGGGGCAGGGGAGGAGGTGGATGGAGGGAAGATATGGATAAGGGCGATGTGGGAGTAGAGAAAGGGGAACCTTAAACTAGTAGGTGTGTAGCCCAGAATCTTCAGATTCTTTTTCTCACGCTGACGGGTGAGAGGGTGTGAACTTTACTCTTTCCAACAGCGCACGGCACCGTGGCCAATGTTCCCGCCCTCCCGCCGCCGCCGGCGACGCAGCCCGGGGGGGGGGGGGGGCGTCCCACCGACGGGGGCGCCGAGGCCCCCCCCCCCCCCCCCCCCCCCCCCCCCGCGCGCCACCTCAGAGGCTTCCTCTCCGCTGTTAGCTTGACACGCCGTGAGAGCAAGAAAGCGAGGGAAAGAGAGGAGTCTACTTTACTTTCGAGCCAGAGGCCTTGGCGCGAATGGTGCGGAGGAGGCGTTCGACCCCCCCCCTGCGGCATTTCCTCTCTCTCTCTCTTCTCTTCTCTTGGCGGGAGAGACGTGGCGCAGGCGCGACGCGCCCTCGGGGCGATGCCTCGTGCCCTTGGGTTAGAATCGTGAGAGTTCGCCCACTGTGCGATTAAAGAATCGTCTTGGCCGCCCTTCCTTCTTCTTGCGGTTCGCCGTGCATATTCTCGACGACGCTGGGAGAATATTCTTGTACTCCCCACTCTCCCCGTGAAGGAAGGCGCGCAAGGAGAGAGATGGATGTGAGGTGGTGTGTGTGTGGAGAGACTGGGAGAGCACCTGAGACTAGAGATTGACTCTCTGAAGTACGGAAAGAAGAAGGATGGTGCAGGAGAGAGGAAAGAGCGAGAGGCTGAGGTTGTGGCGCTGCTGGCGCCTACGTGTGTCACAGGGAAGACGGGGTTTGAGAGAGAAAAGGGGGGGAGGGACGGAGGGAGGTGAGAGAGAGAGAGAGGGAAGGTGTGAGCGAGAGAGAGAGGGAGGAGAGGAGAGACGAGAGAGAAAGGGGGGGAGAGAGGGCGGGAGGGAGCGGGGGGAGAGGAACAGAGGGGGAGAGGGAGAGGGGGGAAAAGAGAGGGGGGGGGGGGGGAAGGAAGAGGGAAGGGAGGGAGGGGAGGGGGAAGAGAGGGAAGGGGGGGGGGGGGTCTTGGGCGGGGAAGGGGGGGGGGGGCGGAGGGCGCGGGGGCGCGGGGGGGGGGAAGGGGCGGGGGGGGGGGGGAAGGGGGACGCATCTTTCAGCAGAGACTACGGAGACAGCTATGGACGCAGGCGCGCCACCCCCCCTCCCCCGCCCTTCCCTTGCTTCTGCCCCCTGACCCGCCGCTCTCTTCCCTCGTCTTCCCCACGGGGCGGGTCAGAGCGGAGCGCGTGGACCGCACGGCCATCGCGCGGGCCATCCCAGCCGTGCACTGGCTGTTCCAGCTAGTGCTCTGCTCGGACGGCAGGCAGAGGGTGGGGAGAGGGGCCGCCAGCTGCTGCAGCTGGCTCACGGCTGAGCTCGGAGCCGTCCCGCATGCCCCTTCCCATCCCTTGTGCGTGCTTGACGGTCAGGTGAAGAGAACAAGACGATCGTGACGGAGGACGGTACCGTCGAGACCAACTACGATGAGGGTGCGTGTTTGCGATCACGGCAGCCTCCGTGCAGGGTTTTGCACCAGCTGGCTGGCAGGTCTGCTCACTCGTGAGCCCTCCCTCGATCGCGCAGTGATTGAGAGCTTCGATGACATGGGTCTCAAGGAGGATCTTCTCCGCGGCATCTACTCGTATGGCTTCGAGAAGCCGTCCGCTATCCAGCAGCGTGCTATCAAGCCGCTCATCATGATGCGTGACACCATCGCACAGGCCCAGTCAGGAACTGGCAAGACCGCTACCTTCACGATCGGTGAGCAGCTGCGCTTCTCCTCTTCCCACGCGCCGCTGCGGCGGCGATTTCAGTCACTCCACCTTAACTGGATTGCCGGGTCGCCGCACTTGCCCTCACAGGACTGCTTCAGAACATCGATCTGAGTGTCCGCGACTGCCAGGCTCTCATCCTGGCGCCTACGCGTGAGCTTGCCACGCAAATCGTGAAGGTTGTCGTGGCCATCGGCGACTACTTGGGGGTCACCACAATGGCTTGCATTGGTGGCACCAATGTGCGTCAGGACATGGACAAGCTCCGCGCGGGCGTGCAGCTTGTCGTCGGCACTCCGGGCCGCGTGTTTGACATGATCAACCGACGCGCGCTCACCGTCGATTACATCCACTACTTTGTGCTGGATGAGGCCGATGAAATGCTTTCGCGCGGCTTCAAGGACCAGATCTACGATGTGTTCCAGAAGCTCCCGCCCACCGTGCACGTGGGCCTTTTCTCGGCCACCATGCCCGCCGATGTGCTCGAGCTTACCACCAAATTCATGCGCGACCCGATCCGCATCCTTGTGAAGCGTGACGAGCTCACCCTCGATGGTATCAAGCAATTCTACGTCATGATTGAGCGCGAGGAGTGGAAGCTGGACACGCTCTGTGATCTGTACGAGACTCTTACCATTACGCAGGCCATGATCTTTGTCAACACTCGCCGCAAGGTAGAGTGGCTCACAGAGAAGATGCATGGTCGCGACTTCACGTGCTCGGCCATCCATGCCGACCTCGACCAAAAGGAGCGCGAGCTCATCATGCGCGACTTCCGCTCTGGCAGCAGCCGAGTGCTCATCACGACGGATGTGCTGGCTCGCGGCATTGACGTGCAGCAGGTTTCCCTTGTCATCAACTATGACCTGCCCACGAACCGCGAGAACTACATCCACCGCATTGGTAGGGGCGGCCGCTTTGGCCGCAAGGGTGTTGCCATCAACTTCCTCACTGCCGAGGATGTCCGCACGCTGCGGGAAATCGAGCAGTTTTACAATACACAAATCGAAGAGATGCCCATGAACGTCGCCGACCTCATTTAAAAATATACCTCGACCCTGCAAGGCGCTCGGTCGGTGGTCGCATCCACTGAGAAAGAGCACAACAGCACAGCTGTGGCGCCGAAGTTGGGCCTCTTGCTCTCCTTGGCCGTCTGCGGCACGTTCACGTGCCGAGCCTACCCCCGCCACGCCTGGAATCTTGGACCGGGACACGACATTGCATCGGCCGCTTCGCCCTCTCCACGTTCACACACCTCTTCCTTTAATCCATGCTATCGGTAATAGTCGATTTACTGGCGCATGGGCTTTTGCCAAGGTAAATTGCCGCAAGCTGCCCCTCTGTGTTGTGTTGCCGGACATGAGGTCTCCGTGTTGCTTCGTATTGAGATATCTCCTCGACGTGTGTGTGCCGTGTGTCTGATTCTGATTCTCTTTGCTACTCGTGTTTTGTTTTTGCATTGAGATGCGCCGGACGCAGGCTTGCAATGCATAAAGCGCTACGGGCCTGACTGCTTCCGCCTCAGGTCGTGGAACTTGCTTCTCGTCACATGCCCACGTCTAGCTAGCGTGATTAGAATTATCTCAAATATCACTTGTGATGCGAGCGTTAGCGGACATTGTTCTAAGTTCGTAGAATGTAGACGTTGTATGTTGTAGTAAGGCGAGAAGCGCTCAATCACCATCACCCACAGCATAGAAAAGCGTTCAATCACCATCAGCCTACACGTGGGAACGCGTTCAATCGCCATCACCCCCACCGCATGGAAAAGCGTTCAATCACCATCAGCCTGCGTCAGACCCAAGGGGGGTCGAATATTATTTTCATATACACAAACTAAAATGACTCCTCACGACGAACTTGCGCGAAGAATGGTATACAGAAACGGCGGATCTACTGAGAATCTGGGACTTTGCATCAGTAAGCTAGCTCTTATAATCGAGAGGTTAATTGCAAAAGAAATAATTAACGTTGGTAATAAGACTGAGTTCGACAAAATTATCGGTAGTATCACATCTATTAGGTATCTTGCAGAACTAGCAGATGAACCCCAAGTGAAAGTGAAGCAGTATATTCGGGATGTGAATATGATATAAAAACCTGTCGAAACTTGAAGTCTCGTCTGTGGCTGCAAACGCATGCATCCCATCGATTTCTTGACCCTCTGACCCTTGGTGAGCAGCCTTCAATTTGATCGCGAGGGACATCGTTACAGTGTTGCAAAGGCGAGAAGCGCTCAATCCCGTGATCTCACGCTAGTCACGTCAATGACAACATTTAAATAGTCTAGTATTCATCCTATGAGCGAAAGGAATCCCCAAGCAAGATGTCATTCATGCTCTGATAGGAAAAAGGAAGCGTCCGTTGTCACCTGAGACGTGATGGAGTGGCTGGTGTCATTGTCACGCGCTCATTTTGCAGCACCTGTACATGTACCTCAACTTGTCCTGGGTGCTACTTCGTCGGTTCAGCCGGAATTGCGTGATGACTTCGTCCTGTTCGCATTCAACGTTGTGCTTGTCAAGGTTTATGTTCTGCCAGGTTTCGTTATTCCACTCAGTCGTCACGTCACGACATTGATTGGCCCGCGGCCGCCATGGAATTGCACGTGTAATCATACGATAACATGTCGGGTGTGGGTCGATTCAGTTTGAATTTGGCGATTGGATTTGTACCACAATCGACATCGTGCTTGTCCAAGTATATCACGCTAGCATCCGCCCTGATGTCACTTGGTGTGGATCTCACTATATTTGCTGGACTGTCAATACCTTCAAGGCATTTGTATCTATACGAAAGCGTCGTGTCAGTTGGCCTTGTGAGTTGGAATTAATTCAGACCATTCGAGCCACAATCCAGAGTGTGCTTATCCAAATGCTCAGAGTTCCCTCCTCCCCAATCACCTGAAGGCGTCGTCTTCACAGACCCCAAGTTATACTTGGGCTTGCACACACCGTCCTCAATCTTCAGATTGCCTTGACATACCCCCATAATGCTGCTTGAAGTACACTGACCGTCCACCAACTTGACGTCGCTACCCACACAGGTGCCCATATTATTCAACATCGTATTCAACCCACTCAAATCATCGCCACCAGAATCTTTTGTGCACCGCGCGATACACTTACCATTGATGATGTTCACATTGTCCCCCGTACAGAGTTAAAAAACTATTGTTATAGTTTTAGCGATGGAGCGCGCGCCGACCGCTCCCACCTCCCAGCCCCCCGCCGTCACGACGCCCCAACGGGGCCGCCCCAAACCGCCGGAGCCCAAGCGCCCACAGGCCGCCGCGCCGCCTGACAACGACGTCGACATGACGGCACCACCCTCGCCTCCCAAGCTGCCACAGAACCAGGGAACAGGCAGAGTCCTGTTCCCTGGTGACAACCAGACCCAGGGCAATGCCCTGCCACCCAACCCCTCCGCTCCTCCACCAACTCAAGGACTCCCCATGGGAGGTGGCAGCTCTGCTGCCACCCCCATGGCGGCCACTCCTACCATCAGTGCACCCCTCGGGGGCGGGCACTTAACACAACAATCCATTTTGGGGGCCTTTGCGCCCTCAAACCAACAACCAACTCAAGCAGCCAGGACATACGCGCAAGCTGCGCATGGACACAAAGGGAAGGATCCAGCCAAGCAAGCCCAGCAGCCACAAGCCCAACAACCACAACAGCCGTCGCGCAAGCGAGCGGATCCTCAATCGGATCCAAAGCCGACTCTCCACAACTCCGCCCCTTTTGCTTCTCCTCCACCTGATGAGGAAGAGGAGCCCGAAGACACGCCTTTTTTCATTCAGCTAGCTCAGCTAGCTGATGACAAAAAGGACATCAAGAGCGAGGATGTCGCCGCTTTCATGAAATTCCTCCTCTCTAGGCTGGAAGGCCTAGACGCAACTCCAGATGGCATGGCGAAGCCACCCATCTGCTAAAGCTAGTACAAGCATACCTGGATGACGCAGACGAAGAGGGATTAGCCCTGGCGATAGACTGGGAGAAAGCTTTCGATAGAGTCAGTTGGGATTATTATCATAAAGCGATACAGGCATTGGGCTTCGGCCCCGGTTACTCTAGATGGCTAACACTATTAACTAACGCGGATTCCCTTCCGATCAGATGGATCAAGGCCAACGGTAGACGCAGCAATCCCTTCACGATACATTGCGGCATGCCCCAAGGGTGCCCGCTATCGCCCTTAGCTTTTCTCTTAGTGGCCGAAGGCCTGACACGACTAGTCAACGCCGACCCTGAGATGAAGGGAATCACAATAGGACCTAGAGAGCTAAGGCTTTCGCAGTTTGCCGACGACACGCAAATTTTAGCGAGCTCTTTCGAGTCACTTGAGAGGGCGATGCACATCTTAGAGAGCTATGGAACCGCCACCGGGGCTAGGGTGAACAAAAACAAGAGTTTACTAATAAGAATGGGATCGCTTACAGGGGCGCAGGTCCCCGAGACGCTAGCTTAT